>JBCNJP010000027.1:71401834-71453517 GCA_039602395.1 Deinandra increscens subsp. villosa
TGTTTTTATGATATATCTTTGGACTAACTCTGATTCGTTTAGTATTTGTAACTAATGGTTGTGGTCCTGGTCTGGTCGCACCCCTTAACGGTATAAACTCCGTTAGTGGTTAATTTGGGGGTGTGACACTTGCACTCCCTGATGCTGACTGTGTAGACAGTCCACACTGGAGGTAAGGATCTCAAGAACTTCCTGTTGGCATCAGCCTGTTCAGTTTTTACTTCTACCTTTTGCAATTCATCAAGAAGTGAAACAAATCTAAGGTACTGGTTGGTCATAGATTCACCAGTTTTGTAATTAAAGTTTTCATATCGTTGTTTCAAAACATCTTTCTTGTTTTCCTTAACTTTACTAGACCCTTCATACATCTCACTAAGAGCATTCCACAAGCCATGTGTTGTCTTATATCCCTTGAACCCTACCAGTATAGAGTTGGGTAATGCAGCCTGGAGTGTCCAGTAGGCCTTGTGATCATATTCAAGCTCAGTATAATCAGCTTCAACATATTTTTCTAGTGGTTTTGGTATTTGCACTTGGGCATCATCAGAAGATTGAACAGTTGGACTGTAAGGACCTACAATCAACCTGTTCCAAATGAGTCTTTCTAGGCTTCTAACAAAACCTTCCATCCTGAGTTTCCAAGTATCAAAGTCATCAGGAGTGAAAATTGGTGGTTTGTTAGAGCTACCATTAAGTGAACCAAGAGTTAAGTCAGTCATTGTGAAAAACAGTTTTGTAAAACAGAAAAAGCTTATAAAGATCAAGTAAGCAAGTAAAGTATCAACTTTGAAGCACAAGAAGTCTTCAAAGTAGAGAGCCAAAGCTCTGATACCACTTGTAGGACCGTTGATTACTCAGAGAAAATAATCAAAACAAGAACTCTTTACTTGTGGATCACAACCATGCGGAATAAAGTTGTATAACACTTTTTTTTACTTAAGCTTTGTTTTACTTATACTTGTAGTTTGATTATGTTGATTGCATAAACTAGTGAGCACAAGATAATAAATTTCTCGGTACTATTTGCATTAACTCAAGTTCAAACTGTTACAAGTGTAAGCACTGAATCTGGTACTTGTGAATGAACTAGCTAACAACTATATATAGTACTAAGGAGATCAACCACAGTCGTTGATCTCATATGGGCTAATCTAACCGTACATGAAAGTCAAACAATAAACTTACTAAAAGAACATTAGTAAACATACATATGAGGAAATGTGCAAAGTGCAATTATCTATAAGTAGGAGACGGCTAGGATCTGAATCTGGAGAAGAAAAGTAGTTGCAGGCCTGATTTCTGCAAAAGGGAACTTTCAGTACTTTTCCGGTTGAACTCTTTATACTGTTGGATAAAAGAGTTCACCCGGAAATGTTCTCCGCTTGAGCTTTTCCGGTTGACAAGTCTTCCGCTAGAGTGTTTTCCGCTTGAGCAAGTCTTCACCCGGAAATCTTCATCTTGAACCGGTTGACTCAGATTTTCATTTCCTTACACATGAGAACCATCATGACCATCAAATCGGTTAACATTTGGAGAATGCTGCACACTCCCATCATCACTTGTATCTGAGACAGATCCTTCACCTTGTGATTGTGAATTACTTGACTCGGTTTTAACTAAGTTCACTAGAGTGGGATCAGTAACTTGTTGAATTGCAGCAGTTGGCTTGGTAGGTGGTTTGTAAGGTTGTGTGCTGACAGAGGAGTAGAAATGACCATAGTTGCAGTCATTCTTCTTTGCCTTTGAGTTCTCCCCCTGAGACTGCATATACTCACTAAAAGACTTATCAACAGTAAAGTTGAAAGCATTGGTTAGTGAATCAATATCAAATAACCCTGAGGGTTCAGAACTAAACCTATTTGTAGATTTTTCATTGAAAAACACATTTATTGACTACTCAATAATGTTAGTTCGGTGATTGTACACTCTGTATGCCTTAGCAATACCAGAGTATCCAACCATGTAGCCATCATCTGCCTTTTCAGAAAACTTAGCTAAGTTCTCATTGGTTATTAATATTGTAACAGGACAGCCAAATACTTTGAGAAAATGTATGCTAGGTTTTCTTTTTCTCCAAAGTTCATATGGTGTCTTGTTCTTACCTTTGAACACAAGCACCATGTTCTGAATATAGCAGGCAGTGTTCATTGCTTCTGCCCAGAAAGTTACAGGGAGCTTAGACTCAACCAATATTGATCTAGCAGCCTCAATTAGTGTTCTATTTCTCCTTTTAGCAACCCCATTTTTCCGAGGAGTCCTAGCAGCACTGAACATCCTAGATATCCCTTTTTCTTCACAAAAAGAATTTAAAACATGATTTTTAAATTCAGTACCATTGTCACATCTAATTGTTTTGACTTTAAAAATTGACTGATTTTCAAGTTGTAAGATTAAAGCTTTTAGAGTTTCAGGTGTTTCATCCTTAGTTCTTAGGAAGAAAACCCATGTGTATCTTGAAAAATCATCAATTATAACAAAACAAAAAGATTTCTTTCCCAAACTCATTACCCTTGTAGGACCAAAGAGATCCATATGCAACAATTCTAAGGGTTGAGAAATTGAGTTTTCAGATTTGGACTTATGAGAAGACTTGTGCTGTTTACCTTTTAAACAAGTAGTACAGTGTTCATTACAGTTAAAATGTTTCTTTGGTAGGCCATTAAACAGCCCTAAATTAACAAGTTTGTTCATGGTTTTGTAATTAACATGTACAAGTCTCATGTGCCAAAGGTCAGACTCATCAATAAAAGCTCTTAAAATTAGACAAGTGTTGCCATCATGAGATTTGGCACTTGCCATATCAAGTAAGTACAAGCCATCCTGTCTTTTTGCTTTAATTAAAATCATCTCAGCAATAATTTTGAAACCAGGCTTGAGTACTAGAGCTTCTTCATCATTAAACAGAACATTCATGTTCTTATCACAAATTTGTGATACACTCAACAGATTGAAATTCAGAACATTGACAAGACTTACTTTGTCAAGAGTAAGACTTCCATTTGATACATTACCAAGTGCTGTAATGTACCCTTCATTGCTTCCAAAGGCAACGGGACCTCCATCATATCTTTTTGTATTTTCTGGAAGACTTTTATTACCTGTCATGTGACTGGAGCAACCGCTATTTACAACCCAAGCATTTTCTTGATATTTATTAGGTAGCCCCTACACAGGCAAACCACATCGTTAGTTAGAGTATGGGACCCAAGCCTTTGTGGTCTTGGGTCTTCCCATGGCATCATTATAAGTGTATTTTCTTAAAACAAGCTGATTAGGACCATGGTTCTTAGAAATAAGTTCATCATGTTCTGACAGGTTAGCCCTTTTATCATTTACACTCCTGTTGTAACTTTGCCATTTAGGAAAACCATGTTTCTTAATAAAAGCCTTCTTTTCCCAGTATATTCTGTTGCTTCTCTATTTTGCATTTTCAAATTTTGGTTGAGAGGCAACATTGGGAATTTCAGTATGTGAGAACTGAGTTCCATAGGAACTCACTTGTGCAGGATGGTTATGCACATCATACTGTTCAAAAACTTGCTTTCTTTCACGAAGAGCAGATTTAGCTCGTGAACCACCTTGTTAAGATGGATGGAATTGATTTAAAATACTCAGTATGTTGAAATTTAGGTCTTTGTTTTGAAGGTTTTGAAGACCTGTTGTTGTTAAAATGTTCCGAGGGAAATGTACTTCTTCCGGAGCAATGTTCTCCCGAAAGAAATGAAGTTCCTGCGGAATTTTGTTCCCTTTGAAAATTGTTTCTTTTAACTTGTGAGAAGCTGCTATTCTTCTTATTTCCAACCCAAACTTTCTGAGTTTTACCAAATTCCTTTTGATCACCTTGTGATCTTCTTGGTGACACTTTCATGTTATCCTCTTGATTCTTTGCATTGAACAGATTTTGATTTCTCTTTGGAGAAATGTTAGAATTGTTAATTATATGTTTGAAAGGATTGAAGGAACAGTGTATAGAAACATGTCCTATTTCACCACAAATTATGCATTCTCTCACTGAGTTGTGAGTGTTTTGGTGTTTTGGTGACACTTGATTGAAAACAGGTTTTTAAATTCTTAAACTTTGCAACCTCAGCAGAAATGTTGGTTGATGCTTTTGTGACATCAGAAAAACCAATGTAATTTTCAATGTGTATGTCATTATTCTTTTTCACACAATCAATCTCAAGGGATAGGTCCTCAATTACAGGACCATTTTCCTTTGGGTCAGTTGTCAAGGAAACATTTGTTTCCTTGTTGGGTGGAGTTAAAAGACTAGTATAAGAATCAGGATTCTCCACTGTCCTGAATGATACCCTTCCCTTCCCATGTGTGTGTTCATGCCATAACTTTTGACCTTTTTCACTAGCAATCTGAAACTTATCGGCATTGCTTATGGCTTCTCTCTGTTGATCTTTTAGGGTTTGAATATCTAGCACATATTCCTCATTTTGTTTCTGTGAAATTTTCAGCTGTGCTACAACATCATCCATTTGTCTTATAAAATCAGTTTGTTGATGTTTCAAAAGCCCTATAGTTTGTTTCAGTTCATCAGTTTTGGTTGAATAGGCTAGATCTGGTCTTTTTGAGTACTCTTTCAACTCATTTAAACTTGTGATTTCTTCTATTAGAGACAAATTATGCTTTTTAGAACTTTCAACGAGTTCAATACACTTAGGTGTACACAACACATTTTCAAGTTCAGTTGAGGAGTTCGAGTTTACCTCTGCCATTGCAGGTGAAGAACCACTGGCCATCAAAGCATGGTTTGTTGGAGTAAACTCACTCATCACATCCTCCCAGGCAACAAACCCTGTTTAATATGCAACAGCAGCAGTTGCTTGACTTTGGTTGAAAGCAGATTTTAGTGGAGTTGGGCCTGAAGAAGAGCTTGGCTTGGTATATTCTGGTTTCTTTTTAGCATTGTACCCACCATCTCTTCTTGGCTGAGAACACTCCCTGGAAAATGTCCTAACTGATGACAGCCAAAGTGCTTTTTGAATAGTTCTCTGAGTGAGAAATGATGAGAGCCAAAGGGCTTTTTGAAGATGATGTTTGGTTAGATGTTATACCAGACTTCTCATTCATCTCCATCTCATGTGCACTCAGCATCCCATAGAGATCTCCTAGCTTTAAAGTTTTGAGATCCTTGTTATATTTTATACTAACTGTATAGACAATCCAAACTTCAGGTGAGGATCTTAAAATTTTTCTAATTATATCAGCATTTTCTATTTTGACATCTACACCTTGCAGTTCATCTATCAGTTTCACATATCTCAAATATTGCTCAGACATGGTTTCACCTCTTTTATGAGAAAAGTTATCATATCTTTGTTTCAAAACATCTTTCTTATTCTCCTTAACCTCATCCGTCCCCTCATACATTTTAATAAGAGCTTTCCAAAGATCATGTGCTGTTTTGCACCTCTTAAAGCCAATGAGTATGGAATTTGGGAGAGCTGCCTGGAGAGCCCACAAAGTTTTGTAGTCACATTCACAGGTCTTAAGGTCATCCTGAGAATAATTCTCATACGTTTTGACAAGGTCAACACTTGGTTGAGTTACAGATTTCGTTGTAATGACCTATGGTCCTGTGTTAATGGAGTTCCACATTTTGTAGTCAGTGTTTTTACAGAAAATCTCCATTCTAAGTTTCCAGGTGTCAAAGTCATCAGGAGTAAATGTGGTTGGTTTGTTAGTGTTGCCATTCCTTAGTTCACACATTTTCAGAGATAAAGAATCAATACAGTCTAATCTAAAGCAAACAGAAACACCTTCAACTAAGAAAAGTTATTGAAAATTCTTTAAAACTTTTAAACACAAGAGCCAAGGCTTTGATACCACTTGTTGGATCGTGGTTAGAACCAACTAACCAAACAAATTACTTGAAGGTATCAAACAAGAAAGGCGGAATCAGACTTGTTTGTGTTTATGTTAAAATGCCTTTTGATCGATAACGGTAACTAATAAATAAGAAGTAAAGTAGTTGAACACCAGATGTAAATTCCAAGCACTACAATATTATTACTTCTCAATGTTAACAAGGAGTTACAGCTGATGAACAAAAGAGAGTTGATCAACAATAAACAATGAGAAATACAAGTAATATATATAGTGCAAGGAGGAAATAAAAGATATTCTTTTAATTCCATTTAGCTACTAGGATAAATAAACTAATCATATCTACTCCAAAAGTTGTTGTACTATCACGCATGGGCTTAGTGAAAAATTGAGCAACTCTATCGGTGAACAGTGTAAAGAGTGACAAAGTGAACTACTCTCTGTCAGATTTTCTGCATTGGAACTTGCACCATGAGAGAAGTCAAACTTCCAGAGTAACACAGGGAGAGTTCCGGAGGAACTACTTAGAGAACTAAAAGTTCCGGAGGAACTTCCTTCGGAATTCTGACTTAGAGTATTTCAGCCAAACTGAACATTCCCAACATATATTAATTTTCTTTGACCAGTGTACCCCACACTATCAAACATATTCAGACATTCACCTTTCCTCGTGTGATTACATTTGTGTTTATCACATAGTTTTTGACTTCATGATATCGTCAACTGTGTTCCATGCAAAAAGAAATGAGAACGTTAAATCGTCTTACCTTAAGGTCGATCTTAAATCATCATTATGTTAAAGAAATGAGAACATTAAATCGTCTTACCTTAAGAAAGAAAACTGATCAATCGACATCGATACGTTGTAGTTTTAGATTTTCAAAATCACGTGATGATTTTGAATCTTTGTAATTTAAGTTAAGCCTGATGCTTCACTATCAACAACTTTGTAGCTTCCAATAGGTCTTCTTGAAGTACCTGCATTCACTGGACATAAATGATTAGCTTTCAAAAGACCCGAAGCATAAAGCTTTTGGTCATCCAGCATCACTAGAAAAATCTTTAGTGGCCTTACAACCTTGTTTTGGCCGCTACTGCATCTGAGGTGTATCACTTGTTAAAGAGCTACCATCAGATGATGTACTACCCACATTTTTATCAAATTTAAAAAAAATATATATTTTCTTGGAAAACATGTGGGTGTAGACTCTTTAACAACTCTGCCGGATTGATCAATTACTTTGGCAGGTTTACCATAAGATGAAGTTTAATAACACACAGGACAAGACCTTTGAATATGACCCCTCTTACGAAACTGATAGCATCTACGATGATCAATAAGTCCATCTGTCGACCTTCCATCATAAATGCTCTTAACAAATGGTTTCTATGACTTTCTTGTCGTGGAATCCTGAAAAGTATAAGAATCAAAATTATCATAAAAACCATCACAAGGTAACCTAACTGTAGATAGCCAATCTGATGTTGGATTCCTGAAAGTATCATAAGAATTGAATGAAGAACCCCCAGATAAATTAGAAGTAGTCTTTAGATAATATGTTGATGTCCTCTTCACCCGCTTTGAACCTTTAATTCCTTTAGTAAACTTCAAACCAAACTGACTTGCAAACTCAGCCATAAATACTTTTGCAAACTGATACATCTTTTCAACATTTGCATCCAAACTCTTTTCTTTAGCGGAATCATTCTTAACATCCTTCTTATGTAGGATCGGTGTTAATTAGATTTTAACTTAATAAGAAACCCTCTACGTGTAAATATAACCTTGGGGAATGAAGTTATATTCCACTTTACTTAAGCTAATTTTAGTTCTCTTGTACAATGTAAGTGTTTGATTGCCTGAAGATTGTAACAACGATGTATAAAATACTCGGCACTATTTGCATTAACTCAAAGTTACACTATTACAAGTTGATCAAGAACCGTGTGTAAACAAAGAGCTAACTAAGCTATATATAGTGCAGATGAGATCAATGACAGCCATTGATCTCAAACGATTAAATCTAAACCATTAAACAAAAGGTCAAATACAACTACCAAAAGAATAAACTTCGACAGATGGAATATCTTGCGTGTGATCAACAACATTCTACTTTAGGAGAGCGGCTTTGATAGATTTAGAAGCAACCACGAAGCTTTTACAGGATTGGACGACTAAAAAAGACTTCTCAGGAAAAGTCTGGTTGAACTCATTATCTAGTGGATAATCGATTTCACCCAGAATATTCACTATATGACAAATTTGCTTCTTGGGGTTGAACTGTCTGTTCCCCTTGAACTTGAGACTTCCGCTCGAACTTCAACTTCAGCCGTAACAACTCATAATTGGCTTTCATCCGGAAATCACCAAAGTGATATTCCTTACAATCTCCCCCTAAGCTGATGCTGTCAAATTTATTTTCCATCTTCGAAGGCTATCTAAAAAAATTGACTCTGTACATAAATTGTTTTCCTTGACTTACTTGTCCAAGGACTTGATGTTGGCATCCAAACTTTGAGAAACCTCATTTGTGTTAGTTTTGGTCACCTTCAAATATTTGAAAGTTTCCTAATCTCTTTCACTCCATTCACTTTCAATTGAGATGGATTCATGGGAAGTGAAGGTGCCATCAGCTCTATGCACATAGAATAGCTTCTCATCTTCTTCCCAGATAATAAACTTTATCTCAGTGGCAGGCTCTTCTTCTTCTTCAATATCATCTGTAGAGCATTCCACAATTAAGCACTGTTGGTTCTATACAAATTCTCAACAGATGCTCTGCTCTAGTTGGGCTTAGAATCTCTCTAAGCTTCAGAATAATACTTGTCATTTGAAGTGCAAAAAAAAGTCTAGATGCCTGATGAGCGTTTATTACTTTGGATGTGCCATCTACTAGCTTTAAGGTGAATTCAAAGTTATCTTCATTTGTTGTCCACCCAAAAATTTTGTTTTTTTTTTGGGTGGCCCTTTTTTTCTTTGACTTTGATCTCTCTTCTTTTTAGCATGCATCATTTTTCTCTAGTTCCTTTTCCTCTCTTCATCAGAATCACTTTTTGATTCTTGCACAGCAGGTGTTATCCCTTTTGAAGATGGAGAGGACGGACCAGGTTGAACATCAGTTGGTTTGGTAGAGGGGTAGGAGCAATGGTGGTTGAAGGTTCTCTTATGGTAAGAGGTGGCAGGGATCTTTAAGTTGGTGGTCTAATTACTTCAGGTGTTAGGCTAGTGGGAGGAGATGGTGGAAATATATCTGAAGATTCCATGACGGGAGCAGGTTTCTTTTTGAAAGGAATGATTGGGGTGAAGTTGTCAGTTCGGTACTTTGGGTTTGAAAGGTTGGTGGCAACTTTCTTGGATATTGTAGGTGGTTTGTAAGGTATGAGGGCAAGAGATTGAGATGCTGATGAAAAGGCTGTAGGTCTAAGGTTTGGCTCATAGATAAAGGAAGATGGAGGTAGTATATCCGTATCATCCTCAAACTCTTATTTAACATAAATGTTAGTTGTCATACCTGAAGTAATTTCTGAGGTAGGGGAAACACCAGGATTGGGTTAACAACAACACTGTCTCCTCTGAGCTCCTGGAAGATAGAATCAATCAGACTGCATAGCTCTTTTACCTTCATTTGATTCACATCTTCCTCTAATTTCCAATTCCTGATAATCAGAACCCTCTTAACCTTCTTCAGTAGTGCATAATTTTCATTATTCTTCACCAATTTTGTGGGTATCCTTGAGGAAATATCAATCAGCCTTTGCCTTTCATATTCTGTCATACTTTCCAAATTGTATTCCCTCAATCTCAAATCAGATGACCTTTTCTTAGCTTCTTCAAATAGGCTCTCAACAACCCAATTTTGTGAAAACAAGTCTAATTCCTCTTGAAATTCTTTAGCAAGCCTTTCATGTTCAGCAGCCATTCTGGCATCTTCCGCTATTTTGTTTAAAGCCTCTGATTCTGGAGTTTGAACAACCTGCTGAATAGTTGGAAAATTTTCAAGTTGAAATTGCTCTTCACTCCTCATAGCCACTAGGGTTACAGCAACATCTTCAGTGTCATCCCTAGGCTGTTCAACTGGTTGAACCACTGGGAACTGATTAGTCCCAAAGATGGAGTGATTCTTGCTAAACACAGGGTCAGGTGCATTTTCATCTAATTCAATTACCTCGACCTGTGTTTTAGTTTGGACTTCCAGTTGAAACTCAACTTTAACTTCAGGTGTTGGGCTAGTTAGAGGAGATGGTGGAAATATATCTGAAAATTCCTTGACGGGAGCATGTTTCTTTTTGAAAGGAATGATTGGGGTGAAGTTGTCAGTTCGGTACTTTGGGTTTGAAAGCTTGGTGGCTGTAAGACCTATCTTAGGTTGGTGGCAACTCAAACATTACACCTTAGGAGATGGTTTCATCCTTCACTTGGGTTTTGCAAATAACACTAAGTGATTTCATAATTACAACCCTTAACGATCCCATAATGGTTCCTAGAGTTTTGGGATTATTCTTAGTGATTTCTAGATAGTCTTCGCGATTTGGACACTGTGCTTGGTGATCTGGATTTGTTCTTGGAGATCTCATTTGTTCTTGGAGATCTCGCTGATAAGCCTTGGAGATCTCGTTTGTTCTTGGAGATCTCGCTGATAAGCCTTGGAGATCTCGTTTGTTCTTGGAGATCTCACTGCTAAGCCTTGGAGACCTCACCAACCTTGGCGACCTCACCAAGCTTTGGTGATCTAGATTTCCTTCTTGGCGACCTCACCAAGCTTTGGCGATCTGGCCAATCCTTCTTGGCCACCTCACCAAGACTTGGTGATTTGAGTTTTGTTCTTGGCAACCTCACCAAGACTTGGTGATCTGGGAGTTGCTCTTGGCGACCTCACCAAGACTTGGTGATCCGGGAGTTGCTCTTGGCGACCTCACCAAGATCCTGGCGATCTGGGTTTTGTTCGTGGCGACCTCACCAAGGCTTGGTGACCTCACCAAGTGTTCTTGGCGATTTCTCTTTGTTCTTGGCGATCTCGTCAGTCTGATGTCATAAATTTCACTAACTTCAATAACATTCTCTTGATTTCAGTGCAATCACGACTTGTGCTCTCTCCAGTATAAATCGCAACACTAGAATAACCCTAAAAAAGCTTATGGACGGCTGTTTTGAAGTGATAGAGCAATTGTGTGTGAAAAACCATCGTGTTCTTGAGTTTCAGAGGTGAAATCTAAGGATTTCAACAAGCAAACACTATGATTTGATCATGGATTCATGATTTCCGCACTTGAGTCTGTGTATTGGATGACTAAAGGCTCAAATTAGGTCCTGACAAATGGTATCAGAGCGAAAGAAGTCAATAAATCTATGAACTAATCTTTTCTTTGTTTGTGCAGGAACAGCGAAAGAAGTCAATAAATCTGTGGTACATGGATAGTGGCTGTTCCCGGCACATGACAGGTGACAAGGATCTCTTGCATGATGTCAAACTGATATCTGGAGGAGGTTCTGTTGCTTTTGGAGGAAATAAGAAAGGTGGAAAAATAATTGGAACTGGTCACCTAACTAATGGTGAAGTCTCATTTGAAAAAGTCAACCTCGTGTCAAATCTGCAATTCAATCTGCTAAGCGTCTCACAGATATGCGACAATAAAATGCCAATGTTCTTCGACGATAGGGAATGCATCATTCTCAAACTTGGTTTTAAGGTACCTGAAGATCAGATTTTATTCCGGGCAAATCGTAGGGGGAACATATATGCACTGGACATGAATGCTGCAAAGCCAACTAGTTCAGTTGCGTGCTTTTTGGCTAAAGCTTCAGAGGAAGATTCAACTTTGTGGCATCGACGAATGGGACATGTTAATTCCGGTAACATGAATCGCCTGGTTACGGGGAAACATGTCTTTGGGCTACCAGACAAAGAATTCGTACAAGTCGATTACTGCGTTGCATGCTCGAAGGGAAAACAACACAAAACGTCTCATAAACCGAAGCCGCCTGGAAGAACTACAATAATCCTTCAACAGTTGCACCTGGATCTCTTTGGACCAGTTAATATCAAGAGTTTAGGGGGAAAATCTTTCTGCCTTGTCATCACTGATGATTACTCGAGATATTCCTGGGTATTTTTCTTAAGGGAGAAGTCTGAGACTCCGGGGATACTCAAGGACTTTGTAACACGCATCGAGAACGCAAGCAGAGAAAAAGTTTGAATAATCAGATCTGACAACGGGACGGAGTTTAGGAATCACGTCTTCGACTCGTTCTGCAACGAGAAGGGCATCACTCGCCAATTTAGCTCTCCCTATACTCCTCAACAGAATGGGATTGCTGAAAGAAAGAACCGCACAATAATTGAGTGTGCTTGGACGATGCTCGCTGATTCTAACCTTAAACTGTCTTTTTGGGCAGAAGCACTCAATACTGCTTGCTATGTCCTGAACCGAACTCTTTTGGTCAAACATGCCAACAAGACATCCTTTGAGCTGTTTTCAAAACAAAAACCAGTGTTAAAACGCTTAAAGCCCTTTGGATGCCCTTGTATTGTATTAATTCAGTCTGAGCAGTTAGCTAAATTTGCCCCTCGGGCAGATGAAGGCTATTTTGTTGGATACTCGATGACCTCTGCGGCATATCGAGTATACAACAAAAGAACTTAGGTGATTATGGAGTCGTGCAATGTTAATTTTGGGTTCATAGTTGGGTTATGAAGGAAGAGCACTCTCAAAAATTCGAGCAGAGAGACACCACTCTCAAAAATTCGACCATGCAGCGCAGAAAGAGCAAAGAGACACCACTCTCAAAAATTCGACCAGGGCACCTTGCTTCTCTCTCTCTAAAATTCGAACAGAGCTACAGGGTTTCAGCAAGGAGTTTAAACACCCAAATCTTGTAAGTCTCTTCTCTCAAAAGTTAGGGTTCATAGTTGGGTTATGAAGGAACTAACAAATGATGTAAAAATTGAAATCAAGGGGGCTGCTGATCACTGAACTTCGTGAAAAAGGGACTGGAGTAGGGCTGATTTTCAAAGAAAAGGATAAGGTGGGGCTGCTCGTTGATCAGCTCTTGCGCAAGGAAGAAGAAGGCTGATTGTACAAGAAATTCTGCACAAGGTACAACCCTCTGATGCGTGTCAGTTTAGTAAATTTAGGAACTGAATTCTGATCGATGCCATGACCATGTTTACAAACTAGAAACTTTTGTAATTTAAATAATTAGTAGAGTTTATGCATGTTGAAGAATAGTGATAATTGGATTGAAAAAGGATTAAAAATAGTATTAAGGAAGTAAGCTTGATTGAACCTTTATTTAGTAACTTGAGAAAGGAATTTGGACCTGGGAATCTAAGTAAAGGAAGGCTGGGGGGGGGGGCTGTCCATCGAATTTTTGAAGGAGAAAAAGCCTCTTGTACTACAAATTCTGCACATAGTACAAGCTGATATATGCATAGAAACCTTTGTAGAAATAAGACTAAAATTCTGATGGGTACATGTCTGATTAACAGCCTTAAACAATGCTTAAATTCATCAGCTTTTCATGACTATATTGCCTATTAAGTGACATTGGAGTTTAGACTAAAAGTAATTAAAACTTAGTAAGATTTAGTTTTAGTTTTACTATGAAATCCTTAAGTTAGAAAACTTGAAGATTTAGAATAATGAGTATAAAAAAAAAATTAACATAGACAAGAAGAGCTAATGATGGGTAGCTAAAAGTTTACGGTCTGACCCGTTAGATACTTAGTGTTGCATTATGCAACAATATCCAACAACTTTATAAAAATGTAAACTAAACGACATTTACTTGAAGTTCCAAAAACTAGATAGTTATAAACACTTTGTATCCTAGCATACAACAGTTTTATAAAGATTAAACAACATTACTTGAAATTTCAAAGTTAAAATATTATAGATGTTTAATGTTGCATCATGCAATAGTACCTAGAAACAGAAAATTTGAGTTAAATAAAAATGTATAGCGGTTCATGACACACTCTTTCCAAAATGTAATTAATCATTAGTCGCGTAACGCGAATATCAAAATGCTTACTGTTGCATTATGCAACAATATCATTATAGACTATTTAAGTTTAATAATATTTGAAGTTAGGACAACTTGCAATCAAGACCACAATTGATTATATACATCTAAGAAAAATACCATAGTAAGCATTGGATTCATAATTTATATATAAACCGAATTTTTCAGTTAAAACAAGATACTAATATAACAAATAATTTTGTTATTATTATTGGTTTAGGTTGACTATCGAAAGTCAAACCATCAAAGAAATTCCTCACCATCAAAGTTGCCAATCAAACCAAGTGAGTTTCGTATTCCCAGCTTAGTTTTACAAGCTAAAACGTTACGGGCCACAACGCCAATTGATATGCTATTTATCAATTACATTTAGTTGTTATTGCACTATCGTTTACATTATGACAACATGGAATGTGAAAATACTACCTGAGCTAGTATGCTAGAATTCATGAGGTGCATGTGTTGTACCCCGTTCTTTATATATATTTTTCTGGTTGGTTCTAGTCGTTCCATGGCGTGTATACATTTAGCTGAGATATGTGGCAATACAGATTGTTGTGTATAGGTTACGGCTCACCAACAACTTCATAGTTGTTGATACCAGTGGTTTATAAATTTTGCAGGTAATCAGTAGAAACCCATCAGACAAGTGGCTCCTCGGGTAATAAGGATATAGCGATCCATAATGATGTCAAGAATCGTCGGGCCCAGTTATTAGCATTCTGTTAGGATGTTAAATCAAATCTAATGTTATCGTATTTACTTATAAGATTATGAAACTTAGTAGGCTGTCTGTAACTAAGTAAACAGTTGTTTAATATTATTATATTATGTTGCTTCCGCGTGTATCAGATATTGACAGCCTGTTTTCCACAACACCTCTCTCGTACCTGGCAGGCGGTTCGGGCGGGGTGTGACAGGTTGGTATCAGAGCCACAGGTTCCAGCAGATTATGTGTTTAAGTCCCCTAAGCTTGAACCTAAAATCGATCACAATATTAACTTGTTAAAATAAGGATTAGGGATTTAAGTGGAAGAAATTTGTCTGTTAGGCAGTTATGGAGGTTTAGTGTAAGGTCGATAGTGGTTTCAGCCTAGCTAACTGCAATTCCTATCCACAGGTACACTAAGACTCGATGAAACCTAACAGATGGATTTAAGAACCTTAAGTCTTTAAATTTTTAAGTATGCAACTCTAAGAGATTAGAACTTAAGTCAAAGGCAATATTTGTATGTATTTATATTTTTGTATTACATGTACTAAGAAAATGAGTATAATGTTTGAACAGGCGCCTAAAAATCAAGATGTGGAACTTTGGAAAACCATCAAAATCTGGTAGCAAGAGTAGCAGTAGCAAAGGAAGCAAGGGAAAGAAAGAAGAGGGAGGTCCAAGCCAACCCGCACGATCGTTGAGCCCAGATCTTTTGGGGTATTTCACCGCCCCGACACAAACGAAGACACCTTCTCCTGCGGCGTCTGCAACTGATATCCCAAAACCACCTAAGAAAAGAAGTACCAAACCAAGGATGTCAGTGCATCCTAGCCACACCATTCATATTGCTCCTTCTGAATGGAACGCTAGGGATGCCGGGTCAGAAAACGAGGAACCAGAAGAAGAGCCTTATGAAGCAGGAGATGAAACTGTCCCGGTGCCTCAAGTGGTGATTGCCGTGTCAACTTGACACACGGTGAGTTATCACTAGGAGCATCTATCTCACCACTTGTATGCCTCACCACTCTATGCAGCTGACGAAGAGGAAGGGCCCGAGGAATCGGTTCCGATGCAGCAGGAACCAGCAGCTACCTTCGCTCAAACAGGGAACCTAGTGGATGTGCATGTGCAGGACACAATTGCTGCTTTGGCTAACGACCCACGAGATCCATATGTGTCTGCCATGATGCACGGCCAAATGGGTCAGTCAGTATCTGAACGCTATAGCTTCCCACATTTGTTTATGTCAAACAGCCAACCATCATCCGCATATCAGCAGCCACCACCACCTCAGCAGGTCTCTTCGTTCCAGCAGCCACCAGGGTTCCAACAACAACCCTATTATCAGCAGCAGCCCCATGCCAACCAAATGCCCATTCAAGGGCCATATGTCACGGGCATGCCGTTTTACCCCCCGCAGCCCTCATACTATCCGCCTCAACCTTACCAATATTCGACTTCTCCACCCATGCAGCAGCCGTTTATGCCATTCTCTTTATCGGCATATCCATATCCTCCCTATGGAACTTACCCGGAGATTCCGAGATCATCTTCTTCTGGACCAAGCCCGATATATGCACCCACCCCTTACGTAGACCAGACGGGGCCTAGCTCCCCGGTTACTGATGCACTCCGGGAGGAAAACAAGGCACTGACGAAGAAGCTGGAGAAGCAACTCAAGAAAGAAAGGAAGATGGCGGAGGAGGCTAAGAAGGTGTCAGCTCATATCAAGCATCTGACTTCATTTGGAAGCCACTTTGATTAGGGGTGGAGCTTAGTATGGCAAGGAGGTGACGTGGTGAAGATTGTGAGAGAATGTTTCTTTGTGATGTTTGCGTTTGTTTTGAATAAAGTTTGGGGTGTCTGTTTTGTTGCTTGTTAAACTTGTTTCTGTTGTGTAACTTAAGACCTAAGGTGGGCTGTGTAGCAACCTGTGTACTTGTTGTGTGTGCAATGTGTTAGGAATAAAGTGTGCCTTTTTGTGTTACTATTAGTACTCAAATGATGCATATATTAGATATATATATATATATATATATATATATATATATATATATATATATATATAGGGAAGGGTTCCGTGTAGACCCCTTAAATTTTGTAGACCCCGTAGACCCCTATAAAACTCAATAAAAATAAAACTCAGTGTTGTAAATTTGGTTTTTTTATTACGATAAGCTTTTAAGAACCAAAAAAATAAATAAATAAATTAAAAAAAACAAAAAACATTAAAAATCGAACATTTTAAGACAATGAGTTTTAAAATAATGAGTTTTAAACGCAACACTGCGTTTTATTGAGTTTATTGAGTTTTAAACTCATTGATTTTTAAAACTCATTTTCTTAAAATGTTCAATTTTTAATGTTTTTCGTTTTTCTTTTTTTTTTAGTTGTCTTTTTTGTTCTTAAAAGCTTATCGCAAATAAAAAAAATTAAATTAACAAAACTGAGTTTTATTTTTAGTGAGTTTTAATGAGTTTTATAAGGGGTCTACGGAGTCTACAAAAAATAAGGGGTCTACACGGATCTTTTACATATATATATATATATATATATATATATATATATATTATATATATATATATATATATATATGTATACACCAATAAAGAAAAAGGTACAAACACAGAAATGATAAGCAAGTTTGAGTTATATCTAAAAGGAAGGTTCAAACAATCATCTAATGAGGATGGTAGAGCAAATGAAAACTCTTAAAAATTGTCACGAATACTAAAACCAATATTCCTTAAAAAGCAAAGATCATAAACTCCCAAGAATACACCCAATATCACAAATTTCCACGAATACCACATCCCTAATCAAAACCATTACGCTGGCAACATTCATTTCAGATCAAATATGGCTACTAATCAAGAAGACGAGCAGGCTCATCCCTCCAACGAGAATGATAATCCATCAATTCAACAAGAATCTCAAAATAATGACACTGAGAGAAGAATAAAGGATATAGTTGCTATTGAAGTAGCAGCTGCATTATCTGAGCGCTTGGCTAAAATGAAGCAAGATGAGAGCATGCCTGCTAAATCAGAAGAAAGTCAACACAGTCGAACCAGAAGAAGACGGGGTGACAAGCGGTCGAGATCACCCGTTAGCTCTCCTAGCGAATCTGTGCATAGACAGAAAAGAAACCGCCGACGCTATGAGGATTACTCATCTAACGAGGAGGAAAGTGACAGAGAAGACAGGAGAAGAGCAAAGAAAAGAGGTTGTACTTACAAGGCTTTCATGGCTTGTAAGCCTAGTATCTTCAAGGGGGAAAAGAGTGCAACTGACACTCTAAACTGGCTGGAAGAGATGGAAGAAGTGCTAGAAATCAGTAACTGTGCAGAAGAAGACAAAATAAGATTCGCATCTCAGTCATTTAAAGGTAGTGCACTAATCTGGTGGAAGACAATTAGAAATGCAAAAGGGAAGGATCGGGTCTATCAGAAAAGGTGGAGTTGGTTCAGAAAGATTGTGATGAGAGAGTTTATATCAGAAAGTGAGTCGGAAAAACTAGAGAACGAATTTACCAACTTTAGGATGGATATAAATGATTACAAAGCCTATATCAACCGTTTCAATGAGCTGTTAACTTTGGTACCACATATGGCAGAAACAGAGGATAGGCAGGTAAGAAGATTTGTATGGGGAGTGAGCCCCGAAATCCGTGCCAATGTGAGAACCGCAAGACCTCAGACATTGGAATCCGCTATGGACTTAGTAACGATTCTGAGCGAGGAATGGCAGAGACAAGTGGAGCAGCGAGAAGAAATGGGAGGAGATAAAAGAATATTTGATAATAAGAAACGAGAAGGTGGATGGAGGAATAACAACGATAAAAACTCAAAGAAAAGCAGGGATAACACATGTAGGAAATGCGGGAAGACTGGTCATAAGGCCGCCGTGTGTATGAGTAAGGAGGTATGTTACAAATGTGGGAAGATGGGTCATAAAGCTAACGTTTGCAGGAGTGAAATAACATGTCAAAAATGTCAAAAGAAAGGGCATTACACTGAGCATTGCAAAATGAACATAGAATGCCAGAAATGCCACAGAAAGGGACACCACTCGGAGCGATGTCCCGGCAACATCACCTGCTACTATTGCAAGGAAGACGGGCACACCCGACCTGAGTGCCCAAAACTCAAAGAAACGGAGAAAGGAAAAGGGAAAGACAAGGGGAAAGAAGGTGGAGCACCACGAGGGAATGCTCGGGTGTTTGTGCTGAATGCAGACGAGGCCCGCAAGGATGACAATGTCGTAACTGGTATGTTCCCTGTTAATAATCAATTTCTCAGTATACTATTTGATTCTGGTGGAAATAAAAGTTTCATATCTGTTGCATGCATGCCTAAATTGAATTGCACCATACACAAACTTGATACTCCATATATAGTAGAAACTGCCAACGGACAAGAAATAAGTATACCTGATATAGTTAAGAATTGCCAGTTAGACATTGACACTTCTAAGTTTGAATTAGAATTATTACCTTTGACCTTAAGTGGCTTCGATATTGTGTTGGGTATGGATTGGCTAACCCAGCAACGTGCAAAAATTCACTGCGATACTAAGACAATAACGGTGGAGTCTGCAGATGGTAAAACTCACACCATTGTTGGGGAAAAAGTAACACCTAAGAAGATCTTATCCTTACTTCAAGCAAGAAAGTGCATGAGAAAAGGATGTCAGGCCTTTCTGGTAAACGTTGTAGAGTCACCAAAGGAGAAGAAAATAGATGATATACCGGTGGTCTCCGAATATACTGACGTGTTTCCAGATGACTTACCTGGCTTACCACCAGATCGACAAGTGGAATTTCGAATAGATCTAGTTCCCGGAGCAGCCCCAGTCGCAAAAGCACCGTATAGACTGGCACCGTCGGAAATGCAAGAGCTAAAAAGCCAACTACAGGAACTCCTGGATAAGGGATTCATAAGACCCAGTTCATCACCTTGGGGAGCGCCAGTGCTTTTTGTAAAGAAGAAGGATGGATCAATGAGAATGTGCATCGACTATCGAGACCTGAACAAGTTAACAATCAAGAACAAGTATCCATTACCAAGGATCGATGACTTGTTCGACCAACTTCAGGGTGCAAGTTATTTCTCTAAAATCGATCTAAAGTCCGGATATCATCAAATGAAAGTACGCGAGGAAGATATTCACAAAACAGCCTTTCGCACAAGGTACGGGCACTATGGATTTACTGTTATGCCCTTTGGGTTAACAAATGCACCGGCATTGTTCATGGATCTAATGAATAGAGTGTGCAAGCCTTACCTTGACAAATCTGTCATTGTTTTTATTGATGATATTCTAATCTACTCACGTACAAAGAAGGAGCATGAAGAACACTTGAGAAAAATGTTGGAGGTATTGAGAAAGGAAAAACTTTATGCCAAATTCTCTAAGTGTGATTTCTGGTTGAGAGAAGTCCAATTTCTTGGACATGTGGTAAATGATATGGGAATACAAGTGGACCCAGCAAAGATAGAATCTATTATGAAATGAGAGCAACCGAAATCACCAACAGAGATCCGACGTTTCCTGGGATTAGCTGGATATTATCAGAGATTTATTCAAGACTTCTCCAAAATTGCCACACCTTTAACAGCATTAACTCAGAAGAATGCTAAATTTGATTGGAAGCAGAAACACACTGATGCATTTGAATTGCTAAAGCAAAAGTTGTGCTCTGCACCCATATTATCTTTGCCAGATGGAACAAAAGATGTTGTGGTTTATTGTGATGCATCTATCAACGGACTTGGGTGCGTGCTTATGCAACGAGATAAAGTAATTGCTTACGCATCAAGGCAATTGAAACCACATGAAAAGAACTATACTACTCATGACCTTGAGTTAGGAGCAATAGTATTTGCCTTGAAAATTTGGAGGCATTACCTGCATGGAACTAGGTTTGAGGTTTACTCTGACCATAAAAGTCTTCAGCACTTGTTCAACCAGAAAGAATTAAATATGAGGCAACGGCGATGGATGGAGGGGAGGTGTTAAGTGATTATGATTGTGAGATCAAGTATCACCCAGGAAAGGCCAATGTTATGGCAGATGCGTTAAGTCGCAAGAATAGGCCTAAGCCACTACGAGTGAGAGCCATGAGAATAAATGTTAAAGTAAATATGATTGATGAGATCAAGGAAGCTCAGAAAAAGCAACTGGAAAAGTCAAACCCAGAAGAGGAACAAATGATGACTAAAGTACGACAACTTGACGTTGGACCAGATGGAATTTTACGATTGGGAAACAGAATCTGGGTTCCCAAGGAAGGAGAATTCCGGGAGGTAACACTGCAAGAAGCACATAAGTCCAAGTACACAATGCATCCCGGTGGAGATAAAATGTATCAAAATCTGAAAACCCATTACTGGTGGCCGGGAATGAAAAAGGACATTGCTAAATACATAGGACAATGTCCTGTGTGTCTGCAAGTAAAAGCTGAACACCAAAAACCGGCTGGATACTTACAACAGTTAAAAATTCCGGAATGGAAATGGGATTTGGTCACTATGGATCTTGTAACCAAACTGCCAAGAACAAGAGGCGGAAATGACACGATTTGGGTAATTGTGGATCGATTAACCAAGTCGGCACACTTTCTACCAATACAGGAATCGTCTCCGTTAGAACAGTTGGCAAAGTTGTATGTGAAAGAAATCGTTTCAAGACACGGAGTTCCATTATCTATTGTCTCGGATCGGGATAGTCGTTACACTTCTCGATTCTGGAAAGCATTCCAATCAGCTTTGGGAACTAAGTTACACTTTAGTACTGCTTATCATCCTCAGACAGACGGGCAAAGTGAACGAACCATCCAGACATTGGAGGACATGTTAAGGGCATGTGTTATTGAATTTGGTGGTAATTGGGATAGCCATTTGCCATTAATTGAGTTCGCTTACAATAACAGTTATCATACTAGCATCAAGGCAGCTCCTTTCGAAGCTTTATACGGGCGTAAGTGCCGTACACCACTGTGTTGGTCAGAAATTGGTGAAGGACAATGGACGGGTCCTGAATTAGTACTGGAAACCACTGAGAGGATTAGGCAAATTCGTGACAAACTCAAGGCTGCCCAAGATAGACAGAAAAGTTATGCAGATAAGAGGCGAATGCCTTTGGAATTTGTGAAAGGAGATTTGGTAATGTTAAAAATATCCCCATGGAAAGGAATCATGAGATTTGGAAAACGCGGAAAGCTAAGTCCACGATATATAGGACCATTTAAAGTAATATCCAAAATAGGAACTGTAGCCTATCAACTTGAGCTACATAAAGAGCTTAGTGCAATTCATGACGTATTCCACGTCTCAAATCTTAAGAAGTGTTTGATCGATAAAGATATTGCTATTCCAATTCAAGATATAAAGGTAGATGAGAAGTTGAAATACACAGAGCAACCTGTTGAAATATTGGAGAGAGTAGAAAGGAGATTAAGAAGAAGACGGATCCCTATGATAAAGGTCAGATGGAATTCACGCCATGGACGTGAGACCACTTGGGAATTGGAAGCAGATATGCGAAAGAAATACCCCCAGTTATTTGAATAATAAAAATCATGAATTCCGGGATGGAATTCCATTAAGGGAGGGGGAGTTGTAACACTCGAACTCAGGATTTACGAAAATAAATAAAAGTTCGAACCGGGATTCGAAAGCAACAATAAGTAACAAGCATGTGGGCTGTAATCCATTGACAAATTAAATAAAAAGCTGGATCAGGCCCAAAAAGCCCACCAACTAAAGAAAATCGCAGCCCATTAAACCACCTGAGCCCATCTGCAAATTCCCCGCCCTTTTTTTTTCTTTTTGTCTGCTACCATCGATGGAAACAAGGTCTTTTGGCAGCATCCTTCCCTCTCCTCCCTATACATGCAGCGCAGAAAGAGCAAAGAGACACCACTCTCAAAAATTCGACCAGGGCACCTTGCTTCTCTCTCTCTAAAATTCGAACAGAGCTACAGGGTTTCAGCAAGGAGTTTAAACACCCAAATCTTGTAAGTCTCTTCTCTCAAAATTTAGGGTTCATAGTTGGGTTATGAAGGAACTAACAAATGATGTAAAAATTGAAATCAATGGGGCTGCTGATCACTGAACTTAGTGAAAAAGGGACTGGAGTAGGGCTGATTTTCGAAGAAAAGGAGAAGGTGGGGCTGCTCGTTGATCAGCTCTTGCGCAAGGAAGAAGAAGGCTGATTGTACAAGAAATTCTGCACAAGGTACAACACTCTGATGCATGTCAGTTTAGTAAATTTAGGAACTGAATTCTGATCGATGCCATGACCATGTTTACAAACTAGAAACTTTTCTAATTTAAATAATTAGTAGAGTTTATGCATGTTGAAGAATAGTGATAATTGGATTGAAAAAGGATTAAAAATAGTATTAAGGAAGTAAGCTTGATTGAACCTTTATTTAGTAACTTGAGAAAGGAATTTGGACCTGGGAATCTGAGTAAAGGAAGGCTGGGGGGGGGGCTGTCCATCGAATTTTTTAAGGAGAAAAAGCCTCTTGTACTACAAATTCTGCACATAGTACAAGCTGATATATGCATAGAAACCTTTGTAGAAATAAGACTAAAATTCTGATGGGTACATTTCTGATTAACAGCCTTAAACAATACTAAAATTCATCACCTTTTCATGACTATATTGCCTATTAAGTGACATTGGAGTTTAGACTAAAAATAATTAAAACTTAGTAAGATTTAGTTTTAGTTTTACTATGAAATCCTTAAGTTAGAAAACTTGAAGATTTAGAATAATGAGTATAAAAACAAATTAACATAGACAAGAAGAGCTAATGATGGGTAGCTAAAAGTTTACGGTCTGACCCGTTAGATACTTAGTGTTGCATTATGCAACAATATCCAGCAACTTTATAAAAATGTAAACTAAACGACATTTACTTGAAGTTTCAAAGTTAAAATATTATAGATGTTTAATGTTGCATCATGAAACAGTACCTAGAAACAGAAAATTTGAGTTAAATAAAAATGTATAGCGGTTCATGACACACTCTTTCCAAAATGTAATTAATCATTAGTCGCGTATCGCGAATATCAAAATGCTTACTATTGCATTATGCAACAGTATCATTATAGACTATTTAAGTTTAATAATATTTGAAGTTAGGACAACTTGCAATCAAGACCACAATTGATTATATACATCTAAGAAAAATACCATAGTAAGCATGGATTCATAATTTATATATAAACCGAATTTTTCAGTTAAAACAAGATACTAATATAACAAATAATTTTGTTATTATTATTGGTTTAGGTTGACTATCGAAAGTCAAACCATCAAAGAAATTCCTCACCATCAAAGTTGCCAATCAAACCAAGTGAGTTCCGTATTCCCAGCTCAGTTTTACAAGCTAAAACGTTACGGGCCACAACGCCAATTGATATGCTATTAATCAATTACATTTAGTTGTTATTGCACTATCGTTTACATTAAGACAACATGGAATGTGAAAATACTACCTGAGCTAGTATGCTAGAATTCATGAGGTGCATGTGTTGTACCCTGTTCTTTATATATATTTTTCTGGTTGGTTCTAGTCGTTCCATGGCGTGTATACATTTAGCTGAGATATGTGGCAATACAGATTGTTGTGTATAGGTTACGGCTCACCAACAACTTCATAGTTGTTGATACCAGTGGTTTACAAATTTTGCAGGTAATCAGTAGAAACCCATCAGACAAGTGGCTCCTCGGGTAATAAGGATATAGTGATGCATAATGATGTCAAGAATCGTCGGGCCCAGTTATTAGCATAATGTTAGGATGTTAAGTCAAATCTAATGTTATCGTATTTACTTATAAGATTATGAAACTTAGTAGGCTGTCTGTAACTAAGTAAACAGTTGTTTAATATTATTATATTATGTTGCTTCCGCGTGTATCTGATATTGACAGCCTGTTTTCCATAACACCTCTCCCGTACCTGGCAGGCGTTCGGGCGGGGTGTGACATGGCCTGACTCAAGTTAATTTGATTCAATAAGGTTTTTGGTCAAGTATGTGAATTTTAAATTTTCTGAGTCAATTTGGTGTTCTTTAACATATTATGGGCTTAGAAATTTTATAAATTCCCAAATTGCCCTTAATGAGTTCATTGAAGTATTTGCAAATCACTGATTTCAAAATTGAATATTTTAGTGTTTTTGCTTTGGGTGTTCTCTTTTTGGTTAATAACTGATCATAAACCAGAAAGTTTTCATAAAATTAACTTGCTGTCAAATTTTCTTAAGTTTTTCCCTTTGCTATTGGCGATCTCGCTAAAGGCAAATTTGCCTTGGCGATCTCGGGGTTGAGAGGATTTTGACTTGGCGACTTCGCCTATCTCTTAACCTTTGGCGATCTCATAAAGACCAAGACTTGGTCTTGGCGATTTCGCCTAAACCTTGGCGATCTCGAGCTCCCCGAGTGTTCCTTTGGAAATGTCGAATAAAACAAAAGGGTTTGGTGATCAGTTTAAGTCCCAAATAAGACAATTTTGGGTTGTATCTCATCACTTAGATCAAACAATAGCATTTTTTGACAAAAGATGTCTGTTTGACCTATTTGGACTTTAATCGGTCCAAACTCATTCCAATAGGAGTCAAATGACTCAAATAACTTGATAAATGGATTCTCTGACATAAAGTGGTAACATTTGTTGCTTTTGTGTTGTTTTAAGAATAAGACTGACCAAAGTGACAACACAGAAGCTATTTTTTACCATTTTTGACTGATTCCATCTTTCAATTGTATTTCACTGGATATGCTGCTTTAAATAATATAGTTAAGTCAAGTTCTGGACTTTAACCTGTCTAACATAGATTTGAACTCAATGTAGGTTAAATCTGTTGTGGTTGACTAGCCTTAACTTGATTTTTGACAATTGCATACATAGTTGACTTTTTAGGTCAAACCTGGTGAAATTCTCTCATGTTTAATGAATTTGACCCTATTTAGGCTGTGTGTGGCTACCAATCAATTGCTTAACAAATTTTGCCTAATTTAATAATAGATTTCTGTCAAGAAACATTCCAAGGCATTCTTGTCTCTTAAATTGATCTTAGCTCAATGTAGATCATCAAAGAGGTATGTGTCTTAAATTTATGGCAATTCTTGATATACAACTATTGAGCTACACAGGGGCTATTCATTAAACTCACTCAATCAATTTGAATCACATTAGTCAAATTCTAATCAATTCATGATTAATCACAAACAAGATCAAGCATTGAACCTGTTGATTTCTAGAAATATCTGAATTAGATCTTAGCAAACATTAGATCTTCTTCGAGGTATGTCTTCTGATCTCTAATAAAGTATTGGAAACTTGACTTCTGACCATTCAGGTGGATTGTTCTACTTACTGATTATGCAATAACTCAATAAATTTCATGAAATATGACTTAGCATGCTAAATTTCTGCAATTCTGAGTAAGGTTTAAAAGTATACTTGATTTAATGAAATGACATGCATATTAGTCATTGTTTTATGAGTCTTTATCTTTTATTCTAAATAAATGGATAGGTTAGGAACTATTGAAGCTCATATCACACTTATAAGAAAATAAATGCTAGCAAGGTTAGAATTTAGGGCTGATTGATCCTATTTGTCTCTGACCTTGATGTTGATGCTCATGTCAGATATTGAATGCTTCTTGTTCTTTTTCTTGACTTTATTTGACTTTGGTTATGTGATTTAAGCATGTCAGAACTTCATACATGTATTCTGATTCATTATTTGACATCGTATATATGCATAAGTGAAAATTTTTCATATTACTCCCGTACAATGTAAGTGTCTCAAATTGCTCAAATCATGTTGGATTAGGAATACTTGGTTCAAGAATCTTGTTTGACCCCAAAATCAATAATCCAAATAGTGAAAAACTCAAGTTTAAGGGGAATCACTTCTTGATTCCTTCTAAAACTTTTGAGTCATTTGAGTCAAAATGTTGACTTTTTAACAAGAGTCCACTCATTTGAGTGAAAATTTTGCACAAATTTCTCAAATTCTATCATAATTTGTCATTACTTGTGTTTTTCATCAAATAAACATCAAACGGCATTCTTGAGTCAAAATTCACCTTGTCTTTCGCCAAAGTCAACTTTTACAATAAAAGTTACTATTTCAAGGGAAATTACTAAAATTTGGGTCATGTCTACTGACATCCTCTGTTAAACTAAATTGATTGTTTTTAAGGAAATTTGAGTCTGTGCCTTAAGTAAACTTCTTTTATGTCTTTGTAAGTTAATTGAAAAGCTCTGTCACTATCATGAATCTAGTGTGCCATGACATTCAGTTAACGTGTCTAATTTGATGTAATCATGTTGTTTCTTATGTGCAGATGGCTCCCAGACAGGAAAGAGCAGCCAGAGCCCCTCTGGATTTCTCCAAGGCTCATAATCAATTCTGTGAATTTAACAGAAGCTGGACAGATGCCAATCTATATGAACGGGCTTTCAGAATTATGGATAACTCAAGTTGGATCACTAAAGACAAAGCCATACTTGGTTCCTAGGAGAATGATGCCCGGTTCTTACACGCGTTACCGGCTGGGTCAGTATGATGGACGCGAAGTTCCATTTTTCTCGAACATGATTAAGGGAATTGGTGTGGATGAAGATCAAGGAAATAACAATGATGATGCTGATATGGAAGATTTCAATGCTGCTGATACTGATAATAATGCTGCAAATCTACAAGATGATCATCCAATCAACTCTCCCATTCATGATGACCCTATGCATTAAGAACCTGAAGACAGAGCTTCAACCAAAGATGAAACTGAATCAGACAAATTAGAAGATGAAGATGAAGAGTCTGGTAATGAAGTTGATGCGTCTGGCAATGATGCTAACAATAACTCAAATAAATCTGGATCCAAACTCGAATTTGGGTCAAGATTCCAACCTGGAATAGAATCAAGTTCTGACTCTACCAGTTCTGATACTAGGGGTCCAAAAAGAAAGAAACTGAAAACAAGAGAAAAAGCCAAAGTTAGTGAAGAACCTGAAGCGTCGAGTCATAAGAGCAATAGGAGAATAAAGACCATGCAAGATCAAGATGACCACTGAAGCCTGAGTACCTTGAAGAACTGGATCATGGTTAGCCAAAGGATTTGTTATCTCTCCCGTGGTTCACAAAGGGTGTTGGAACTGTGGAACTATTTTGATTTGAATAAATTTGCGCGGGAAGACCTCTGGAGATTATATTCCGAAGTTAGCATTTGCTTAGATGATCATTATATGTATCTTGCTAGGAAGTACTTGAGGTTCTTGCTGATGCTACTCGGACAACTCAGATAGTTTGTCAGTCTCACATGTTTGTAATGCCACCAAAGGGGGAATTTGTAAGACCTATCTTAGGTTGGTGGCAACTCAAACATTACACCTTAGGAGATGGTTTCATCCTTCACTTGGGTTTTGCAAATAACACTAAGTGATTTCATAATTACAACCCTTAACGATCCCATAATGGTTCCTAGAGTTTTGGGATTGTTCTTAGTGATTTCCAGATAGTCTTCGCGATTTGGACACTGTGCTTGGTGATCTGGATTTGTTCTTGGAGATCTCGTTTGTTCTTGGATATCTCGTTGATAAGCCTTGGAGATCTCGTTTGTCCTTGGATATCTCGCTGATAAGCCTTAGAGATCTCGTTTGTTCTTGGAGATCTCGCTGCTAAGCCTTGGAGACCTCACCAACCTTGGCGACCTCACTAACCTTGGCGACCTCACCAAGCTTTGGTGATCTGGATTTCCTTCTTGGCGACCTCACCAAGCTTTGGCGATCTGGCCATTCCTTCTTGGCGACCTCACCAAGATTTGGTGATTTGAGTTTTGTTCTTGGCGACCTCACCAAGACTTGGTGATCTGGGAGTTGCTCTTGGCGACCTCACCAAGACTTGGTGATCTGGGAGTTGCTCTTGGCGACCTCACCAAGATCCTGGTGATCTGGGTTTTGTTCTTGGCATCCTCACCAAGGCTTGGCGACCTCACCTGTAGAACCACGATACGATCTTACTACTGCATGATTCAGTAATTGGATAGCAACGAGAAGGTAAATAAAGCTTTGCTTTATTGATTCACAAAGAGTTACAATGTAAAGAGAGAAACACACTCAGTTTACACACAGTTAAGATGTTGCAAATGACAGAACTGGCTAACTCTCCCTTACACGGACTATTTATAGTCACTTAGTCAACAGGCCAGCGGACCACCAGCGGACCATCTGGTACGCTGTACCAACTGGTCCGGCGGACCATGTGGTCCGGCCAGATGACTATCTGACTCACACAGACGCTCTAGATTAGATACAATACACGAGACACACGCTAGCATAGGAATATGTTTCTACAGACTCCCCCTTAACGTGTAGTGTATCTAGCTATCTATCTTTCTAACAAAGCTTCAGTCTTCAATCTTCAGCATTTCTGCATCTGATCTTCAACTTGAAATCTTGTCAGAATTAGAAACCTGCAATTTCAGAAGACAGAAACGCGGCTTTCCTTTTCTTTTGAAAAATAAATTAATCTTGGCGCAAAACTTCTCTTCGAGAATCCAAGATATAGTTTTGAAACTTTGATTTCGTATCACCTATCGATCGGTCGAAAACAAATAAGAAACAAAACCTTTTTGGCTTTTTGAAACTTTATGCTAAAACACACCTAAAATCTTTTTGGATTTTTCAGATATGAAACATAAATGCAATACAGAAATGAAATACTGAATCACACACTATTTTTATATTTTGCGAGAAAGATCACAACTTGGGATCATATTGGTCATAACATGCTGAACTATACTTCAATTTCAATTACTTCAGCACACAAGTCATGTCGATTACTGGTATAATTTGTCCATCTTAAACTCAGGCACAATCATACTCATAACATCTGGATATGGTATTGAATTGATTAGGTTTGCATTGACCAGTGTACCCCACACTATCAGACACACTCAGATATGTATTTGCTTTTTATATCACACTTTGTGATATCATTTGTGATTTAATCACATAATGATTGTAATCATGATTCAGTCAACTGTGTTCCATGCAAAAAGAAATAAGAACGTTAAATCGTCTACCTTAAGGTCGATCTTTCGATACGCAGATAAGGCCTCGGATTTAACAAAATAAGAAAATAAAATAAGTTGAAATTGTATAACCCAACAACAATCAGGTCGGTACTCCCGTACACGCAGAGAAAGTCCGATGAGTTATACGAAACACCAAAGAAAATAAAGCAGAACGTCAAACGAACAACAATCAGGTCGATCTTTTGATACGCAAAGAAAGTCCGATCGTTTGACAAAATAAAAAAAATCAAACAAGTTTAAATCTTTGCAAAATGAACACATGTATACATAGTGACTTCTCATTTTCTTTTTCACATATCTTTTCTTGATATATCATGAGATATGCATCAAGATGTTGTCCACTTGGTCAAGCATTAATATTTAGTGTTTATCACATCTGAATACTTTCTGATTCAATGCCGAGCCTACCAAGTACATCAAACGATGATCTTATGGCTTTTTCATCTATTTTATCCATAAGTCAGACACGTAAACCAATGTACCATCATTTCCCAATCATGTCGGATCAATTTCTCATTTTTCAATGTTTTTGTATTTTTCCATTTTTCACAGTTTTTGTATTTTTCCATTTTTCACTGTTTTTGTATTTTTCCATTTTCTCCCCCTTAAAATGAAAACTCTATTTTTGGATTTTCATTTTAACAAAAACAAAAAACACAAAGACACTATTTTTGGTTTTCCAATTTTCTCCCCCTAAACTACAAACAAAAAGCATTAAAGAAAGAAAAATTGACCAATCGATACTGATACCTGTCAGGTTTAGCTTTCAGAAAATTTCAGTGTTGAAATATGATATCACATGTAATTTAATTTTAAAAACGCAGAATACTCCTCCATCAGCAACTTTGTAATCACCAACGGGTCTTCTAGGAATACCTGCACACTGGTTATAAAGATTAGTACTCAAATGACCCGAAGCACACAGCTTCTGGTCGACCAGTGTCTTCCGTAAAATCAGTTACAGCTTGGCTGACCACCTTAGGTTGCCACTGTATCTTTGCAGGTGCAGTTTTTACGGAAACATCATCTTGTGATGAAACACCAACACTAGACTCACTTTTGAAATATGTATTACTTTTTGATTTAAAATGTGATGTTGGTGAGTCAGTAAAAATTCTGCCGGATTCATCAATTATCGTGGCAGTTTTTCTAGAAAATTTTCTTTTAACAGTGACAGGACAATTTTGTGCTAGATGTCCCTTTTGGCGACATTGATAGCACAAACGATACGATCGTTTAAATTGTGACTTGTCCTGAACTGGATGACATTTATCAGAAAATTCAGACTCATCAGAAATATCATCAAAAACCTGAAATCGGTTAGAATGTACCCATTTCGAAGTAGGAATCTGAGGTGTAGCATTAGAACCAGATGAAGAAGATTCGTTTGGTGAACTTGCAGATGAAACTTTCTTCTTTTGCTTCCCTCCAAATCCTTTCTCCATTGTTGAAATGAATACTTGAGCTAGATGATATATTTGCTCCAAGTTTGTATCCTTCTTTTCCTTCTGAACCTTCTTTGGCATGTTCTGCTGCTTTGGAACATTCTTGCCTTTACTACCCAACCCAGATTGTTTGTAACCAGGTAGTTTGGATACATCTATTGTAGACCCTGAAGAACCAGATTTAGCAGACTGTGTAAATTTAGCTTTAATGCCTTTCAAATTGTTTTCTTCAACCAACTTAGCATCCACTTCTGCTTCATTCATCGTCTTTTCATTCTTCTCAACTTTTTCGCCATCAGACATTTCTTTGGCAAACATATCCCCTTCACTTGAAACAAATTTAACAAACATAGGTGTATCAGATGTTGCAGAGGTTACCTTTTTGTTGCAAATTTTTGAATTCTTCGCCTCCAATTTCTCAGACACAAATTCAGAATAATCTTGTTTTACCACTGGAGTGCTCAAATCAACAACAGACTCTGTTTGAATCACTGGATGCGGAATTTGATTAAAATCATCACCTCCAAATACCTTCTTGAAATTGTTGTCTTGACACAAATAACTTGTAAAAGAATGAGAATTCTTCAAGTTATGCAATTGACGATTGAGATCCAGAATTTCAACATTCAAATCAGCTATGATCTTTTGAGATTCTGCAACAACTTTCTCTGAACGTATCAATTTCTCAGATGTGTTGTTAACTAATGATTTTTCTCTTCTCAAACCATCAAGAGCAACATGCACTTCTTTGGTAATTTTATCCACTCTTTCCTTATAGATCTCAATATTCCTTGTTAATAAAGTTTTGTCTTTCTTCAAAGAAGTGACTGTGTCCTGCAACTCAGACTGAACAATCTGATATTGAGTTCTGTCAGCAGTAACTTCATCCAATGCCTTCTGAAGTTCATCATTTGATGTTTGAAGTACTTCAACCTTTTTGACAGATTTTTGAAATAACTGTTCAAAATCTTCACCAACATCCTGAGCTTGAGACTTATATTCTGCAACCTCCTTGACCAGCTTTTCATTGATAGAAGTAAGCTTGACAATTCTTGACATGAACTCATCATTCTCGTGTTGAAGTTGTAACTTTTGTTGATCATTCTGAATATAGCTTTCTGACAATTGTTTCTGAACATTTGCTAATTCTGTCACCGACACACTCTTTTCTTTGAGTAACTCTGCATTTGTTTTGCAAACTTCATTAAATTCCTGACACTTCTTGATGAAACTCTCCAATTCTTCATCCTTTCTTTTGATTTCAACCGATTGACATTCTATTTCCTTTATCAAACCTTGAATTCGACTATCCTTTTGTGAACAAAATTCACACACGGATTCGTAACCACTCATTTCGGAATCAGAATGACTTGAGTCAGATTTACTGGTCTCAGACGTATACCCACTCGATTCAACCTCAATATTTGCCATCAATGCATAACTGTCTTGAGAATGAACCACGAATGCAGATTCATCTGGAAAATCTTTAGACCAATCATAATCTTCATCAGTTTGAGATATCATAGCTTTAACATCTTTATCTTGACCATTCTTATTGGAAATATCCTTGTCAGATGATTTGTTAGGACAATCGCGAGCAAAATGTCCATGTTTGGCACATTTAAAACATTTAATCGCTTTTCTATCCAAGCCAAGCGTTTGTCCTTGAAAAATAGATGTCTTACCATGTTTCTTCATAAATCGCTTTCCTCTTTCCACGACCATAGCAAATTGCCATTCCAAATCGAGTTTATTCAATTGATCGTCATCCAGATGATTTAAATCCTCGCCATACAAACAAGACTGACCAATTTGATTAAATATAGATCCAGAGGAAGAAGATATAAAAGCAGATAGCAAAGCAGCTAGATCTTCGGTTGCTTGATTAGAAGTTGACTTGCTTGATGATTTATCAGGAATAGCAAAACTGCAGCCTGAAGAATAACTAGCATTCTCTGACTTTCCAGCAAGAAATGTTGTTACTGGTGGATTAGTGCTTGAGATAGAATTTGATTTAGCTTTAGCATGGACAATAGCAGAATTCTCTCCAAAATAAACTGCAGGATTCTGAACTGATGGAATTGCTGACTTCTTTACAAGTAATTCCATTTCTCGAGCTTGTAACTTGCTTAATAATTGATTGAAAGTCCAACTTGAATAATTTGGATCATTAGCAAGCATCATAACAAAATTCTCCCATGTTTCCGGTAAAGCTTCCATAAATTTTTCCTTCAAGTCATCTTTTTCTTTCTGGACTCCTACAACATCAAGTTCATTAATCAGATGGGAAAATCTAGAAATCAAATCTGCAATACTCTCTTTTTCACAATGTTGAAAGTTATCAAACTCCTTTAACAAAACTTTCTTTCGACTCTTCTTATATTGCTCGTTTCCTGCACATCTATCCTTCAATGCATCCCATAAAGTTTTTGATGTTGTGCAATTTTTGAATTGATGCAAGAGTTCTCTTGGTAATGCCATTGTGAGATTTGCATAAGTTTTCTTTTCTCTGGCATAAACTTTCCTTTGATCTTCATCAAGATAACTTCGTGGAATTGGTTCTCCATTTTTCTTAGGATATGTATAATCTTGTTCAATAGAAATCCACAAATCAATGTCAAGAGCATTAACAAATGATTCAAATCGTTGCTTCCAATTCTCATAATCCTCCAATAGAAGTAACTTAGGAACTTTCTGAGTTGTTCCTATCTCGTTATCATAGTTCAATATGGCTTGCATTGATGATTGAACAGCTGAAAAAGCGTGAAAATCGCTCATTTTGAAATTTCAATATCGAACGCGAAAACTTAAAACTGAAAAACGGGCTTCTTCCAAGCGGATTTTGGGGGTCAAACTGGAGGGTACAGACCTTTTAGGTTAGTACACGTCTAGATCTCGGAAAGACGAACGTTTTGGCTGGTATTGGGTTCCGTAACTCCAAACGGTTCTCAAGTTACGTCAGTTTTAGTGAAAGTCACTATTCTACCAGCGGATCAAAACAAATCGGCGGATCAAAATATTACCAGCGTACCAGTTCCGGATCAAATTAACCAGGCGGATCAGATTTGTACTAGCGGACCAGATTTCGAATCAGATGAACTAGCAGACCAGAATTATACTAGCGGATCAGATGTGGTACGGCGGATCAGATGTGGTACGCTGAAACTGCCGCGGACCAGAAAGTAACTGCCACGAACCAGCTGATGAAGATTGCCGGGGCGGACCAAACGGCGGACCAAATGTTCAACCGGCGGACCAAATGCAAATGAAGCTGAAATTTGGCTGATTTTCACAGATTTCGAAAATTGAAGCTAGAAACTGGATCAGTATGATGCGAAAATACTCCAGGAACATCCAGAAATCCTCTTTATCCTCGGAATCACTTAGAATTATGAAAACTTGATGAAAAACGTAGAAAACCCAAACTTTTTCTCTAGAATCTGAAAAAACTTACCAAATCACAGCAGTAGAGCAACCTGGAATACTCTGATACCACTTGTAGAACCACGATACGATCTTACTACTGCATGATTCAGTAATTGGATAGCAACGAGAAGGTAAATAAAGCTTTGCTTTATTGATTCACAAAGAGTTACAATGTAAAGAGAGAAACACACTCAGTTTACACACAGTTAAGATGTTGCAAATGACAGAACTGGCTAACTCTCTCTTACACGGACTATTTATAGTCACTTAGTCAACAGGCCAGCGGACCACCAGCGGACCATCTGGTACGCTGTACCAACTGGTCCGGCGGACCATGTGGTCCGGCCAGATGACTATCTGACTCACACAGACGCTCTAGATTAGATACAATACACGAGACACACGCTAGCATAGGAATATGCTTCTACATCACCAAGTGTTCTTGGCGATTTCACTATTGTTCTTGGCGATCTCGTCAGTCTGATGTCATAAATTTCACTAACTTCAATAACATTCTCATGATTTCAGTGCAACCACGACCTGTGCTCTCTCCAGTATAAATAGCAACACTAGAATAACCCTAAAAAAGCTTATGGACGGCTGTTTTGAAGTGAGAGAACACTTGTGTGTGAAAAACCCTCGCGTTCTTGAGTTTCAGAGGAGAAATCTAAGGATTTCAACAAGCAAACACTATGATTTGATCATGGATCCATGATTTCCGCACTTGAATCTGTGCATTGGATGAGGAAAGGCTCAAATTAGGTCCTGACAGTGGCAACTTTCTTGGATATTGTGGGTGGTTTGTAAGGTATGAGGGCAAGTGATTGAGATGCTGATGAAAAGGCTGTAGGTTTAAGGTTTGGCTCATAGATAAAGGAAGATGGAGGTAGTATATCTGTATCATCCTCAAACTCTTTTTCAACATAAATGTTAGTTGTCATACCTGAAGTGATTTCTGAGGCAGGGGAAACACCAGGATTGGGTTAACAACAACATTGTCTCCTCTGAGCTCCTGGAAGATAGAATCAATCAGACTGCATAGCTCTTTTACCTTCATTTGATTCACATCTTCCTCTGATTTCCAATTCCTGATAATCAGAACCCTCTTAACCTTCTTCAGAAGTGCATAATTTTCATTATTCTTCACCAATTTGGTGGGTATCCTTGAGGAAATATCAATCATCCTTTACCTTTCATATTCTGTCATACTTTCCAAATTGTATTCCCTCAATCTCAAATCAAATGACCTTTTCTTAGCTTCTTCAAATAGGCTCTCAACAACCCAATTTTGTGAAAACAAGTCTAATTCCTCTTGAAATTCTTTAGCAAGCCTTTCATGTTCAGCAGCCATTCTGGCATCTTCCACTATTTTGTTTAAAGCCTCTGATTCTGGAGTTTGAACAACCTGCTGAATAGTTGGAACATTTTCAAGTTGAAATTGCTCTTCACTCCTCATAGCCACTAGGGTTACAGCAACATCTTCAGTGTCATCCCTAGGCTGTTCAACTGGTTGAACCACTCGGAACTGATCAGTCCCAAAGATGGAGTGATTCCTGCTAAACACAGGGTCAGGTGCATTTTCATCTACTTCAATTACCTCGACCTGTGTTTCAGTTTGGAATTCCGGTTGAAACTCAAATTCAACTTCAGGTTGAACTTCTGGTTGAACTTCAGGTTGAACTTCAGGTTGAACTTCAGTCACCACCTGGGGTTTGGTGACCTCGGGTTCTTTATCATCCAACTCAATTACCTCTGTTCCTTCTCATTCTTCTAACACATTTTCATCTCCTCCTTCGGTTATGGTTCCTACAGCTATAGTTCCTGTACTTTCTTCAACATTCTCTGCTTTTGCTTTGCTGGTGGAGGCTGTGTTTTGTTCAGCTTGATCAAAGGCTCTTTTAGCCGGAAATATCACATCTTTCAGCAGCCTTGTGATCATGTCTACATACTCAGGGAGAGCACCAGCAATTAGCATGGAGGATTGAACCAATTCAGTGAGGTTGGGGTCTTCAAATAGTGAGATAGCTATCAGTTGGCTACTCTTAACATTCACCCAACTGTCCTCAACTGAGAAAGGTTGAACACCAGTTTTTCTACAGGCAGTGGCTCTTACATCAGCCGGAATCCTTTCTTGTTCTTTAATCTCCCTTATAGCAGGTGTTGAGATAAACTTCTCCCTAATTTGACAATATCAGCTTCAGATATGTTTAGGTTTGAAGGGCTTGCTTTAGCCTTAATAGTAACAGCTTTAACCAATGATGCAATAGTGACATTGAGTGAGTCAACCTATTGTTGGAGAGATTTGTACAGAGTCGTCAATTCGGGTAGTGTATAACTGTCCTCAACTGGCCTTTTACTAGTATCCTTGGACGAACCTAGGTTATCAATCCTAGATTGATCAACCCTGGTACTAATGGCTTCTTGGCACCTGGGATTCTCCTCTTCTGTCTCAGCAACCCTTGGTTCCTGTGAAGGACCCGTAGGTGCTGATTCGGAGAAGATTGTCACAGATTGGGTCTTATTGATGTTACTACTAGCACCAAGGCCCAATGTAATAGGGTCACTCCTAAGATTCACCTCCGGTGAAGAGTGGGGGCTCAATGTAACAGGGTCTAGATCCATCAGAATATTTTCATGTAATGAGGTTGGTGAGTTAATAACATCCTTATTTGGATCAAGATTGAATACATTGTCACTCCTGGGTGATAGGGGATGTAGGGGGTGAAAACCTTTCGGATGGGTATTGTATATCCTTGTCTAATGACTCCCCCTCGTAAGAAGGTTCATCCCTAAGAGATAATCCCATTTTGGTTAGCTTTCGCTTGGGCTATTTGCCTTTTGCGGGTTAGAAGCTTTAGGTTGGTTGGTGGGCATAGGTGGAGGAGACCTAGCAACCACACTTCTCTGTCTTTTGAAAATGACAGGTGGGATTCGGATGAGGAAGTAGCAGTGGTGGGAGAATGAGCAGTGGACTTCCTCTTTTTGGAATGGTAAGTTTTTAGAGCAGAGGAAGTGGGTCTAGATGTGGGCTCAGGAACTATGGGGTTTGTAGTCCTGTCATCTTGAGCAGGTTGCTCATTTGCAGCAACAGTTTTCCGTTTGAACCTCAGCTTGTGCAGGTTCATCGGGAAACTGCATTGGAATTGGCAGGGGATGGTCTGTATCCCTTCCAAGAAATACTATCTTATTCAAGGCTAAGTTAGAAAACGTTTTCTCATTTAGAAGCTTTTGGTGAAAAATTGAACCTCCCAAATTAATTTAACGGTATTCTTCTTTGAGAATACAAGTTAAAAACATGGGATAGAGGTAAACATATGCTGGTGTGGTGTTTACTTTTAGGGCATGAAAATAAGTTTTGAGAAATTAAAGTTCTCACCCTTGACCGTCGCATAGAATGCCGAAGCCTGTTCAGCGGCAAGTTCATCAAAGCCTCCTTTCTTGGGAGTGAGACATACCAAAATTGTATGGGCCAGGAACCTCCAGTTGTATGGTAGTTGCCGCTTTTTGATGGTCTTGCTTTGCATTTAACCACCATATACAATATCTCTAAACAGTGGCAGGTACTTCTTGAAATCCATAACCACGTATCCATTTTCATCCTTCAGTTTTAACACATTTCTAACTTTATCTTCATCTATTTCCACTGTCGTGCCCTAAACTGTTGACACGATTGCTTCACCACCGTTGCTATCTGTGACTACCCTGGCATGGGACCAGAATTCCTCCATACTTTCTTCAAAAATCACCGCTTCAACTGTCAGCACGTGATAAAGATGGAAGTTCTTCAAAAATTCGATCATGCCGTTGTAAATGTCGGTTTTACTGAGTTCTTCGAGATAGGCTACCAGGTTGTGTTCCAAGGGGAACTTCGAATCACTGGTAGGATTCTTGCCACTTGTGCTCGCCTTGGGAGCCATTGAATGTTGAGTTTCGGGAGAAAAATTAACGTTTTTAGGAAGTTATGGAGAAGTTTGGAGAGAAATTTGGGAGTGGGGTTTGTAAGAGATGGAAAATTACGGTAAACTAGGGCTCTTTACCTTTTTCATCAGTGACGTGGAGGAGAGAGGTTTTAACACAACCGTTTAGTGACTGATGTGACTTATGCTTTGCGGTTTATACGGGACAAGACGTTAAAGCATGTCTGTAAAACCACAAAGATGGATCTTACTACTGCATGATTTGGATAATCGATGAACACGGATGTAAATAAAGCTTTGCTTTATTGATTCACTAAGAGTTACAATGTAGAGAGAGGAAACACCTTGAACACACACAGTTAAGAGTGATAGAAATGACAGAACTAGTTAGACTCTCTCTAACATAAACTATTTATAGTCACTTACTTCTGGCTAGCGTACCACCTGCGGACCATTTGGTACTCCCGTACCATCTGGTACGGCTGACCAACTGGTACGGCCAGTTGACTATCTTGACTCACACAGAAGCTCTAGATTAGATACAATACACGAGACACACGTAGCATAGGATAAGCTCTAACAAACTCCCCATTAACGTGTAGTGTATCTAGCTATCTATCTAACTAACAAAACTTCAGTCTTCAATCTTTAGCATCACTGCGTCTGACCTTCAACTTGTAATCTTGTCAGAATTAGAGGTTGCGTGGCTGAATCAAACTAGAACATTCTTTGAACTTCAAGATCCACTTGTGAAAGATATTACATACTCCCCCCTTTACCATGCTTGAGTCTTATCACACAGAAACCTGCAAATTCAGAAGACGGAAACGCGGCTTTCTTTTTCTTTTGAAACATAATTTAATCTTGGCGCAAAACTTCTATTCGAGAATCCAAGATATAGTTTTGAAATTATAATTTTTTATCTTGTATCGATCTGTTGAAAACAAATAAGAAACAAAATCTTTTTGGCTTTTTAAAAAAACTTTATATCAAAACACACCAAAAATCTTTTTGATTTTTCTAAATTTATGCTAAAACACACCTAAAATCTTTTTGACTTTTTCAGATATGAAATATAAATGCAATACAGAAATGAAATACTGAATTACATACTATTTTTGTCTTTTGCGAGAAAGATCACAACTTGGGATCATATTGGTCATGACATGCTGGACTATACTTCAATTTCAATTACTTCAGCACACAAGTCATGTCGATTACTGGTATAATTTGCCCAACTTAAACTCAGGCACAATCATACTCATAACATCTAGATATGTTATTGTATTGATTTAGATTGCTTTGACCAGTGTACCCCACACTATCAGACATACTCATAAATGTTTTCGCTTTTGTGATTTGACCACATAATGATTGTTTTCATGATTCAGTCAACTGTGTTCCATGCAAAAAGAAATAAGAATGTTAAATCGTCTACCTTATGATCGATCTTTCGATACGCAAATAAGGCATCGGATTTAACAAAATAAGAAAATAAAACAAGTTGAAATTGTATAACCCAACAATAATCAGGTCGGTACTCCCGTACACGCAGAGAAAGTCCGATGAGTTATACGAAACACCAAAAAAAATAAAGCAGAATGTCAAACGAACAACAATTAGGTCGATCTTTCGATACGCAAAGAAAGTCCTATCGTTTGACAAAATAAAGAAAATCGAACAAGTTTAAATCTTTGCAAAATGAACACATGTTTACACAGTGACTTCTCATTTTCTTTTTCACATATCTTTTCTTGATATATCATGAGATATGCATCAAGATGTTGTCCACTTGGTCAAGCATTAGTATTTAATGTACTTATCACATCTGAATACTTTCTGATTTAATGCCGAGCCTACCACGCACATCGAACAATGATCTTATGGTTTTTTGATCTATTTTATCCATGAGTTAGACACGTAAGCCAATGTACCATCATTTCCCAATCATGTCGGATATAATTTCTCATTTTTCAATGTTTTTATATTTTCTATTTTTCAATGTTTTTGTACTTTTCTATTTTCTCCCCCCTAAAATGAAAACTCTAATTTTGGATTTTTATTTTAACAAAAACACAAAGACACTATTTTTTGGTTTTTCAAATTTCTCCCCCTAAACTACATACGGAATGTAAAAGAAAGAAAATTGACCAATCGATACTGATACCTTTCAGTTTTTAGCTTTCAGAAAAACTTGCAGGGTAGTAATATGAAGCATTCAATTTAAGTTAAGCAGGAGACTCCACTATCAGTAACTGCTTGAAGCTTGAACTTCACAATCACCAATAGGTCTTCTTAAAGAAACCTGCACACTGGTTTAAATGATTAGTACTCAAATGACCCGAAGCACACAGCTTCTGGTCGACCAGTGTTTTTTACAAAATCATTTGCAGCTCTGCTGACCATCTTAGGTCGCCACTGAATTTTAGCTTTTTCATTTTTAACCGAGTCATCATCACGTGATGAACCACCACCACTCGAATCAAATTTGAAAAATTGTTTCGTTTTAGATTTTGATTTAAATGGTGTTGACTCAGTAAAAAATATGCCTGATTCATCAATAATGGTGGCAGATTTGTTTGAAATGAGCTTTTGGCAGTTGCAGAACAATCCTGTGCCATATCTCCCTTTCGGCGACATTGGTAACACAAACGATAGGATCGTTTAGATTGTGGTCTGTCCTGAACTGGATGACATCTATCATCGGATTCAAAAGTATCAGAAATATCATCGAAAACTTGAAATCGGTTAGAGTTTACCCATTTTGATGTAGGACTTCGAGGTGTGGAATTTGATCCAGATGATGAAGAATCCTTGCCTTTTTTAGCCTCTCTAGAAGAACTTGCAGACGAAGCCTTCTTCTGAATCTTTCCTCCGAATCCTTTATCCATAGTAGACATAAACACCTGAGCCAAATGATAGATTTGTTCCAAGCTTGTGTCTTTCTTTTCTTTAGGTGTCTTCTTTGGCATGTTCTTCTTGGCTGTCTTCTCAAAACTCTGATTGTTGTTACCCAAACCAGAACGTTTATAACCGGGTAACTTTGACAATTCCATTTGAGACTTAGAAGAACCAGCTTAAGCAACCTCAGTAAATTTAGCTTTAATACCCTTTAAATTGTTAGCTTTAACAAGCTCAGCAGCCAATTTTTCTTCAGATTCTATCTTCTCATATGTCTTCACCATCTTATCATCAGAAATATCTTTATCAGTAACACCAGTACCACCAGAAACAAACTTAATAGATTGTTCAATCAAACTTTCATCCTTCTCCACTTTCTTGGTTGAAATCTTTGGTTCCTTTTTTTCAGATTTCTCAGATACAAATTCAGTGTAATCTCTAGTTATGTCAGAAGAGTGAATATCAGCTAGAGCATCAGATGAGATAACTGGATGTGGAATTTGATTATACTCTTCGCTTCCAAAAACTTTCTTGAAATTTTCATCTTTGTATAAGTAACTTGTGAAAGAATGTGAATTCTTCAAATTGTTCAATTGTCGCTTCAGATCCAAAACTTCAACATTTAAATCAGATATTTTCTTTTGAGCTTCACCCAATGCTTCTTCTGATTCAATCAATTGCTCCGAAGCTCGATTTGACAAAAACTTCTCTTGTCTCATCGGATCATGGGCATCATACACTTCTTGGGTAATTTTCTTCACTCGGCACTCATGAATCTCAACATTTCTTTTCAACAGCTTGTTGTCATGCGTCAAAGTTGTGACTTTATCGAGTAATGTTGAATATTCCATTTGACGATCATTTTCCTTAGCAGTAACTTCATCAAACTCTTTCTTGAGATCATCATAAGATTGCTTCAGCGATTCTACTCTTGCAGTTGATTTTTTAAACAAATTATCAAAATCACCAATCGCATCTTTTGCTTCACTCTCCCATTTCTCAACACTTTTGACCAACTCTTCATTCTTTGTTTGCAACTTCAAAATTTGTGCTTTTTCCGAATTAACCATCTCATCCAATTTTGTTTGAAGCTCAACAAACTCTTCCATCAACACCTTCTTTTCTTTTTCCAACATTACATTAGCTTTGACAAACTTATCAAAAACCTCACACTTTCTTTTGTAATCTTCCATCTCTTCTTCTTTCTTCTCATGTTCAACAACCAACTTTCCTTCTCAGAAATCAATTCTCGAATCTTTCTGTCTTTTTGAGCACAAAATTCACATGTTGATTCATATCCACTAACTCCAGAATCACTAGTTTTAGATATATTGGTCTCGGATGCATACCCACTCGATTCAACCTCAATATTTGCCATTAATGCATAACTTTCTGTAGGATGGACTACAAATGCTGATTCATCCGGAAAATCTGCAACCCAATCATAACCTCCCTCAGTAACTAAAGCCTTTACCTCTTTATTGTGATCATGATTATTCGAATTACTTGGTTTAGAAGCAGATTGTTTGCATTCTCGAGCAAAATGTCCTAATTTAGAACATTTTTAACATTTCAGTTTGGACTTATCTAAACCCAGTATGGCTCCTCCCATAACATAATTCTTGCCATGTTTGCCCATAAACCGTCTTCCTTTTTCAACAGTCATAGCCAACTGCCAATCTAAATCCAATTTATTTAGCTGGTCCTCATCTATCTGTTTTAGATCCTCCGAAACCAAACCAGAATTACCAATTTGACTAAATATGGATCCAGACGAAGATGATATGAAAGCACATAACAAAGCAGCTAGATCTTCGGTTGCTTGATTAGAAGTAGATTTGCTTGATGATCTATCAGAAATAGTAAAACTGCAACCCGAAGAATAACCCATATTCTCAGTCTTTCCAGCAAGAAATGTTGTTACTGGTGGATTACTGCTTGAAATAGAATGTGATTTTGTTTTAGCATGCATGGTAGCTAAATTTTCTCCAAAATATACTTCAGGATTCTGAACGGACGGAGTTGCTGACTTTTTCACAAGTAGTTCCATTTCACGAGCTTGTAATTTGCTTATTAATTGATTAAATGTCCAACTTGAGTAGTTTGGATCATTAGTAAACATCATAACAAAATTCTCCCATTTTCCGGGTAGAGCTTCTAGAAACTTATCCTTCAATTCATCACTTTCTTTCTTGACACCTACGACTTCAAGTTCATTAATCAAATGTGAAAACCTTGCAATCAAATCTTTGATTTGCTCATTAACACAATGCCCAAAATTATCAAATTCTTTTTTTAAAACATTCTTCTGAGTCTTCTTGTATTTCTCATTACCCTCACATCTTTCAGCAATAGCATCCCACAATTCTTTACAAGTCCTGTAATTCTTAAACTTATACATCAAGTCTTTAGGTAAAGCCATTGTAAGAAAGCTATACGTTTTCTTTTCTCGGGCAAACAATTTCTTTTCCTCAGCATCAAAATCACTATCATCTTTGGCTTTCTCGGGCTTATCATCGGATACTCATATTCTTTTATCAATCGGGATCCAAGAATCAACATCTTGAGAAAATATGTATGATTCAAATCGTTTCTTCCAATTGTGATAATCTTCTAATTGTAATAACTTAGGAACCTTCTCAGTTGTTCCTATCTCGTTATCATAATTCATCATTGCTTACAACGATGTTTGAGCAACTGAAAATGCATGAAAATCACTCATCTTGAAATTAAAAATTGACCGTCAAAACCTCAAACTCAAAAACGAAGGTCTTCCAAGTGGATTTTTGGGGTCAAACCAAAGGGTACTGGCCGTTAGATCTCGTCGAGACGAACGTTTTGGCTGGTATTGGGTTCCGTAACTCAAAACGGTTCTCAAGTTACATCCGTTTTAGTGAACACATGTATTCTGGCAGCGAAGCAATCTTGTACCCGGCGGACCAGTTCCGGACCAAATTAACCAACGGACCAAATAAACCTGTGGACCAGCAGTGGACCAGATATTCTCAGCGTACCAGATTTGGTACGGCGGACCAAAATGGTACGGCGGACCAAAAATAACCGCCACGGACCAACTTGAAGATTGCCTAGCGAACCAGATTCAGTGGACCGGAATCTCGATGAAGATTGCCTTGCGGACCAACGGCGTACCAGTTGTTCTTGAAGCGGACCAGAAGCGTACCACGCTGAATTCGACGGATTTTTGCGAATTTTGATAATTCAGACTGGAATTTGCTTCAGAGAGGTGCAAAAACTCACTAGGAATACTCAGAAATCATTTTTTACCTCAGAAACACTCGGAATTACGAAAATTTGATGAAAAAAAAACGAAGAAACCCCAAACTTTCTCTCTCTAGAACTCGAAAATGGACCAAATCACAGCAGTAGAGCAACCAATTCCTCTGATACCACTTGTAAAACCACAAAGATGGATCTTACTACTGCATGATTTGGATAATCAATGAACACGGATGTAAATAAAGCTTTGCTTTATTGATTTACTAAGAGATACAATGTAGAGAGAGGAAACACCTTGAACACACACAGTTAAGAGTGATAGAAATGACAGAACTAGTTAGACTCTCTCTAACATGAACTATTTATAGTCACCTACTTCTGGCCAGCGTACCACCTGCGGACCATTTGGTACTCCCGTACCATCTGGTACGGCTGACCAACTGGTACGGCCAGTTGACTATCTTGACTCACACAAACGCTCTAGATTAGATACAATACACGAGACACGCGTAGCATAGGATATTCTCTAACAATGTCATTATCCAGAAGGATATTTACTGAAACCTCAGATATTTTATGGTTAAAAACTTAATGGGTAATTTATTGTGTATCCACTTAAAAAGTTGTGCGTTCCAGGTAATTAAATGAAAAGTAATGTTGACTTGTTGACCCGGAAGTTCAAGCGGAACCCATTTTCTTCTTTATTTTAAAAACTAAATTTCTTATGTTTGAACTTCAAGCGGATAATTTTTCCGCTTGGAAGAATTGTTTTTAAAAACTTTTTTCACATAGGTTACAAAGCATTTTTCCGGTTGAAGTTCACCCGGAGATTTTCAAAAATACTTTTCTCGCAAGTTGAACCGGAACTTGAAGCGGAAATCTAAAACACATGATTTTTGAAAATAACTTGTGTTAACTTTCATAGTTTGACAGCAGATACTGACTATGAACTGAAATGGTTTCTAATTAACACAAAGATTTTCATTTTCTTTTTCTTTTTGTATCAAGCGAAGGACTCTTAGACACAAAGGTCTCTTTTATTAAGGTTGTGAAAAGGTTTGTGTTAATCAAAGTTCATCATCCCGATGGCTGTGATGAGGTAGAAAAATCTTGCCTCGTCAAAAGCTTTGGTAAACAAATCAGCCAGTTAATGATCAGTGTGAACTTTGAATAACTTAATCAAGTTCTTTTCTGCACAATCTCTAATAAAGTGATACTTGATATCAATGTGCTTTGTTTTGGAGTGCTTGACTGGATTGTTGATGATGGAGATGGTTCGGTTGTTGTCTGTAAAAATTGGAGTTTCCATGAAGGTGATTCTCTAATCAAGCATCTGATTTTGTATCCAAAGAACTTGACTACAGCAGCTTGAGGCAGCAATGTATTCAGCCTCAGCAATTGATGTAGGAACACAAGTTTGCTTCTTGCACTACCAGCAGACAAGCCTTTCACCCAGAAATTGACATCCTCCTGATGTAGATTTCTTGTCTATATCACATCCTCCATAGTCATTGTCAGTGAATGCTCTAAAGGAGAAGTCAGAATTTTTAGGATACCACAAACCCAGTTTTGGTTGACCCTTCAAATATTTGAAAATTCTCTTAACAGCCAGCATGTGAGACTCCTTTGGTGAGGACTGATATATTGCACATAATTAACCAACGCGATACTTGTTAATTAACAAAAATGAATATTATAACCTCGAATAATGGATAGAAAAAAATGTTTTCTTATGATAAGGGCTGATATATTGCACATATATGGGGGTATACTTCATATTATAAAATTACGATTTTACTTACCAAGACGTATTGTCACCCAAACGAAAAATTGGGATGTTCTCTCTTTTTTTTTACTTACCATGTAGAGGTGACTCGTGCCAAACAAAAAGAGAATGTGAACACAGTATTCTTTAATTAACGACATAATTATAAAATGGAAAATTGGATTTTAATAATCCAAGTTATTACCAATTGGCCAATATTAATCCCAATTTCAAAATTGACATACATTAATCCCAATTACTAAGGTGTTGGATTTCATTGGACCCCTGTTAAGTTTTCCTTAACTCCGTTAGTTTTTTGCTGACATGGCGCTGATTAATAAAAGCCACGTGGCTGCCACGTCAGCAAAAAACTAACGGAGTTCAGGAAAACTTAACGCGGGTCCAATGAAATCCAACACCTTAATAATTGGGATTAATGTAGGCCAATTTTAAAATTGGGATTAATATTGGCCAATTGGTAATAACTTGGATTATTAAAATCCAATTTTCCTTATAAAATTGAGATTTTACTTACCAAGATATATTGTCACCCGATTGTAATCTTACAATTGTTCACACATACACCTTAATTGTTATATCATTGTTGGAAGTAAACTAACTAAAACTACTCAAAGATTGGAAATTAATTGCGTAAAATCACAAATGTCGCAATAACATAGTAATCTATTACCAGTTTATATTTAAGTATTCAAAAGGTTAAATTGATTTTCTCTCATTTTTTAAATCATTTGGCAAATTTTTGTTTGATGAGAACTCCCAGTCCCAGTTACACTACATGTTATTTAATATTTTATTTTTTCCAGCTTCTAGTTATGCACAAGACTCTTCATAATGTCCAAAAAACCACCGTTCACGACGCTATGGTTTAACTCCCGTTGATGATGTGACTGTCACGTGACACATAACGCCATTCAAAAGAAATTTTGACCGCAAATGGCTAGATACTAATTTTTTTTAACCATATTTAATCACATAGCTTAATTTCCATTCAATGTATAACTAAAATTATGAAAGTAAACTGTTCTAAAAGAGAGCAAAAGGAAAATGACTTGTCCACCTTCGAGAAAAATGCATAATGTAAAAAGGAACCCACATATAAAAAGCAATACAAACCAGATCTTGCGGTTCTTAGAGATCTAACGCCTATTGTATCCATCAAGAACACTCTGCATAACAATAAAAACAAACTAAAAACAAATAATTTGTTCGGAACAGAGAATAAATATGTTACCTCAGATGGTCATCAACTCAAGAAACATAACACCGGTGATTTGAGATCGACGTAAAGCAATATAGAGCAAAAGAGAGAGGAAGAAATGGGGGTTGCTTGGGACATAGGGACGATCTAACAACAAATAAAGATGACAAGATTAACATAAAAAGGTGATACTTTGAACCTAACATAAAAAGAAATAAAGATGACAAGACTAACATGGATTATATGGTAGGCAATATACATATATTGTAGAACAAATAAAAGATTTTACATATTATTACCTATGCAAAACTCAGTGACAACAATGTCACTGTAATCTTCAGCTGTAGACCATATTACCTGAGAATCTGAAATAGTCGCTTATCAAGTCAGAACCATAAATTAACAAAAACAATATCAAATACCTAGACACAAAAACGATATCAAATACCTATTTGTTCCATCCTCAATGATACCAAGTTTATCTGACTTGCCGAATTCATTCTAGGACTTAGCATACTGGATTAGCCCCATTAACAGATGAAATCTCGTCTCCTTTACACCATTCTGAAAACAAAGAATATATAAAACTCTTTAGGCCTTTGGTTTGAACTTTGTGGCTACTAATCAAGCAAACAACCACGCAGGTTCAAACCTCTAGCATGTTTTTTTCCATTTTCTTCCAGGTCTAAAACCATCGGTGAGACCCACAACCTTTTCTAAAACATCATATGCTTCACAGATTTTGGGCTTCCTGTCAAATTAATATAGATCTTCGATTTTTTTGTCAAAACCTGGTTTTGACCTAATCACACACTTTGTTTAGTATTGAGTTCTAAAAAGAAGCAAACCTTTGTTTTGACCTGGTAATCACCAATGGCGGCTCCAAAAATGCAAAAACAAGATCGGGCCCTAGGCGAAAATAAAAACCGGGCCCTTATAATATAAAGAAGAAAAAAAGGGAGTGGGTAGGATTTGAACCAGAGACCTCTAGGTTACACCTTTATATCAAACATTAGTACCGCCAATGACTTTTTTGTTTTAATTTCAAACTACAATATATTAATACACAATTTGATGTATATATATATATATATATATATATATATATATATATATATATATATAACAACATATTACAAAACTTCCGGGTCCCTTAAAATCTCGGGCCCTAGGCGATCGCCGTTCTCGCCCCTCCCCATAGCCGCCCCTGGTAATCACATATTTAATATGTAGAACATGAAAACCATTGTTGGATGTGTATAGTCATCTGAAGTGAACCAAAACAAAGTTCTACAAAAAGTCAATTAAAACTTACGAATCTTGAATATGAAACAAAAGGCAATGGAATCAAACCTGTGCCCACATCCAGTCAACTGTTTCCCTAACCTCCTCCACCTGCAACCATTCAAGATCTATGAGAAACGAAAAACTGCATACCTTCAATTGGTGGAACGACATCACTGCCACTGGGCGTCGAGTTACAAAACCTGAGAACACAAAGAGCAACAAACTGAGAATTGATTCACTTGCAGTGAGGACAAAGAGTAGAAAGAACAGAAAATTGCCGTTAAGAACATAATCAAAGGCGAAGTAGTCGAATCTTGAAACCCTTAAAGCAAATAGTAGAAAGGTCGGTCCTGGCTTGCGATTTCATCTCTTTCGCCTTTGTCACCCGTCTCCTTCGCCTGAGGCTATTGTCTCCTTCACCCTCGATCACTGCTTCACCAGACCGAAGCTTAAATTGTTTGTATCTGAGAGAGAATGAATAAGATTTCAAATTTCGAGTGAGATTAGGTTTTCATGAATTTTTAAATAGCAAATGCTCGTCAATTAGGTACGAACTGCAAGCCCTTTACCCGATATCAGATTTCAGTTGCCATGGATAGGTTGCTGTGAAAAAGGCAAAGAAGGAAAGTAGCGAACACAGGAGAGGAGCGTGATCGTGTTCTCGTGGATGCTGGATTTCAAAAGGCAACCGCGGGTCATAATCAGTTTGAGGATTCGGATACAGAAGACCAGGCTGGCAAACCATGTTAATTTTAAGAGTGATGGTCTAACTACTTGTACATTGTGTTAGATGAATTGTACATTTCTTAAAAATTCAACTTTCAACATTCTCTCTCTAATATGTATATTAAAGTATTATAGATATATAGTGGGGTAACCGCGCGTTGCGGCGGTCAACAGTTTATAGCGCATATTTATCTTATGTTTGCACGTTCGGCGGCGACGACAATTTACAACATGATATTCAATTATGTTAGCGCAATGCGGTGAAACAACAATTCATAATCAGTACACGTGCGTTTGACGGCGGCGATAATTTATAACACCGAGAAAGAAATCGAGGTCCGAACTTAGCTCCCTTGTCAATCAAATGTCCCGGTTTCACTCGTTTCAAATAGAATATTAATAGAAATTTCTAAATTGCCACTAATTCAATAGTCCCAACTCAAAGAACTAAACAAAAAACTGTACAAAATTAGTTTAAAAAAATTCAAATTCAAAACACAAATTAAATTCTTCAAATTCAAATACCAAGGTCGAACTCAAACTCCATTAGAATTAACCAACGCTGTACTTGTTTTGCTTTCTGTTAATTTATCAATTATCTTGTGATATATTGTATTGTACGTCTTATACTTTTTTCACTGTTAGCATAAGTGTAATCTATTTATGTCATAAGCTTTGCTTTGAAGATCATAACGATACATGATAAGAAAAGTAATTTTTTTTAACCGAATTCAAAGACTTTGAAGTTTAACCCTTAAACTTTACTTTTAAATCCAAAAATTTGTCAACAATAAGATACGGGATCTGTCAACCGCCTAGGGGGATACGTAACACTTTACACATTGATTGGTAAATAAATTATTTGTTACATTTCGTTTAGTTCATTGGTTGGTATATTTGCATCAATTTTACTATCTTATACAATCTTATACATAGACATTTATCTTCACATTGTAAAATTTAGCAACAATTTGAGTTTGAGAAACAAAACCTCCAGATAAAGTTTAATCATCAAAATCATGTTTTCTAATCACAAAAGGTGAAAATCTATATTTAATCATAGAGACTATATTTTGACTTTGAAAATTATAATATCTAAATCGGCCTAAAAATTCCATGGCTAAAAGTATTAACGTCTAGGGCTCTAAGTAAAGATATTAATGAGCAAATCAATTGATCGAGTATAAACCGTGCTAAGTAAAGACATAGTTTGTAAATCATGTATATAGTATATAACAATCACTCCATCATCCCTAGGTGAGAAATGAATATAGAAAAACAGTAGATAAATAAACTCATTTTCGACTGATACCACTTTAAAATCAGCATACTAATAGAACCCAACTTTAAAATTAGAAATTGATTAAAGCAATGCATAAAACCTAGACGACTCATCCTTGCTCAAGTTTTGGGTTACACCTGCAGTTAGCAAGCTTGACCTAATTTTGGGGAGTACTAAATTAACTGTATGAACCCAATGGAAATAAAACAAAGGAGCATACCTTATATTTTTTTTTAAACCCGTGCTCCTGACCTGAAACTCCTTTTGAACAAAATTCTTGACCCTGAAGGATAATGAGTCCTCACCCAAGTGAAATAGCAAATGATGCCAATTAAGTGAAAAAAAAGAGCATTTACAAAAGTCAAGAAAAATTTAATTGATAATTTCAAATACAATATCAGTAAGAAACACATTACCACATTGGATGGTCCAAAACTTTGCTGGACACACTTACATCAGGCCAATTTGAAACTTTAAATGCCAAATAAAACACAAGAAGAAGTAAGAAATAAATGTCTATACACGAATTTTAAAACAATAGAAGAGCATAACCATGATTCTGATCCTAAGAAACACAAGGAACGGATTTCTACTCGAAAAATTGGTACCAGAATATCTTAAAACAAAAGCTAATAGACACCAAAGCGGTATTATTTTCCATACAGTAACAAAAAGAAAAAGATGAACTTAATGTAAAATATTAAGGTAATCATATATGTACACCAACGTAGATATTGAGAAACCTAGTGTAAAAAAGTGATCTTATGTTTCACTAATG
>JBCNJP010000027.1:71454017-71518195 GCA_039602395.1 Deinandra increscens subsp. villosa
ACCAAAACATTATAAGGCATATTTCTAACATTTTGTAAGGTTTTTAAGGCTCGGGATTCATTTGGTAATATATATTTACTTATATATATATATTTATTTATTATTTGCTAAATTACAATTTAGCCCCTCAAACTTTACAATACTTATTATTTTATGTATCGAATCACTTTAGGATATTATTATAATATATTATAAGCCTCGGGGTACTTATAAAAGTTATAGATACGTATAATATCCGTAAGTATTCATAACTTTAAATAAATTACACTTTTAGCCCTTTAACTTTTATCTTATGCATATTAAACCCTAATCTTTTGATGTAACTATCATTTTACATCTTATAACCTTCCTAAACATGTTTCTAATATTCTCGAAGGTTCGGGTTATATATAACAATATATATACACATATATATATGTATATTTACATAATTTACACCTTCTACCCTTTTATTTTCTAGTTAACTATTTGAGTACACATTTTTCATACGTATAACTATTTAAACACGTATTTCCACATATATATCCATCAAATGAATATTTCACATGTATTTATACTATTAGACATATATCTATACATGTATTTCAATATCATGCAATCGTGTAAACCTATTTTCTCCCGGTTATCATTTATCTCTATCATATAAATGTTTAGCTACGTTTTTCATGCTAACATCATATATATCAATTATCTTTGATATAAAACACGTATAATTTCATTTTCTTTCCTCATGTTATCAACTAACACATAAATCATTCATGCAGTACTGTCTATTTATCGAGTTTATTGCCCGGTAACGGGTAAACATGCATTTGCACTGATAAAGATCAGTGAGGACCAACAGTTCTAACTCGCCTAATCCTAGGTGCATGAAAACAGAATATGGCATAACATTAATAGAGGCACCTAGATCAGCTAAAGCACATGTAACAGATGAATCACCAAAAGAGCACGGAATTGTAAATGTATCAGGATCAGTCAATTTTTCAGGCAACCTATTCTGAACTACAGCAGAACAATTAGCATCAAGTGTAACATCAGAAAAATTTTCAAGCTTCTTCTTATTTGTTAATATGTCTTTTAAAAATTTAGCATACTTAGGCATTTGTTTAATGATATCAGTAAAAGGCAAAGTGACCCTAAGTTGCTTAAGAAGCTCTAAAAACTGATTGTACTCACGCGCATTCTTCTGTTGAACCAACCTCTCAGGATACGGAACACGCTTCAGGTCCTCTGCTGTGATCGGTTGGGGCGCAAACCTAACTCTCTTCTTCTCCCTCACCGCCTCCCACTTCAGCGGCTTCTCTCCAGCCGACGGTCTCTTCACTATCTCAGCCTCGACGTTTGGTGCGGTACTTGCTGGCGTTACGCTCTCATGCACCCTCCCGTCAGGCGTCTCTAACACAATCTCCTCATGAACCAGCTCCTCCTCAACTACTGCCGGTGATGGCCTCTGAACGACTCTCCCGTTCCTAGTAGTAATGGCATTCACATTAGCATTGGGGTTTTTGTAGGTACTACCAGAAAACTGACCCCCACGGGAATTGAGCTGCTTCAGCTGCTTCGCAATGTCACCGACTGACCTCTGCAAATCAAGGAATGAGGCTTGCTGGTTCCTCAATAAAGTATCATGCTCCGCCAGCTTCTTCTGTGTGGCCTCATCTCTCGCGTTCATCTGCTGCAAAATCTGCGTTTGGTTCATGACCAACTCTGTAAGCTCCTTCATGGTCGACCCTTCGTTTCCTCCACCACTCTGATTATACCTCGGCTGAAAACCAGGTGGATTTCCTCCCTCTCGCCATCCTGAATTTTGGCCACTCCGCCACCCAGACTGGAACGAATTACCGAACTGGTTTCGGTTTCCAATGTAATCCACCTGCTCAGCGGGAGCAAGCGGGCAGTCTCGGGTGTCGTGAGCGCCTCTGCACAGCTCACATTTGGCTTTGATGTTGAGTTTGATTTCTTCTAAGGTTTTATAAATGTTTTCTAACTCCCTAGGTGGTATGGTCTCTGAGCCAATGTGATGGACACCCCGGGTAGATGTAGATGGTGTGAGTGATCTAGTCGGGGCCAAGGTGGCTCTCCGACCTCCGGGTGCCTGCTGTTCAGCAAGTGCGAAGCTCTCAAACAGTTGTTTGCATTCATCCACAGTGAGCTTCTCCATCATATGCCCTCCAGCCGAAATATTGAAATCCTTCTGAACAGAATAAGGAAGTCCATTATAGAACTTTTCTATGATCGCCCAGTCCGTCAACCCGTGTTGCGGACATCTACTCAGAAGGGTGTTGAATCTCTCGTATGCGGCAGAATAAGGCTCATCGGGGTCCATCTTGAAAGAGTGGATTTCCTCCCGAGTACGTGAAGCCTTGGCTGGAGGATGGTACTTCTTCAGGAATTTCGCGGTAAGATCGTCCCATGTGGCGATCGAGTTAGGCGGAAGCGTCTCGAGCCACTCGGCGGCTCGAGACGTAAGGGAGAATGGAAACAGACGCAAGTAGATGGTGTCGTTCGCGACTCCGGTGAGTCCGAACGTGTTGCAGATACGAATGAAACGAGAAATATGCGTCGGTGCATCTTCGTCCTCACGTCCATGAAACTGAATGGAATGCGTCAAAGCGTTGATGACGTGGGACGGAACTTGCCAATTCGCGGTGTTGGTAATAGCAGGCTGTGCAATAGCAAACTGGGCTTCGGTGACTCCGGCGCTAGCCTGCTCGTGGACGGTGCGACGTGCCGCCATAGATGAAAGATCGGGGAATGGGATGGGTTTGGTGTCGCGTGTGGTTTGTGTGGAAGAGGATGTTTTGGAGTGGGTGGTGGAAATGATGAATGCCTCTAGCTCGGTGCGTAGAAGGCGAAACCGTTCACGAATATCCGCGTCGGGATCAGAAAGTGGTGACAACTCAGGAGGACCTCGTGAACGGGTGTGTGGCATAAAATGGGGAAACTGACTCAAAGAAAAATTAGAAAGAAAAATAAACCTAAAAATCTAGACTCAAGAACGGGAATCCTAAGACTCTAGACACGGAAAGACCTCAAAAAGACTCAAAATTTCCTAACGACGACCTAAGTTAATCTTGCTATTGCCAAGTGTCCCCGGCAACGGCGCCAAAAACTTGATGTGTTCGGAAGTGTAGTAAAAATACTAACTAATCCTAGACCTAAGACACACCTAATTTTACCGAAATAACCTAAACTGAACCGAACCCTAAGGCAGTGAACCTGTCGGATTATAGTAAAGCTAAGGCAAGACCGGAATATCGAACCTAGGACACTCTATAGACAAGACTTAACCTAGACCTAGAAAACAGAAATACTGAGTAATTTTGGATTTGGTTTTTTTTGGATCGAATCAAGATTTAACTAACTTAACTAACACTAACGAACGACAGCAAAGCAAACCTTGAGGAAACTACCAAAAGAGAGAAGACACCACCTAGACCTTGAATCCCGATTAACATCTATGACCAAACCTGACCTTGACAATTCTGATGGATCCTAGTTCACCTTTTAAGTCCTTCCTAACTAGTTATCTTACCGCTCGAACAAATGGTTCACCTTTTAAGTACGTCCCATCTCAATTACCCTAGCCACCCTCGGATATACCTAAAGCACACCTAGAATAACCGGAGCTACCTCTAATTTCTATGATTATCACGAATAACAAGCAAGCCGACTTCCTAGGACATTTCCTTTTAAGACAATGCACCCCTAATTCATTAACCAACCCGATTACCCGTTAAACCTGTACCTTTTGAGTCTCTAATTTAGTAGCACATTACATCCAAAGCCACAATTAATAACCAAAACTATAGTTCGGGACGTCTCCTAAACTACACTTAAGAAACTAACCCTAAAGTCAGAATCTTTAGATAATTTACCCAACCAGAAAGACATTCGAAGGTAAACTAAGTTCCAATTATCAATCACAACTTCAACATGTAACACACACATGCATTAACCACAGAAAATTAGAGGAATTTCAATAAGATAACAAAACCCAATCAAATTGTCAAAAGTCAAGCTTAGTCACAAATATCAAAAGTTCATCATAATAGTCTAGGTGGTGATACAAGTTTAGCCAACCACCATAGTCATAGCAAAATCACAAACATAGTCAGAAACTTTAAGTAAGAACATGGTTGCAAACTCAACAAATACAAGAAACAAAGATTGAGAACGAAACTGTAATGCGAAATTGATTGTCTTTATGCTCTCGAACCGATCTCTCCTTGAATCCACCTTCTTTTCCTTCGAAAACCGCCTCTTAGTCGTCCTCTGATCGAACGCAGGTGTCCAATGACGAATGGAACCCTAAAATCGACTTTTAAATCGCGAAACCTCCTTTTGCGGGTTTTGAGGCGGCAAGCGTATCGCTTGCTAATGTATTCCCACCAGGCGATACGCCTGTATCTCATTACACGACAATTTAGTCGGGCGGAGCCGACTTTGACTTTCGTTGACTTCTCTTCCCGCGCGTATCGCCTACTAGCCATCAGGTCCCAGGCGATACACCTGGGACTGCTTGTTCAGCTCTTGTCTTTCTTTTTCTTCTATTCTTTTCTTGGCCTCGGGAATTCATCAAAACTGCAAAACTTACATGAAAATATAAAAACTGACTTAAAGACACAACTTAACTAAAAACACTTAAAACTAATGAAAACCGACTCAACTTGACTCAAATACATAACAAAAGACTTAGGAAAATCGGATGTGTTTGCAACACATCAACGACGGAATCGGACGCGGTGGCCTCGGCTGCGCCGGCAGCGCGAGGACCACCGGTCGGTGGTCGTTCGGCGGCTCGGGTTGCGGCTTCGCCTTCGGCTCGGGCTGCGGCGGCTTCGCTTTCGAGTCGGGCGCAAAAACTGGCAAGACAGGGATCCATCGGAGATCACAAGGAGGCTGTGGTGGAGGTGGTGGCGACAGTCGGAGGAGCGGCGGCGGCGGGGGGGGGGGGGGCTTCGGCTTCGGATCAGCGTAGAGAGAGGGGAGGAGTTAGGGTTTTTGACTTGTGTTCCAATCCACCTCCTCCCTCTTTCTTTTAATATAAAATCGCAGACCGGGGCCTGACGGACTGGGCCCGGTCGCGATTTCCATTTAATCCACCAACCGATCAGTCTGTTAATCCGGTAACAACTGATCGATCCGTCTTTTATTTAGCGAGTAATTCTAAACCGATAAATTTTATCGTTTTAATTAAATAAATAATTAATATTTATTTAATTCACCATTTAGTTCGTTTAATACTAATTAACAATTAATTAGATTTAATAGTCCGTTGACCCGGGTGTAACTCTTACGGGTCAATATCGGTCGGGTTCGTTAATTTGTCGGGTCAGGACACTCTATTTCCAACAAATGTATGGTTTGATACTTTTGTTGGACTAAAATCACCTGTATCTCCATCTTTTCACCGTGTTTCAAGTTGGTATGGTTGTTGCAAACAACATGCTTAATCTGAGTTGTGAAATCCTCAACGACCCTAAACATATGATACCCTCATTATTAAAAACTGATGCCTGGTTTTTTGTTGCTAAATTCCTTCAAAAATCAACATTACATCACTACAGGTAGTTTAATGTGAGTAACATTCTTATTGCTCTCTATACATAGTAACACTTTTAAACTCAAACATAAACCAACTTAAACATCTTTCTATATTGTTTCTTTTGTATAGTTTATTTGAAAAAGGTGGTACAATGTTCACATTTGAAGGAACAAGAAAGAAGATCCCTTTGAAAGCTCATAAGTTTCTTTTGTGTCACGCCACCATAATGTGCGAACATAAGACAAATAACACCCTATAAACTGTCGCCGCCGCAACGTGCAGGCACACGGATAGTATAATATATATATATATTCAGGGGTTAATATACGAAGGTATATCGTTGTTTTCTTGAAACGTTTAGATATGTTATGGGAACTTTTAAATATGTAGTTTTGCGAACTCGTTATTCATGTCTTTTGCGCGTTTAGATTATATGTATATATATTATGTATATATTTATTTTCTTTTTTTGGACTTAGAAAATATATATATATATATATATATATATATATATATATATATTATTGATACATATTATTTTTTTCACGTTATTTCGATAAACGCTCGGATTTGATAAACGCGTCATCCTCGACTTGTTTTAGACTTCACGATCATACGTTTTCGTCATTTACGTAGACGTAGTCATTTCAATTAGACACACACTTATACGTTTATGCTCGTTAGGTGTTTGTTAGAGTACACAAGAACTGCTACTTGCTACTTGCTATTACTATTTAACTGGAATTTTTGTTGTGCAACCTAAGGTGAGTTTCGCAGCCCCGCTTTACTATTTTCTTTTAGGGGAGAGAACATGCAAAATTTCTTACTGTTTTTATATAGCTTTTATATTTCCACATATCACATGTACTAGATTTTCTTGACACCAAAAACTAAGTCCTTACAAATCGAACTGTTAATAATGAATAGCAAGGTAATGTTGAGTAGTACTACTGGGGTTTGACAAACCCCTCTCAGTGGGCACGTGATGCATCACCCGACTGGTCGTCGGACTGAGAGCAATATTTTCCTAAACGTACCATTGTTTCTGGTGGGACACGGGGGAAGGAAAAACACGTAAGGAGGATTCCTACAAATTATTAGTGAGCGTCGATTGTGAACTATCTAGTGACATGAACTTTAGGCTAGCTACCTACGATATGGAAATATAGAAAAACTTTACAACTTATCCATGTACTTTAAACTGTTGTGTCCATTGGCGAAAAACTTGACTGTGAATATCAAAACCTGTGAACTCACCAACCTTTGGTTGACACTTTCTTTCAAACATGTTTCTCTTAGGTCACATGTGTTCGAGTATCACGAGTACGCATGCATGAGTCTTTGGAACACTTTCAGTGTCTTTGAACAAGTCACATCACCTTTGGTGATGATGTTTTAACTTAGATTTCTATTTGTATTTACTCTTCCGTATTTGTAAAACTTTGAATTCATATTTAAATGAAATATGAAACGTCTTTTTTATTAATTACTGGTCGTTTGGTGTAACTAATGGTTTGGGATCTTGGTTTGTCACGCTCCCTACGGTGCGTTATCGTGCGTGGGATTTTTGGGTGTGTGAAAAATTGGTATCAGAGCTAATGGTTATAGAGAACTAAGATTTTGGTCTTAGACTCTAACTGTTTTGCATTAGTTGCACGCTTAAACATTTTTCTCATGCAACGTGATACTCACTCTAACACACACCTTGCCTACAATATGTCGTATTTTTTATCATCTAACTCTCTTACACTCATGGCAGAAGCCGGTTATTCTTGAGTCGTCCTCATCATCTTTAAGTCGTGTTCCTATTGGTTAACATCCATGGGCGACGAGACGTAGAATCAGATAAGAGGATCACATCCTCACTCTTGACAAGTCATTTGCTGCTCGGGATTATTCTGGACTGAAGGATTGGGCGTAGTACCCAGACATTGGACGAGTGCTCATTTAGGAAGGTGGTGTGATACCTCTTCCTGTTCTTGAACCTTTCTCATAACTTAGGAGGTTCTTGTTATACCTGGCTTGCATATATTTCTCAACTCTCATGTTCAGGGAACGTAATCATGACGTGCTAATAGCACGATCTTCTAACTTTTGTAGTGGCAACATTGTTTGAATTCAAGAGGGTTGCTCATGGGGCACTTGTATCTGCCTCTGTTACCCTGATCGTTTTCACATTTGCCTTGATCTTTTAAGATCCCCCTCTTCTCGTTACTATCGCGTTGTGCGACGAGATAACACAACTTGGGAACAACTCTTATAACCTCAACGGTACTTGATGTGGGCCGACTAAACATGTTGAGTAATACAAAACATGTTTTCTCATGATAGTAAGACAGTTTTATTCCTTTCCACGAGGGATATTTGTAGATAAAATATGTATATCTATGGGTACATCAAACATCCCCACACTTAGGCTTTTGCTTGACCTCAAGCAAACTTTGAAAAAAGCCTCTTTTCGCCCGTTTCTAATTTTACTTAACCTGCCCCTGCCATGAACCGATCACTTGCTTAAAAACATGTATTCCAATTACTTCGATTCTTTTTCTCCATTTGGTTATTTTATTATATTTTTGTTAAAGTAACGAAAGCTACAGACAAGGTTACTATAAAGTTTAGATTTATGCAACTATGTACACCACATAATGGATCACTCGACTCTCAGGGTTAGTATTGTACGGACTATGAGTGATCACTCATACCAAGGTGAAATCAAGTAAGGGTCATAGGCCTGTGAAGGGATCGATCCGCCAGAAATCAAGTTTACCTTTTTTATGAGGTTGTGACCTGGGGGGGGGGGGGGAGGGGGGTTAACTGTAAAGAGCTTTTGCTCTTTCATTTCTAGAAACAAAAAGAACACGCGTTTTTTTGACAGCATAGACATCTTCCTTCATAGACGAATTTATGCAGCAATTTGTCCAAGTGGATGACATCGTATTCCGAAGATAGGTGGGTCACTTATTTTCATAAAAACTTTCCTTAAAATAGTTGTTTTGCGAAAATTAGGGGGTGTAAAGGAAAAAGGGTTGTTTGGGGGTAAAGAGTTTGCGGGTTTTGAAACGAAAGGTTTAGGCTTAAAGGGGGTTAAGTAGGGGAGATGGAATATTTGGGGTTAAAGAGAGAAGAAGAGTTTTCCTAGGTGCCTTAATCACATGAAAACATGTTTCCCGACTTTTTCCATCTTGTATCGTATACCCTTACCAAGTTCTGACTTGAATGACTCACCTGGTTTCTCACTATTTTTAGGAAGGATGAGCATGTTAGTTATGTACATGCAGTTGGCTCGATCACTCACTAAAAATGTGGAAAATGGTTTTAAGTACCAGTAGTATAAAAATAAACTTTGGGTTCTTCTTGCTGTACCCAAACATACCTCAATGTATACTCGAATAATACAAATGGATTATGACTTTTTTCTGTTTGGAAAACAAAGTTTTTATTCATGCTATTTTCGGTTTACAAACAGGTTTTATTGGGTTTTCAGAGGGTAAAGTTTGGTTTATTTTTGAAAAATATTCCAGGCCAAGGCAAAAAGCTTAGTGTTGCGTATTCCCAACGATTGACTGATCCCATCCCTACACTTAAATTGCACATTTCCCTGAATGTGCTTATTTTTGCAAAAAAAAAAGGGGAAAGAAACTATCACTGATTGCTCTTTTAGACACGACTGGTTTGCTCCTATATCAGATCGGCTTGGCCTGAGTTACTGATTTCTACCTTTTCAACCTTGCTCATCCTCTTTATTCCTACAATACTAAATTTAAACTATAAAATACTTCCTAGAGATCCGGTAAATCTACTCGTGTTGCAGCCAGAGTGTTCATGCTGATCTGATGTTTCAGAGTTACACAAGGCGAACCTCGATCTCCAGTACTAATACTACTGCTAATACCGAAAAGAAAACTAATTACTAATCTAAACTACGATAGTCATCTAAAGTAAAATTCAAAAGAAAAGAAGGGGCGGAATTCAAATTGTCCTGAACATGTGTTTGTTGAAGTTTGTCCTTTTCTTTTGAGCTTTTACTTTAGACATCCATGGTAAGCCGCCATGGCGCACCACGTTTATTTACGGGTCTACTGGCTAGACCCGCAATCCTGGGTCTAGAAAGATGATAGTAGGGGAGAGGCTTCCTCCATCCTCTGATAAGCAAAGTCCAGACCCGACTCGATACAATCCACCACTTGTAAAGTACCGTCCACTTTCCTTCCTACGTCGAAAGTTACTTCCTTTTTACCGAATTTGATCGTTAAAGTATCGCTACTCATGTCCGCCACTGCTTGGTTTGTTGCTAGGAATGGCGTTCCAAGGATGAGTGGTACCTCCTTATACTCCTCCATATCGAGGACAACGAAGTCAGCAGGGTAAACGAACTCTCCTACCTTGACCAGGAGGTTCTCATGTATTCCTAAAGGATACTTCACTGACCTGTCAGCCAGCTGGATGCTCATCCTGGTAGGTGTAGGTTTACCAAGGTTCTACTTTTTGAACATGGAGGATGGCGTAAGGTTTACGCTAGCCCCCATACCCGTAAGTGCATTTGAAACCATGATATCCCCAACAACGCAAGGTAGTGTGAAGCTACAAGGGGTCAGTTGCTTTCGGGGAATCATGCTTGATAGAATGGCAGAGCATTCTTCCCCTAGGCTGACAGAGTTGTGTTTAAAGATTTTGCGCTTGTTGGTCAGGAAGTCTTTCATGAACTTTGTGTACTTCGGCATCTATCAAAGAACTTCCACAAAAGGTAGGTTAATATAAACAGTTTTAGAAAGTTCACGAACTTACCGAATTTTGCCTCATTCTTGCTTTTGTTTAACCTGCTTTGATATGGAACCTTTGGGCTTTTCATGACTTCTTCAACTGTTATAGGGATAGTTGCTTTAGTTTGTGCTTGGAGAGGTGGGTTTGTTGTTTCTTTGCCCGGAGCAGCTTCTTCGGGGCCAACCCTTCGGCTACCGAGTGGGATGGCATTGACCATGGCTTTGGGGTTGGTCTCTGTGTTGCTAGAGATAGAACCTAAGATTCTTTCTCCTACTGTCTTGGCTATCTGACCAAGCTGAGTCTCGAATGTTTTAATAAAGGCATGCTGGTTATGAATTTCGGCATCATTGCTTTTGAACTTTTCCTCCATGTTCCTCATAGCTTCTATGAACATCCGGGATATGGATTCTTTAAGGCGAGCGAGCCCATTGGATGAACTGCTCCCTTGGTAGTTGTTGTTTTGCCTCGGTTTCTACGAGAAGGTTTGACTGTTACCTGGCTGCTGGTTGTTCCCGTTGTTTCTCTATCCAAGGTTCTGATTGTTCCTCCACTCAGAACTGTTTCCATATACTCCCTACTGGCGGGGTTGGTTTTGCACAAAGTTGGCACTTTCAGGCTTACCATCCACCATACAACTCCAATAATCATGTGGGCCTCCACAACCTCACACTTTGGGAAAAGTCTGTAAATTTGCACGTCTTGAGCTTCTTGACTTTTGAGGTTAAGGCCTCAATTTGAGCCTTGAGTGCGGTAGCTTCGTCGAGAGAGTGCATACCTGGAGATTTTTCTTTGGCATTGCGAGAAGTGTGCCACTGAAAGCTGATTTGAGCAATTTATTCAATTTTGGAGAAGACTTCCTCGGGACTTCCATTCCCAAAAATGCCACCAGAGTTGGAATCGAGAATTTGGCGGGTTTGTGGGTTCAAACCATTATAGAAGATCGAGATCTGCTGCCAGATCAGGAGACCATGGTGAGCACACTTCCCCAAGAGTTCCTTGAAGCGTTCCCATGTGTCATACAGTGATTCTTCGTCTTCTTGAGTGTACGAGTTGATGTTTTTCTGAAGTTTGGCTGTCTTGGCAGGCGGGAAGTAATTGTATAAGAACTTCTGAACGAGCTCATCCCAAGTAATGATGGAACCACGTTTTCAAATGGTCCTTGTGTGAGAAAGGAAACATGCGAAGTCGAACATCGTCATCAGAGGCTTTGTTAGACTTGAATGTTTCACCAAATTTGAGGAAGTTTGTGATATGAGAGTGAGGGTCTTCGTCTGGCAAACTGTGAAAGGTTGCAGTATTTTGTAGAATTTGCACCAGCTGGGGCCGAATTTTGAAGTTGTTAGCATTGACACCAGGTGGGGCAAAGGCAGCACCAAAATTGATTGCATTTGGTCTTAAGTAGTAATTTATGGTTCGCTCATTAGCCATCGAGATGGGTTTCTTAATGACATCAGCAATAGTATTGGAACGAGATCGAAGTCTGTTATGAATAAATCATTCTGGTTCAGGTAGTGGATCCAATACTTCTCGTGGTTGTATTTGCTTGCACTGCCTGAAATTAAAAAGAAAAACAAGAATCAGAATTTGTTTATACAGAAAAAATGGAAAATCAAACTAAGTTGTGTGTGATCAAGACACTACCTAGTTTGATGTAAATTCTATAAAAAAAATTAGAAAAAAGTTTAGATTTAATGAAAAATCTTAACTTTAGAAAGAAAAAAAAATTATGGTATATTTATATAAAGGTTAGGCCATCAACTCAGATTTTTCTTAAAATCCTCGTTTTATGTCCTCGGCAATGGCGCCAAAAGGCTTAGGGTGGCTATGGTGATATAAAATATTGCATTATTTTGTGATACCCTTTGAGCCTCTAAATTTATAACCTCGATTTACTTAGACCACTACTATTTCACCACATTCACGGGAAAGTACACCCATCATGGAGCAGTATAGCAGTGGTAAGTTAAATTATGGTCGATCAAAGACACGAAAGAAAAGGAGGGCTATTGTTACTTCACCGTTGCTGACGTCTAACCTAAGCATTCTTCAAGTGAAGAGTTAGTAAATATATATAAAAGAAAAATAATATATATATATATATATATAATATAGAAGGTGTGTCTTCGTCAACTCGGTCGAATATAATATCATTTCAGGGACCTATCAGTGGTGATGTTGGCAACCCTTAAATTATACCCTTCCCATAAGATTATTCACTAACATGCAACTAGAGCTCCTCTTAGCCTCAAATCTAGTATCATTACTCTCCCGGGTGATCGTCTACGGGGAGTACGAACGCTAGGGAACTGCGCTGTTGGTAAACAAATATAGTGAATCTAATGCCACTTATTTATGGGGCCCCCTCTCAGGCAACACACCATACTCGACATGCCGTCATGAACCAGTAGGGGAACAGCCCTGCGTGCCGGAATATTTTATTATAAAAATGATCTTTTAATGGGACTAAGGTCCGTTTCTTCCGCGTACCGCTCTTGCGCATACGCGTCCGGCGTGACCAACGCCAAGTTCACAAACACGTACTAGCTCGGTTTCCGCGAAGTGATAAAATATTACCAACCCTTTTCCCAACTTGATACTTTCAGCCCGCACATGCGTGGGCAGCTGGGTTTGCTTACATAGACCATAAGGACCCCGAACGTATCATGTAACATGGGGCACGAGTTACCCGAAGGATCATACATCTTCCCTAACCGGGTGTCACAAGTCCTGTTGATGAGATTTCGACTCCTCAAATGGTTTTTGATACGTATAGGTCGATTGTTCAAAGAAATAAACAATAAACTTTTAATTAAAAGATTTTTATAAAGTCATTAGTTCACCTTAATGCAAGTTTATAAAAACAGTTTACCAACCCTATAAAGATATGTTTATCCCCAAACGAGCGTAAGAATTTGGCCACTAATCATGGCCTAAAGATGTGCTTAAGAGATAATGAATGATTTATAGACAAATAACATTTCATTATCCACAAAACTTTAAGTTCTTACAATCTTTTTGAGAACACACAAGAACACGAAAACAAAGTGACTCCACAAGAAAACGTGGTATAAATTAGGGGGAGGAGAGTGAGTGGGAGCTTTGAGCGGTTTGGAATGGAGGGGTGTGTCATGAAGGCAATAGTGGCACGGGGGCGTGTCATGCAGGGGCACAGGGCCGTGCTGTGCGGGGGGGGGGGGGGGCATGTTGTGCAGAGAGCTTCATTCGGTGGGAGATTTGCTATAAATAGCAGGCTCATTCTCTGCATTTAGAACTTTTGCCAGTTGAGTTTTTCATTCGGTGGTTTGTGCCTGTCCATATTTCATTCGGTGAAATAAAACTCATCTTATATTTTGCTGTTTTGTCATTCTCCACACTTGAAACACTGAACAAGATCTGATCATGGCAATTATAAGTGGTATCAGAGCTTTTGGTTGCTTAGTTCAATGAAAACATCACGTTTTGGATATTTTCAAAAATCTGTTTTGCAGCAGTCACATTTTTCCAAATCTGATCCGATAAAGTTGTTCTAAGTCTGTTTTAGTTCGGTTTTTATACAAGCAGTTTCTTCAAATTTGCAAAAATATAAATGTTACGATAAAATATGTGTCACAGAATGAAAAGTTATTTTCATTCACTAGTCATTCGGCAGACATCCTGTGATCATTCGGCTAGCTTAAATTTTCATTCGCTTAGTCATTCTTTGATTTCATTCGTCGAATATCGTTCTTTCGGCGAATCACTTTCATTTGACTGTTTTACTTCATTTGGTGTGTTCATTTTCTGTCGTTCATTCGCTGAGTATGTTCGTTCGTTGTATCAATTCATTCAGTCAAAATATTGTTCATTCGGCAGTATACTGGTTTTCATTGAAACTGGTGTAACTTGAGATCCGTCTGGAGTTAGAAGGTCTATTACCAACCAAAACGACCGTCTCGACGAGATCTACACTTTTACCAACCTTATGACTAGTATCATCAGTTTTGACCCCCAAATTCGACTTCTAAGACATCCGTTTTTGCATTTCAAGTTTTTGTTACCCGATTCAAGATGTTTAATGATATTCAAGCGTAGTCTGTTGTGCAAAATTCGGTCCAAGCAATGTTGAACTATGATAATGAAACGGGAACACGTGAGAAGGTTCCTAAACTGCTTAAGCTTGAAGATTACCATAGTTGGGTCAAACGATTTGATGCATACGTTGGTACAAATGATATTGATCTATGGTTAGCGATTCATGATGGATATGAATATCCTACGGTTAATGGAAGGCCAGTTTTGCAAAGAAGTTTGTCAGCAGAAAAAAAAGAAGGCTTATCAGGCAGAACAAAAATCTTTTGGAACTCTTACCATGGGATTACCAAAGGAATTGCTGCATCAATTTTTAACTTGTCTTACATCTAAAGAATTATGGGAAGCTTTGGAGAAACGATGTAAGGGTAATGACCAATATGAGAATTATGTTCTTCTGATTACTCATGATAAGGAATATTCAAGTTGGTCATTCAGTGATTTGGTTGAAATAATACGAGCACGAGACCTAGAAATGAATGTTTCAAAGTCAATGTCTACGCAGATTCAAAATCCTACAGTGTACTATGGTGAAAATGAATAAACTCTCGGTGCTAAGAAGTCAAACATGTCTAGTCAATCACCTCCCACATATTTTCTGGTTGGGAATAATTCTGGATATTCTGACAATATAGGAGATTCTTGAGGTGTTGATGCCTGATATGTGCGTCGTGTGAAGTATCAAGCAATATTCAAGATCAAGTCAAAGTATGCTTGGCCGAACCTGGTCCGAACCTGAAGTTTGGACTGGCTGAACCTGGGGTTCGGACAGGGATCGGCCAGCTGGGTATAAATAGTTGTTTGGTCTTTGTAATAGGGAGTTCTGAGCGTGCGAGATTACTGTTAAGTGTGTGTTTCTTAGTGTGTTTCTCTGAGTCTGTTTCTGAGTATTTACTGGTTGTAATTGTTCTTTGTTGATCAATAAAACAATCGGTTAATTACGTTTTCAATGTTCGGATAGCTAGATCGAGTAGACGATCCGATGCTCACGCATTTTCATGAGGTTCTAATGTTTTTGTTCTAGCTCAAGGCATTCAAAGTGGTTTATCGGCTAAAATAACTGAAGACTTTATGGCCTTGATGTCTGCATTGGGTTTCATCATATTTTGGGGTAATAACTGGAAATGTAAACAATGAAGAGCTTATAGAAGAAGATTATGAGCAATTAGATCCTAATAATTTAGAGGAAATTGATCTAAATTGGCAATTTGCAATGCTGGTAAGAAGGCTTAAAAGGTTTTTGAATAAAACTGGGTAGAAAGGTCTGAATTCCGGAGGAAAATTGGGCTTGATAAATCAAAATTGAAATGTTCCAAGTTAGGACATTTTGCTAAGAATTTAATCAATCAAAAGGTGGTTCATCTAATTCAGCTAACAATGCTCAATCATCTAAGGTTTCTTGTAGTAATGCACAAACATCACAAAATTTAGGACCCAAAGCTTTAGTTATTCAAAGTGACGAAGGTTATAATTGGGGCAAAATATATGGTGATGAGTAAACTTTTATGGTTCAATCTACTAAAGTTGATGAAAATTTTACTGATTCTGATTCAAGTAGTTGTGGAACGTTTGTTGAGGAAATACTGAGTTTGTGATGGAAACTTCAACTGCTGCTACTTCTAAGTGTGAAGCTATTGATACTTTAATTAGTATGAATGTTGCATTATTGGAAGAGAAGAGTTTATTGTCTGATGAACTGGAAAGGACAAAAGAAAGTTTGAAAATTTCAAAGAAAGATTGTGATGAATTTGCTAAAGTCAAGGAATTTTTATTGAAAGAAAAAGAGGTGTAAGTTGAAGAGTGTAACAAAGCAATGGCTGCACAGAAAGATGCTGAAGAAACTTTTGATGCTTTATTTGCGAAAAGTCATCCTCTTCAAGAAAAGAGAGGGATTCGAACCCTCGATAGTAAACTATACCGGTTTTCAAGACCGGGGATTTAAACCACTCAGCCATCTCTCCGAAAGACATTTTTATTTTATTACTCCGAATAGAACATGGCCATATGAGTGGATACCGCCACTATCAAAGATCTCGGGTGTGATGGTCAATCTATCTATCTATAAAACAGTTAATAAAATTGTGTTGAAGCTTCTAAGACAGTTATCAGTCTTCAAGAAGAGCTCGCAAAAGTGCGTAACAAAGTTGATTTGTTAAAATATCAAAATAGAAGTCTTAAGGTTGATGCTTCGGATTTTCAAAAGAAGATTGTTAAGGTTACTGAGGAAGTTCTAGCAGAATTTGACTTGAGAAGAAGACAAAAATTTGAATATGATGTCTTGTCTGGGAGCTTATAGGATCTCAAACATAGTTGAAAAATGCTAATACCAAGACTTCTGGGCTTAAAATAGATATTTTGGAAATGCAAAGAAATTGAAGAATTATAACAATTATCCAACTTTTCTGAATTATCTGTTTAAACAGGAGAAAAGTGAAGAAAGCGCTAAAGATGCAAATATTCATCAGGTTCCTGCTTCAGTGTTTATGAATACTTCTTCATCTGGTGATTCTCCAACTTCTAAAATTCAAGATTATTCTAAATTTTCTGATCCTCTTTCTAACAAGAAGAAGTCAAAGTCTAAGAAACAAGATGAAGAACCATTTGATCTAACCAAAGCACCCAAATTTGATTCAAATTCTACATTCTTAGAGAAGGAAAAAGTGTTTATTGGTAGTGAAGGAAAAATACCGGTTCAAATGTTCTCCACGATTGAAGTTGATGAATCTTTGGTTGCAGAGAAAAAATGACCTTAAGGCAATCAAGTCTGAATTTATTAAGCTTGCCAAGCAAGGTCATGAACCATCTTCTTCTAGGAAGGATAAATCTAATCTGAAAAATGGTGGTTTGGGTTATAAACATCAAGAGGTTCTGGATGGTGAATTTAAGAACAAATCAAAGCAAAAGAAGGAGTCTGTTGCCAAGAAGGCTAATAAGAAAGTTGATAAGATGTAAGGAATATCACTTTGGTGATTTCCGACAGAAAGACAATTTTGAGTTGTCCCGGCTGAAATTGAAGTTCGAGCGGAAGTCTCAAGTTCAAGCGGAACAGGCAGTTCAACGGGGAGAAGCAAACTTTGTCATATAGTGAATATTCTGGGTGAACTCGATTATCCACCAGATAATGAATTCAACCGGACTTTTCCTGAGAAATCTTTTCAGTCGTCCAATCTTGCAAAAGCTTCTTGGTTGCTTCTAAATCTATCAAAGCCGCTCTCCCAAAGTAGAATGTTGCTGATCACACGCAAGATATTCCATCTATCGAAGTTTATTCTTTTGGTAGTTGTATTTGACTTTTTGTTTAATGGTTTAGATTAAATCGTTTGACATCAATGGCTGTCATTGATCTCATCTGCGCTATATATAACTTAGTTAGCTCTTTGTTTACACACGGTTCTTGATCAACTTGTAATAGTGTAACTTTGAGTTAATGCAAATAGTACCGAAAATATTATACATCGTTGTTACTATCTTCATGCAATCAAACACTTACATTGTACAAGAGAACTAAAATTAGCTTAAGTAAAGTGGAATATAACTTCATTCCCGAAGGTTATATTTACAAGTAGAGGGTTTCTTGTTAAGTTAAAATCTAATTAACACCGATCCTACACGTGGTATCAGAGCTTTGGCTCCCACTTTGAAGACTTCTAGTGCTTCAAAGTTGATACTCTACTTGTTTACTTTACAAGCTTTGTTTTTTCTGTTTTTCAAAAGTTTTTCAAAATGAGTGGAGTCAGTTTAGGATCTTCAAACGGAAGCACTAACAAACCACGAATGTTCACTCCTGATGACTTTGGTACCTGGAAACTCAGGATGGAAGGTTTTGTTACGATCTTAGATCGCCGTATATGGAAGTCCTTAACTGAAGGTCCCTACACTCCCACTGTTCCATCAGCTGGTGATGCTGAAGTCAGAATACCAAAACCTTTAGATAAATACGTAGAATCTGACTATGCTGCTCTTGAATTTGACTACAAAGCATATTGGACTCTACAAGCTGCACTTCCCAACTCCATATTGAGTGGGTTATAAGGGGTATAAAATTGCACATAGCCTGTGGAATGCTTTGAGTGAAATGTATGAAGGAACCAGTGAAGTTAATGAAAACAAGAAATATGTTTTGAAACAAAAATATGAAAACTTTACTTTTATGTCTGGTGAATCTATGACTAACCGGTACCTGAGATTTGTTTCTTTACTTGATGAACTGCAAAAAGTAGATGTAAAAATAGATCAAGTTGATGTAAACAGAAAGTTTCTACGTTCTCTGCCTTCTATGTGGACAGTTTACACTGTTAGCATCAGAGAATGTAAAAATCTGAAAAAGATAAAGCTTAGTGAACTTCATGGTCTACTTAGTGCCTATGAAATGGAACTAAATCTTAAGCAAAACTCACTTTCTGAATCAACTCAGTTGTTCTCAACTGCTCTAGTGACTACTAATTTTCATAACCAGAGATCTTCAAACTCATCTTCTTATTAGTCACCTATAGTCAGCTTCCCTGAGACAGCAAGGTATCAAGAGAGTTTTTCAAACTTGTTTAAAAACTCTCATAATGCTCATGTAGCAACTGACTCATACCAAGGCTTCATTCGTGAAGACTTAGAGTGTATAGGTGCTGATGACTTAGAAGAAATGGATATTATGAACCAACTTGCTATAGTGTCTGTCAGAGCCCAAAGATTTTACAAAAGAATAGGTAGAACCAACAAAGGAGCAAAAGGTGCTCACATTGGCTTAGACAAAAGCAAGGTGAAATGTTACAACTTTCACCAACTTGGACACTTTGCAAGAGAGTGTTCATAACCAAGAAGAGAAGGACAACACCAAGGTCATGTTCAAATGAAGAATCAAGGTGGAAACAACCACAACAACTCAAACAACAACTCTGCTCACAGTTCGGGTTAGCAACCTACTCCACCAAAACCAACCGGAAGTCAAAACCATCAAAATGTTGTTGCTACTGTAGCAAATCAAACTGAATGTGTTGAATGGGAAGACTTCATAGCTGAGTTTGAGCCAATTAATCATGCTTTGATGGCCAAACAAGACTCTACTTCAGAACATGTAAATCCTATTCCTGAAAAGGTTTTAGAGAACTTATGCAATCCTGCATGCATTGAACAAGTGGCAAAGTACATAAATCACAACACTGATCTAATTGATGAAGTTTCAAATCTTAATGAGGTAAAGGAATGTTTTAGAAAAACTGAGTCATCTTACATTGCTAAAATTGAAAGTTTAAACAAAGAATTTGAACAGTTAAAACAAACCAAATCAACTCTTGAAACACAGCTTGATGATTTACTGTCTAAAATTGAAAAGTCAAGAAAGGAAACCAAAGATGCTAAGGCTGAGGTTGAAATTCTTGAAATCAAACTTAAAGATGCTTTGTTCACTTGTGATAAGTTTCAAACTGCAAACAAAAAGGCTGAAAAGTTATGGTTGGGAGGGATGTATGGTAAAGCTGGTGTTGGTTACAACAATGTTGAACCACCCATTGAGTACTCATCTGCAATTGAACCAATTGAAGCTTTGAAAGTAGACTGCAAAGTCAGTCTCACTGTTGATGACACCTCATCTCAGTCAAGTTCTGAAAAACCTTTTGAATCAAACAAACCTGAAGTCAATGATGCAAGCACATCTGCATCAGCTGACCAATCAAGAATTTTAAAACCTTCAATTGTCGTACCACCCCCAACTATTTATGAACCGAACGATTCAAAAGTTAGAGGTAAACAACTTGAACAACCCAAAGGAAGTCAAAGTCAAAGATTTGGTCAACTTACCTATAAACAGATAACCAAGAGTGAGTCCCCCAGGAAAAGTGAGTCTCATGAAACCAGAGTTCTTGAATGTATTGAAAGTACGTGAGCGTGCAGATATTCTACTTAGTCGCAATGAAATCAATGTAATACGAGATGAAACACAAAAAGTAAATACAAAACACTTGTATTAACCACAGAGATAACCACAGAGTACACTCAGAGAATATAATACAGAATCTCAGACTGTTACTGAATACAACACAAGATACACATATTTATAGAGCTGAAATACGACCGAGGTTCGGCCACACGTTCGGAGTTGTCCGAACTCCAGGTTCACTGGGAGTTCGGACCTCAGCTATAATGTGTGATCCGTCTTGTATTCAATACTTCACATGACGATCAAGGACCATGTATCAACAAACTCCCCCTCGGCATGTGTAGTATCATCTTCTCTATTCAAACTTGTATCTTGTATCTTCAATCAAACTCTTCCTCGATGTTGATACATAGTCCTTGATCGTCATGTGAAGTATCGAATACAAGACGGATTCACACAAGGATGCTGAGGTCCGAACTAAGGCCGAACCTGGAGTTCGAACATGGCCCTTAGGCCGAACCTAAGGTTCGGACCAGCGTATTTCTCTAGTATAAATATGTGAGTCTTGTGTTGTATTCAGGAACAACCATAACAGTCTGAGCTTCCGTGTCATATTCTCTGATTGTACTCTATGGTTATCTCTGTGGTTAATACAAGTCAATTGTATTTACTCTTTGCGTTTCATCTCGTATTACATTGATTTCATTACGACTAAGTAGAAGATCCGCATGCTCACGCACTTTCAAGTGGTATCAGAGCATTAGGTTTGCTCTACTAGTCGGAAATCAGTATTTTTCGGAGTTTTGAGTTCAAATTCACGTTTTTACGAAATGTCAATCATTTTTGAGTTCGTTTGATCGTCTCGAGTGTGCTTTTCGTCAAAAATCTGTTTCTAGATTGTTTCTATCGAGTTTGCTTGAATTCCTGTCGAAGATTCCAGTAAAAAAACGTTGAAAATCGAGAAAATGAGGTCGAGTGAAATCTGTCTCGTTTGAGGTTCGGACAACTTCGGAGTAACCGCTCCGAACTCGAAGTTCAGATGAAGTTCGGTCTTTATCTAGGTTCGGTGAGAGATTGGTCTAGGTTCGGAGAGAGTTCGGTGGTCTTTCGGAGCTATTCGGAGTTGTTTGGTTTTTGTTCTTCCGAAGGTCAGGTTCGGAGAGAGTTCAGCGTTGTCAAGTTCGGACTAAGTTCGGAGGCAGCTCGGAGGAGGTTCGGAGTGAACAGTAACCTGTTTTTCAAAAATGTTTGATTTTCAAGCGTTCACGGCTATTCAAAATTCGGTTCAAGCTACGATGCAAACAATGATGAATTATGATAATGAAATCGGAACAAGTCAGAAAGTTCCCAAATTGCTAAAATTGGAAGATTATCATAGTTGGGTTAAACGTTTTGAAGCGTTTGTCAATACAAATGACATTGATATGTGGTTAGCTTTCACTGAGCAATATGTTTACCCTAAAGATGAAACTGGTGAACCTATTCTTCAAAAAAAACGTCATCTGAACAAAAGAAAGCTTATCAAGCTGAGAAAAAGGCGTATGGTATGTTAACGATGGCATTTCCTAAAGAGTTACTTCATCAATTTGCTGGTAACTACACATCAAAGAGTCTATGGGATGCCTTGGAAAAACGATGTGAAGGCAATGACCAATATAAGAAAAGTCGACAAAAGGTTTTGAAGAAAGAGTTTGATAGTTTTAAGCATTATCAAAATGAAACGATTCCCAATCTGATTGCTAGATTCGCTCATCTGATGAGTGAAATGCGTTTGGTGAATCTTACTAAAGAAGAGGTTGATATGAAAGAAAATATCTTGGAAGCTTTGCCTGAAAAGCGGGAGAATTATGTGATGATGATTACTCACGATAAGGATTTTTCAGGATTGTCTTTCAATGAATAGGTTCAAATAATTCAGGCTCGGGATATGGAATTAATGGTGAATAAATCACTTCCTACACAAATTCAGAATCCTACAGTGTATCATGGTGAAAATGACTCTACAATGAATGTTGGGAAGTCTAATATTCTTAGTTTTGCTCCTCCTACAACATTTCTCGCAGGTAAATCTGAAATTCCAAGTTATTCCTCTGCTGGTTGTACTGTGTCAATTCCTAGTTCTTCGACTCAAAGTGCATTGTCTGTTCAAACTGTCGATGGTTATAATGCGTTGATGTCTGCATTGGTATCTTCATATTTTGGTGTTATCACTGGTTCTGTGAGTAATGCTGAGTTAGCAAATGAAGATTACGATCAGATTGATTATGATCATTTGGAGGAAATGGATCTAAATTGGCAATATGCTATGTTGGTTCGTAGAACAAAGAAATTTTTCAATAGAACTGGTAAGAAGAGACTGAATCAGGAAGGAAAGTTTGGATTGGACAAATCTAAGGTGAAATGTTATAAGTGTTCAGTTTATGGTCACTTTGCTCGTGAATGTCCAAGTTCTGCAGAAAGTAAATTGAAGACTGGTCAACATGCACATTTAGTTTTTCATCCATCAGATAAAGTTGAAAAGGTTGAACAGAAATCTGCTACTCTTGCTCATGATTGGACTAATACGTTTATGCATCCAGATGGATTTGCCTGGAATGCTGATTCAGTAGTTGAAAAGAATCATACTCCAATCTCAATTGCTTTAATTGTTCAACATGCTGATGATGAAAGTTTTTTAACTGAGTCTAATACTTCTTCAAGTATATCTTTGGTTCAAGAAAAATTGCCTAAGTCTTCTGAGAATTCAAAAGATGACGAATTTAAATGTTATAAATGTGAGAAGTTACTCAAGGAAATTGCAAGTTTTGAACAACATCGTCAAATTTCAACTGAAGAAATTATGGTGTTAAAGAAAGAACTGAAAGATTTTCAAAAGAAATATTATGAGTTACATGTCTGTGAAGATGCGGACTACCTGCACCTGGACAGAAAGACCCTATGAAGCTTCACTGTTCCCTGGGATTGGCTTTGGGCCTTTCCTGCGCAGCTTAGGTGGAAGGCGAAGAAGGCCCCCTTCCGGGGGGGTCCGAGCCATCAGTGAGATACCACTCTGGAAGAGCTAGAATTCTAACCTTGTGTCAGGACGTACGGGCCAAGGGACATTCTCAGGTAGACAGTTTCTATGGGGCGTAGGCCTCCCAAAAGGTAACGGAGGCGTGCAAAGGTTTCCTCGGGCCGGACGGAGATTGGCCCTCGAGTGCAAAGGCAGAAGGGAGCTTGACTGCAAGACCCACCCGTCGAGCAGGGACGAAAGTCGTCACATTCATGAAGATGTTTTAAAGGAAAAGGCTCAATTGGCTGAAGAGTGTGAGAAAGCCAAAGCTGAAGCGTTAGACGCAGCTCAAGATTTTGAGAATCTGTTTGAAAAGATTTATCCAGTTCAGCAAAAATATGAAGAGGCTACTGCTCTTATTGCTAAAACTGTTGTTACCGTTGAGAAGCTTTAAAATAAGATCTCTATGCTTCAAGATGAAAATGTTCTTTACAGAGACAAGAATGAAGTATTAACAAAAGATGTTGAGATTTACAAAAAAAAAGAGAAAATGTGCTTGAAGAATTATATGCTGAATGTGAGATCCGGAAGTTACAAACTTATGAGTATGATGATCTCAATGCAAAATTCATTAAGTCACAACAAGAGGTGTTTGAAGGTCAACCGAAAATTAATGACTTGAAATTGGAGATTTTGGAGTTGAAAAGACAAGTTAAGAATTGCAATTTGTCAACGACATTGCTAAATTTCTTATACAAGCAGGATCAGAGTTCAGAGAAGTCTAAGGAAGAAAATAGTCACTTGGTACCTCAACCAGTGGATTTGATTGAAGTTACTTCTGCTCAGATTGATCCAAACAATGAATTGCATGACTATTCAAAGTTTGCTACTCCATCCAAGAAGAACAAGTCCAAGTCTAAAAAGAAGGAGAAACCTTTTGGTGAAGCTCCAATGTTTACTTCAAAGTCTGTATTACTGGAAAATGAGAAAGTGTTTGATAAGGTTGCTTCGAGTTCTTCATCTGCAACCGAAGAAGAAAAAGTTTTGATTGAAAAAAACAAGCTGAAGGATATCAAAGCCAAATTTACTAGTGATGCTAAATCAAGAATTGCTTCAGGTTCTTCGTCAAATTCTTCAACGACTCAAGGATCTAAACACAAAGTTTTAGGTTACAAAGTGTTGGAAGAACCGGTTCAAGCAAAGAAATCAGTGAAGGCTGAGAGGGTTCCTAAAGCAAAAGTTACAAAGAAATCACCATCTCAGAAGGAATTTTCTTCTTATTCTGGAAGATCTTCATCTTCAATGAGTCCATCTCCTAGGTATGATTCTTCTGATGGTTTCTTTGATACCTTTCATTCTGAACATTCATCTGATTCTCACAAATCAAAACATTTTTCAAACAATTTTAGAGAAAGACTTTGTTATGTATGTCGTCAACCAGGACATCTAGCTGCTGATTGTCCGACGACTGCATATATCCACAAAACTGCAAAATATGTGGATAACAAAGGTCACATTTTTGATGAACCATGGTCCCTAAAGATTAAGTCAACTCGTAAATCGTCTTGGTCTAAATCAAGTTGTTTCCAAGGCCAACAAGGACTTTGTGGAAGACACCGGGCGACCCGACGCTGTTGATCCGGGTCGATCCCAATGCAACTAATGTTTTAGTTGGTGTCCAGAGGTGTTTCAGGAAGACCTTTCGGTGATTGGAAAATTGCTGTTTGTGAAATATCTGTTTTAATTAAATTGAATTTCAAATCACTTTTGTTTTCAACAGGCTAAACTGCTAGTGTTTGTGTTGGTTGATCAATTTTCTTGATTTTTTACTCCGTTTCATTTTGAGGGGGAGTTTGTTTTTGCAAAAATACAAACATAGTGTGTTGTTTTTCAACTGGTAAAAATGAAAAACTATAAATAGAGTTGTCATTTTTAGGGGGAGAAATTTGAAAAAGACAAAAACATTGAAAAATGAGAAATTGTATCCGACATGATTGGGAAATGATGGTACATTGGCTGACAGTGTCTGACTCATGGATAAAGTAGATGAAAAAGCCATAAGACCATTTGATCGATGTGCAAGGTAGGCTCAGCAAATCAGAAATTATACAAATGTGATATACACTAAATCTGATGTTTGACCTAGTGGACAACATCTTGATGCATATCTCATGATATATCAAGAAAAAGATATGTGAAAAATAAAATGAAAAGTCACTGTGTATACATGTGTTCATTTTGCAAAGATTTAAACTTGTTTGATTTTCTTTATTTTGTCAAATGATCGGACCTTCTCTGCGTGTCGAAAGACCGACCTGATTGTTGTTCGTTTGACGTTCTGCTTTATTTTCTTTGGTGTTTCGTATAACTCATCGGACTTTTCTGTGTGTACGGGAGTACCGACCTGATTGTTGTTGAGTTATAAAACTTCAACTTGTTTTATTTTCTTATTTTGTTAAATCCGAGGCCTTATCTGTGTATCGAAAGATCGACCTTAAGGTAGACGATTTAACGTTCTTATTTCTTTTTGCATGGAATACAGTTGACTATTTCATGGTTACAATCATTGTGTGATTAAAATCACAAATGAGATCACAAAATGTGATAAGCAAAAGCATATCTGAGTATGTCTGATAGTGTGGGGTACACTAGTCAATGCAAATTTAATCAATACCTTAACATATCCAGATGTTATGAGTATGATTATGGCAGAGTTTAAAGTTGGACATATTATATCTGCAATCGGCATGGCTTATGTGCTTCAATAATTGAAATTGAAATGTAGTTCAGCATGTTATGACCAATATGATCCCAAGTTGTGATCTTTCTCACAAAAGACAAAAATAGTGTCTAAATCGGTATTGTTTTACTTTTCTTATCAGAAAATACCAAAAAGATTTTAGGTGTGTTTTGATATAAAGTTTCTAAAATCCAAAAATATTTTGTTTCTGATTTGTTTTCGATTGATCAACACGAAATACAAAATCAAGTTTTCAAAATCAAAATATCTTGGAGTCTCGAAGAGACATTTTGTACCAAGATTATTTATGTTGGCAGGTTTCTAAGTGGGAAGAGAGCATCACAACTTCAAGTCTTCTGAAGTTTGTTGATGAAGAGATTACACACGATGCAATATCAAGTATTCACGATTGAACTCATCGTCAAGGTTGAGGAAGAGTTTGATTGAAGATACAAGATACAAGTTTGATTAGAGAAGATGATACTGCACATGCCTAGGGGGAGTTTGTTGATACATAGTCCTTGATTGTCATGTGAAGTATCGAATACAAGACGGATTCACACAAGGATGCTAAGGTCCGATGTGACATCCGAGAATTTCAAGGTTTACTTCCGTTAGACAATCTCCGTTAGTTACGTTAATAGTGTTAACTTAGTAACTAATGCTTAACTAGGCCGAATACGTCCACGACCTTTGGTTGATCACCGAACCCGTCCATATGTGCTATGTATTTATTTATATGTTGTTATTATGAGAAACGTGATTTAAATGCATGATTTTTATTAAAAAGAATGACTATTTAATTAATTGATAAATTATGTGACAAATTGCCTAATTATGTGATTATATGTTTAACCGGGTAACTAAGTGTATGCATACATGATTAATGATTGGGCTAGTCATTAGACTAATCATGGGCTAATGATGGCTAATCATTGGGGGGCCAAATCCCAATGAAAGCCCATGATGGCCATTAGTATTTAAATGAAGCTTTAAACCCTAATTACCCATTTGCATACATCACACAAGAAACACACACACACTCTCTCCCTCTTGCGATTCTGGACCAGCCTTAGAGACCATCAAGATCAGCCATCTTTTCTGTAGAAGAAGATCATCCATCGATCCTAGATCAAACCGTGAGTCCCGTGACCATGTTTCTTGCTTTTCTATGTGTTTTCTTCATAAAGCATGCCTAGATCTCCATGTAATCGTTAGATTTTCTGTAAGAATGCTTAGGAATACTAGATCTATCATAAAGACTACAACTTTACATGTGAAACTGATCCATAATAGAGATTCATGCTAGATTAGGTTATTTTGTGTAAAATGTGTTCTTGAAGATTTGATGATGAAAATACATGTTTATGATGTTAAAAATGCTCCTGTGATGTTCCTAAATGATTATGTATGCTTGAAAATGAATTACATGAAGTATGGAGATGTTAGAAAGATTTTTAGTCAAATTTACAGGTTTTTTAGCGACCAGCGACACTGTGCATTCATTAGGAGAAACTATCCAGCGAAACTATGCATATCTCCTTCCAGCGACACTGTGCAGCGAAACTGTAGTGTCTCTCGTGAATGAAACTGGACTTGTCCCTGAACGAAAGTTCAACCAGTTCCTGGCGAAACTAGCTAGCGAAACTAGCAGTTTCTCTAGCAGTTTCTCTAGTAGTTTCTCAAGCAGTTTCTCTAGCAGTTTCTCTAGCAGTTTCTCTAGACTAAACCCAAACTTGTGCAACTTATTTGAATGCTATGCTATGACTTACATGATTATGCTATGATAAGACATACTATGATTTCTGTATTATATGAACCCTTGTTTATGATCAACCATCGGTGTCGTGTGTCGGTATGTCGTGTCGTAGTTCCAACGTACTATGCTATGGACCCTAGTGACCTAAGTTAAAGATTAGACACAAAACTAATACTTAAGACCTAAACGTGTTCATAGGTTTTCGATAAGCAAACAATACTTGGATTATTTAGCAAGTGTAGCAGTGCAACCAAAGGTGAGTGTCACTAACCCATTTACAGTGAACCCGGTTGGGTCACACTGAATAACTTAATGAAAAACAATGCTGACAACCTTATGAGAGCTATGCACCTCTCTGATGAACTTGAACTTCGGAGTGCTTGGCACCCACTTGATGAACTTGAAGTGTTTTATGGGAAGCACTTGTGAAATACTGAAACAACTATTTCTAAAACAAAACTGAAAATATTTTCAGAATTCATGAGAACCCAAAGGAAAACCGTTTTAATATGACTAGTGTAGGTTAAAGTCTAAACCAAATGATATCACATGATTTCTAAGGATGCCTTAAAAACTTAAAAGTCCTCAACTAAATTGTACCATTAATTGTAAAGCGAGGGGATGTTGGGTAGATCTACTGGAGTTTGACAAACTCCGCCCCGTGGCACGGGGAGTGCACGGAGGTACAATATCAGCCTATCTGACCGTGATCCCGAGAGGACACGGGGGAGGCAAAACCGCGATGACATAGGTCCGCAAAACAGAATGGCACGGCCTCTACAATATTGGTCAGCTTTGGTACAAACTTCCTTAGTGCATGGAAACCGGATTAGCTACCCGCGATATCGGTTGACCGCTTTAACTTTTACTTAACTAGTGCATATTCGGTAATTCAACACTTGGCAATGTTTTGCAAATCTATTACTTATTTATATGTTGATGAATACGATTATGAGACCGGGCCAATGCATGTCATGCCCACCGTGAACTCACCAACCGTTAGGTTGACACTTGCGTGGTTTAAACTTTTGCAGATCGCTAAGGAGTATCCGGATCGGGTTGGCATGGCACACGAAGACATTTTATTTTTAGTTAAACTTAATTGAGAATTTAAAACACTGATTTTGTAAAGCACGTGGTTAGTGCTAAAGACAATATTTTCCGCTGCGTACTGTTAAACTGTCTTTATTATTAACGTTTGGACTTTACTCTGATTCGTTTAGTATTTGTAACTAATGGTTGTGGTCCTGGTTTGCTCGCACCCCTTAACGGTATAAACTCCGTTAGTGGTTGATTTGGGGGTGTGACAGATTGGTATCAGAGCCATAAGTTGCAGAGAACTAGAATCACTTTTGAAAAACGATTTGGAAACTGCAACTTGAAAACCTTAGTTACAAACGAACAAACAAATTCTCAAAACCAAAATAATTACGTGCGAACCTGGGATACTCGCTCTGCTGTGTAAGTAAAAGCTTAGTACGTATGTATATATATATATATATATATATAATATATATATATATATATATATATAAATATATATATAGACCGTGTCTAGGTAGTCTAATGGAAAACCTTAGGGAAAATTTTCACACACGAATACGAAACGCGAACGCGAATACGCACACTATTCGGGGGAAAGCGACAACGAAACGATGCTGCACGCTACGTCCTGATTTCTACTACGATGACTACGCCGACGGTGACTTTTATGGGGAAAGCCGACTTTCGACGATAGCTACTTACAACTTACGACGTTCCTCGACGACGCCTCCATTTGCACGAAAATCTTTTCCGAACTAATAGTGGGATAATGGGAACTGGCTAATATACATATTATGGGATATGTATAGAATATAACTGTGACTGAACACTGGCTACTTTAACTGTCCAGCAAGATGTCTGGAAGAGGACACGGAAGGAGCAACATCAACATGACACCTGCAAAACTGCAAGCTATGATCAACGAGCACGTGCAAGCCGATGTGGCAGCCGTCCAAGCTGCGTACGCCGCTCAGGGTAATTATTATGCCGGATAAGGCACGAAGGGAATTTATTTTGACCTGTTTAAACTTAAAACCCGAACTATTTATTGCATCAGGAAACCACCATCACTGCACGTTTAAGTCCTTCATGGATTGTAAGCCAATGACATTTTTAAGCGAAGAAGGAGCGGTAGGACTCCTCAGGTGGATCGAGAAGTCTGAAAAGGTCTTCTCTATGTGCAACTGCCCTGCTGAGAGCAAAGTGAAGTATGCTACTGGTACTTTCGAGGGAGCTGCTCTCTCCTGGTGGAACGCTGAAATCCAGATGATTGGGGTAAATGCGGCTAACAACATGGATTGGGAAGCATTCAAGGAACTGATTATGGAAGAGTACTGTCCCCGTGACCAAGTGAAGAAGTTAGAGGGCGAATTCTTGAATCTGAAAATGATTGGGTCTGAAGTCGAACAGTATACTGCGCGTTACCATGAGTACGCGGTCTTGTGCCCCACAATGGTTGATGCTGAGTTCAAACGCATCGAGCGTTATCTGGAAGGCCTCGCGCCTCAAATCAAGGGACTAGTGACCGCCAGCAACCCCGCAACCGTGCAACAAGCCATCCGCTTGGCTCACAAGCTTACTGATCAGGAAGTTGAGAAGGGTACACTACCTGCAAAAGCCACAGAGAAGACTGCCTTAAGTGGCAAAAGAAAAGCCGATGATGAAGCTCCTGAAAACTCCATGAACAATCAGAGTGTGGGAAACAGCACTGGGAGGTCCTATAACTCCCAAGGTCAAAGCAAAAGGTCTGGGAACAACAGTGGTAACAACCGCCAGGGCGGTAATGGGCAAAGCAACTACAAGGGTAACCTGCCCATGTGTAACAAGTGTGGGAAGCATCACACTGGTATTTGTAGAAAGAATTTGAACTGTGAAAGGTGTGGCAAGAAAAGCCATGAGGCGAAGGATTGTTGGACAATTCTTCCCGAGCAACAAAACCGCCTAAGGCAAAACAACAACAATCATGGCAACAACACCTATGGGAACAACCGCAACGGGCAAGGAAACAATCAGAACAACAACAATGGTGGAGCCCGTGGCTGTTTTGAATGTGGTGCTCAAGGCCACATGAAAAGGGACTGCCCGCAGTTGAGAAGACAGGGAAATGGTAATCAAGGAAACAATAGTGGGAATGGTAATGGTGGAGGTAATGGCAACGGGAATGGTAACAATGGGAATGGTGGAATTGGCAGAGGAAGAGCTTTTGTCATGGGTCAAGGAGAAGCTCGCAACGATGCCAACGTGATTAACGGTAAATTCATCCTAAATGGTTTCTTTGCTACTGTATTGTTTGATTCTGGTGCTGAAAGAAGCTTTATTTCCACTAAATTTGCTAAGTTGATTAATGCTAAACCGATTGCCTTAGATGCTAAATATGTGGTAGAACTAGCGAATGGTAAACTTCACGATACAACTCAGATAGTTAAGGACTGTAAGTTAGAACTAGCTGGCCATACATTAGGAATCGATCTCATGCCTTTCCCGATTGGTAGTTTTGATGTTATAATAGGAATGGATTGGTTATCCGAAAACCGAGCTGAAATTTTATGCCAAGAAAAAGTGGTTCGTATTCCACTCGAAGGAGGCGAGGTGTTAACAGTTCAAGGCGAGAAAGGTGGAACAGTCACCGGTATTATCTCGTTTCTCAAAGCTCAAAAGTGCCTTCGTAAAGGTCACTTCGCGATCCTTGCAAACGTCACTGACACGACACTTCCCGAACGTAGAATCGACGACTACCCGATAGTCCGCGACTTCCAAGATGTGTTTCCCGATGATCTGCCTAGTTTACCTCCATTTCGACAAGTCGAGTTTGGAATCGATTTAGCTCCTGGAGCCGCTCCGATCGCACGCGCGCCTTACCGTTTGGCGGTAAGCGAACTCACGAACTCTCCACACAACTTCAAGAGTTACTCGACAAAGGATTTATTCGTCCAAGTTCGTCTCCATGGGGAGCACCGATATTATTTGTTAAGAAGAAGGACGGAACGTTCCGAATGTGTATCGACTACCGAGAGCTTAACAAGGTTACGATCAAGAATCGGTATCCACTTCCTCGAATCGACGATCTCTTCGACCAACTGCAAGGTTCGAGCTACTTCTCAAAAATTGATCTACGGTCTGGATATCACCAACTTCGTGTTCGCGACGAGGATATTTCTAAGACTGCTTTTAGAACTCGGTATGGACACTACGAGTTCCTGGTTATGCCGTTTGGGCTAACCAATGCACGTGCTGTATTTATGGATCTGATGAATCGGGTGTGCAAGCCGTACCTCGATAAGTTTGTGATAGTTTTCATCGACGATATTTTAATCTACTCCAAGACAAAGGAAGAACATGAGAATCACCTACGACTTATCTTGGAATTACTCCGCAAGGAACAGCTTTACGCCAAGTTTTCGAAATGCGATTTTTGGATTCGCGAAGTCCAGTTTCTTGGACACATTGTTGATCAGAATGGAATTCATGTCGACCCAGCTAAAGTGGAAGCTATCAAGAATTGGCCTACTCCAAGAGCGCCGACCGAAATCCGACAATTTTTGGGACTTGCCGGATATTACCGAAGATTTATTAAGGGTTTCTCGCAATTGGCTCAACCCTTAACAGCTTTAACGCACAAAGGAGTGCAATATAGATGGGGTGAAAAAGAGGAACGCGCGTTTCAAACTCTTAAGGACATGTTATGTTCAGCTCCGATTCTCGCGTTACCCGATGGGGTTGACGACTTTCTAGTTTACTGTGATGCATCCATCCAAGGACTCGGTTGCGTGTTGATGCAACGGGACAAAGTGATTGCCTACGGGTCCAGGCAACTGAAGGATACTGAGAAGAATTATACAACGCATGATTTGGAATTGGGAGCCGTTGTTCATGCACTCAAGATTTGGAGACATTACCTCTACGGAACAAAGTGCACGATATTTACCGACCACAAAAGCTTACAACACATCTTTGATCAGAAGGATCTCAACATGCGACAACGACGGTGGGTCGAGTTACTGAATGACTATGACTTAGCAATTAAGTATCATCCAGGAAAAGCCAATGTTGTGGCTGATGCCTTAAGTCGGAAAGAGTACGAAAAGCCTCGACGAGTACGAGCGCTGCAACTTACCATTCACACGGGATTGCCGGATCGGATCCGCGATGCCCAACAAGAAGCTTTAAAGGAAGAAAACTTCGCAGCTGAAGCACTGCGAGGGGTGGATGGTAACTCCGAAATTAAGTCCGACGGACTCAGATATTATAATGATAGAATTTGGATTCCTTTACTAGGAAATCTCCGTGAGCTCGTGATGGATGAGGCTCACAAGTCAAGGTATTCGGTGCACCCTGGATCGGATAAAATGTACCAAGATTTGAAGAGCTTGTATTGGTGGCCGACATTGCGCGATATGTGGCTAAGTGTTTAACGTGCTCAAGAGTTAAGATCGAGTACCAAAAGCCTTCTGGGCTATTACAGCAACCAAAGATCCCAGAATGGAAATGGGAGGATATCTCCATGGATTTTGTAACGGGATTACCTCATCGATCGAATCGACCGGATGCGATTTGGGTTATCATTGATCGATTAACCAAATCTGCACACTTTATCCCAATGAGAGAAGGCGACAATATGGACAAGTTAACAAAGCTGTACATTGACCGAATTGTGGCACGTCATGGAGTGCCTAAGACCATTATCTCCGACAGAGATCCTCGATTTACTTCCCGATTGTGGCAATCTATGCAAGAAGCACTGGGAACCAGACTGGATATGAGTACAGCCTATCACCCGCAGACCGATGGTCAGACAGAACGAACTATTCAGACTCTAGAAGACATGCTCCGAGCTTGCGTTCTCGACTTTGGTAAAGACTGGGAGGCTCACCTTCCGTTGGTGGAGTTCTCCTACAACAACAGTTTTCATTCGAGCATTGGTACAGCACCTTTTGAAGCTCTTTATGGCAGAAAATGCAGATCGCCCGTGTGTTGGGCTGAAACGGGTGAGAAGGGACTCACCGGACCGGAAATCATTCATGATACAACTGAACGGATCATTCAAATCAGAAAGCGGATAGCCGCAGCGCGTGACAGACAAAAGAGCTATGCCGACAAACGCCGTAAACCTTTGAAGTTCGAAGTAGGCGATAAAGTACTATTAAAGGTATCTCCCTGGAAAGGTGTGATATGCTTCGGAAGGCGTGGAAAGCTGAATCCTCGCTATATCGGTCCATTTGAAATTATTGGGGAAGTAGGCCCGGTGGCCTACCGATTAAAACTCCCTGCTGAACTCGATGGAGTTCAGAACGTGTTTCACGTTTCTAACCTAAAGAAATGTCTGGCTGAAGACATCGAAATAATTCCTTTGGAGGAATTGGAAATTGACGAACATCTGAGATTTATTGAGCAACCAGTAGAAATCATGGGACGCGAGGAGAAAGCCCTCAAACGTAGCAAGATTCCGATCGTCAAGGTCCGATGGAACTCAAAGCGTGGACCTGAATATACTTGGGAACGAGAGGATCAGATGAAGAAAAAGTATCCTCACTTGTTCGAGCAAACGTCCACAGAAACTCAAGGTATAATTTAATTTTGGGGACCAAAATTCCTTTAACAGGAGGAGGATGTGGCGACCCTAAAACTTTTGTTTTCTTTCCCCAGCGACGACAGCTGAGGCTGCGAATGCTACGACGCAAGAATAATTTTCGGGACGAAAATTCCATTTACAAGGGGATGATGTGACATCCGAGAATTTCAAGGTTTACTTCCGTTAGACAATCTCCGTTAGTTACGTTAATAGTGTTAACTTAGTAACTAATGCTTAACTAGGCCGAATACGTCCACGACCTTTGGTTGATCACCGAACCCGTCCATATGTGCTATGTATTTATTTATATGTTGTTATTATGAGAAACGTGATTTAAATGCATGATTTTTATTAAAAAGAATGACTATTTAATTAATTGATAAATTATGTGACAAATTGCCTAATTATGTGATTATATGTTTAACCGGGTAACTAAGTGTATGCATACATGATTAATGATTGGGCTAGTCATTAGACTAATCATGGGCTAATGATGGCTAATCATTGGGGGCCCAAATCCCAATGAAAGCCCATGATGGCCATTAGTATTTAAATGAAGCTTTAAACCCTAATTACCCATTTGCATACATCACACAAGAAACACACACACACTCTCTCCCTCTTGCGATTCTGGACCAGCCTTAGAGACCATCAAGATCAGCCATCTTTTCTGTAAAAGAAGATCATCCATCGATCCTAGATCAAACCGTGAGTCCCGTGACCATGTTTCTTGCTTTTCTATGTGTTTTCTTCATAAAGCATGCCTAGATCTCCATGTTATCGTTAGATTTTCTATAAGAATGCTTAGGAATACTAGATCTATCATAAAGACTACAACTTTACATGTGAAACTGATCCATAATAGAGATTCATGCTAGATTAGGTTATTTTGTGTAAAATGTGTTCTTGAAGATTTGATGATGAAAATACATGTTTATGATGTTAAAAATGCTCCTGTGATGTTCCTAAATGATTATGTATGCTTGAAAATGAATTACATGAAGTATGGAGGCTGTTAGAAAGATTTTTAGTCAAATTTACGGGTTTTTTAGCGACCAGCGACAATGTGCATTCATTAGGAGAAACTATCCAGCGAAACTATGCATATCTCCTTCCAGCGACACTGTGCAGCGAAACTGTAGTGTCTCTCGTGAACGAAACTGACCTTGTCCCTGAACGAAAGTTCAACCAGTTCCTGGCGAAACTAGCTAGCGAAACTAGCAGTTTCTCTAGCAGTTTCTCTAGCAGTTTCTCTAGCAGTTTCTCTAGCAGTTTCTCTAGCAGTTTCTCTAGCAGTTTCTCTAGACTAAACCCAAACTTGTGCAACTTATTTGAATGCTATGCTATGACTTACATGATTATGCTATGATAAGACATACTATGATTTCTGTATTATATGAACCCTTGTTTATGATCAACCATCGGTGTCGTGTGTCGGTATGTCGTGTCGTAGTTCCAACGTACTATGCTATGGACCCTAGTGACGTAAGTTAAAGATTAGACACAAAACTAATACTTAAGACCTAAACGTGTTCATAGGTTTTCGATAAGCAAACAATACTTGGATTATTTAGCAAGTGTAGCAGTGCAACCAAAGGTGAGTGTCACTAACCCATTTACAGTGAACCCGGTTGGGTCACACTGAATAACTTAATGAAAAACAATGCTGACAACCTTATGAGAGCTATGCACCTCTCTGATGAACTTGAACTTCGGAGTGCTTGGCACCCACTTGATGAACTTGAAGTGTTTTATGGGAAGCACTTGTGAAATACTGAAACAACTATTTCTAAAACAAAACTGAAAATATTTTCGGAATTCATGAGAACCCAAAGAAAAACCGTTTTAATATGACTAGTGTAGGTTAAAGTCTAAACCAAATGATATCACATGATTTCTAAGGATGCCTTAAAAACTTAAAAGTCCTCAACTAAATTGTACCATTAATTGTAAAGCGAGGGGATGTTGGGTAGATCTACTGGAGTTTGACAAACTCCGCCCCGTGGCACGGGGAGTGCACAGAGGTACAATATCAGCCTATCTGACCGTGATCCCGAGAGGACACGGGGGAGGCAAAACCGCGATGACATAGGTCCGCAAAACAGAATGGCACGACCTCTACAATATTGGTCAGCTTTGGTACAAACTTCCTTAGTGCATGGAAACCGGATTAGCTACCCGCGATATCGGTTGACCGCTTTAACTTTTACTTAACTAGTACATATTCGGTAATTCAACACTTGGCAATGTTTTGCAAATCTATTACTTATTTATATGTTGATGAATACGATTATGAGACCGGGCCAATGCATGTCATGCCCACCGTGAACTCACCAACCGTTAGGTTGACACTTGCGTGGTTTAAACTTTTGCAGATCGCTAAGGAGTATCCGGATCGGGTTGGCATGGCACACGAAGACATTTTATTTTTAGTTAAACTTAATTGAGAATTTAAAACACTGATTTTGTAAAGCACGTGGTTAGTGCTAAAGACAATGTTTTCCGCTGCGTACTGTTAAACTGTCTTTATTATTAACGTTTGGACTTTACTCTGATTCGTTTAGTATTTGTAACTAATGGTTGTGGTCCTGGTTTGCTCGCACCCCTTAACGGTATAAACTCCGTTAGTGGTTGATTTGGGGGTGTGACATCCGAAATCAGGCCGAACCTGGAGTTCGGACATGGCCGAACCTTAGGCCGAACCTGAGGTTCGGACCAGCGTATTTCTCTAGTATAAATATGTGAGTCTTGTGTTGTATTCAGGAACAACCATAACAGTCTGAGCTTCCGTTTCATATTCTGTGATTGTACTCTGTGGTTATCTCTGTGGTTAATACAAGTCAATTGTATTTACTCTTTGTGTTTCATCTTGTATTACATTGATTTCATTACGACTAAGTAGAAGATCCGCACGCTCACGCACTTTCACTCGACTTTGACGATGAGTTCAATCTTGAAGACTTGATATTACATCGTGTGTAATCTCTTTATCAACAAACTTCAGAAGACTTAAAGTTGTGATGTTCTCTTCCCACTTAGGAACCTGCTAACATACATAATCTTGGTGCAAAATGTCTCTTCGAGACTCCAAGATATTTTGATCTTGAAAATTTGAATTTTGTATTTCGTGTTAATCAATCGAAAACAAATCAGAAACAAAATCTTTTTGACTTTTAGAAACTTTATATCAAAACACACCTAAAATCTTTTTGGTATTTTCTGATAAGAAAAGTAAAACAATACCGAAATAGACACTATTTTTGTCTTTTGTGAGAAACATCACAACTTGGGATCATATTGGTCATAACATGTTGAACTACATTTCAATTTCGATTATTGTAGCACATAAGCCATGCCGATTGCAGATATAATTTGTCCTACTTTAAACTCTGGCAGAATCATACTCATAACATCTGGATATGTTAAGGTATTGATTAAATTTTCATTGACCAGTGTACCCCACACTATCAGACATACACAGATATGCTTTTGCTTATCACATTTTGTGATCTCATTTGTGATTTTAATCACACAATGATTGTAACCATGAAATAGTCAATTGTGTTCCATGCAAAAAGAAATAAGAACGTTAAATCGTCTACCTTAAGGTCGATCTTTCGATACGCAGATAAGGCCTCGGATTTAACAAAATAAGAAAATAAAACAAGTTGAAGTTGTATAACTCAACAACAATCAGGTCGGTACTCCCGTACACACAGAAAAGTCCGATGAGTTATACGAAACACCAAAGAAAATAAAGCAGAACGTCAAACGAACAACGATCAGGTCGGTCTTTCGACACGCAGAGAAAGTCCAATCGTTTGACAAAATAAAGAAAATCAAACAAGTTTAAATCTTTGCAAAATGAACACATGTATACACAGTGACTTGTATTAACCACAGAGATAACCACAGAGTACAATCAGAGAATATGACACAGAAGCTCAGACTGTTACTGAATACAACACAAGATACACATATTTATAGAGCTGAAATACGACCGGCCAAACCTCAGGTTCGGCCACACGTTCGGAGCTGTCCGAACTCAAGGTTCGCTGGGAGTTCGGACCTCAGCTATAATGTGTGATCCGTCTTGTATTCAATACTTCACATGACGACCCATCTTGTATTCAATCCGTCTTGTATTCCACTTCAGGGTGAAAATTTGAAACAAAACAATTATTTTCCACAAAGATTTTCAAAATCACCTGAAAGAACTAGGTTGGTCAACCAAACTCACAATTCAACCACTGAAATGCCTAAGAAAGTGACCAACAAACAAAGAAAATGGATGCACTTGCCATATGACAGGGATAAGAACATACTGGAAAACACAAAAGCACATATCCAAAGCTTCAAGTGATGAGTCTGATTTGTGGAATAAGAGGTTATGGCATATAAATGACAAGAACACGAACTGAATTGTTAATCTTGGCTTGGTTAAGGGTCTTCCTAACAAGTAGTTTACATGTTCTGAACATTGTGTACCTTGTTTTAAGGGCAAGCAACATAGAACCTCCTTTAAGCCAAAAGTTGAGTCTTCTATCTCACAACCTCTAGAGGTACTGCACATTCATCTTTTTGGTCCAACTAGAGTGATGAGTTTAGGGAAAAGGTCATACTGTTTTGTAATAACTAATGATTTTTCTTGGTACAAAATGGTGTTGCTGAAAGGAGGAATATGACACTAATTGAAGCTGCTAGGTCTATGTTAGCAGACTCTAAACACTTCATGTTATGTCCAAAATAGGATTTTGATTGTCAAAGGCAAGAACAAGACACCTTACACTACGTCAAAATTCACCTTTGACCACGGAAAAAAAACCATGACCAAAGGTCCCGTCACCGTATGTATCATACGGCCACGTTACAATACCAGTGGCTGAAGCCACCTAGAAGTGTGGCTAAAGGGTACCAATATTTGTTGTTGTAATCAAACAATTCTTCCGGAAAGCGTGGCCAAAGGATCCCAACGGCCACATGTGTTTGTTTAACGAGACCTTTGGTATTATATGGTCACATATATTTGTGTTTTAGCCACATATATTATAAAAATACATGGCCAAAGGGTTGCTGAAATCAAACATTTTGTCCCAATACGCGTGGCCAAAGGGTGGCAACAGCCACGTTAAAGTATCAACAGCGTGGCCTTTGGTATTATATGGTCACGTATATTTGTGTTTTAGCCACATATGTTTAAAAAAACATGGCCAAATGGGTTGTTGAAATCATAATTTTTGTCCCAATACGTGTGGCCAAAGGGTAGCAATGGCCACGGCAATATATAAAAAGTGTGGCCTTTGGTATTATATGGTCACGTATATTTGTGGTTTAGCCACATATATTTGGAAAAAAAAAGTGGCCAAAGGGTAGTTGAAATCAAATAATTTGTCCAAATACGCGTGGCCAAATGGTGGCAACGGCCACGTTAATATATAAAAAGTGTGGCCTTTGGTATTATATGGTCACGTATATTTGTGTTTTAGCCACATATATTTGGAAAAAGAAAGTGGCCAAAGGGTAGTGTCCTTGCTATACGTGTGGCCAATTTAAAACCTATTACAAATTATTAATTACAAATCAAATAAAATTCAATTACAAGTCAAATACAAATGAAATACAAATTAAAAATTAAAGAAAATTACACTGCATATAAGCATTATTCTCAATTTAATTTTTAATCCGGGAGCCAACAACACTACCACATGATCTTCATCTTCAACTGTCCAGATTTGAGCTTAATTAGGACCATTTTTTCTTGTATTCCTTCCTATACCAAAACATATAAATGATAATTAGGTTATGGAAATTGATCATAATATATATAGCAATTTTGAAATTCTTACCACCATGATAGATATGGACTGAGGATTGCCATTTTACTGCAAGTAGTATGGGCATCAGGTCCTACAATTCAATTAATTTCCAGACGAACATTAGATATCCAGATGAACTTAAAACATCCGGATGAACATCACATTAAGTTACAGATCAACTTCAAAGTCAACTGAACTTTATTTGGTACACATCTCACCATTTGTTCCAACAATCCCTAGCTAGCCCAAGTGTTCGAGGTACCAAATAACATTTAAAATGGGACTACATGACATTACCAAACAGATTACTCTGAAACTATAGAAAGGGAATGAAACTTGACTGGTAAATATTTACCTTTTTCTTTTCAACCACTTCAGACGAGGTTGATCGACCATCAATTTCACGCCCTACAGTTCAGATAATTAATTTATGTAAAGAGCAATCAAACCAATAATGAGTTTGAAAAATACTAACCGTTGTGTGTATGTCAGCATGATTAGTGCTATGGCTAGATCCAACGAAAATCTCCCTAGATTTTACCTAGAACAATGTTTTTGAATTGGTAAAAAGTGAGAGCAGAATAATGACGCGGACCTATCATGAAAGTGTCCTATGTAACAAGGCCAAATTTTGGCTACAAGATATTGCAGAGGAGAAATATATGGGAACCAGATGAACTTGGCTGGCAGAAGAGTTGATCCCGATACGATAGTATTTATTATGTTCTATTAATCTAACATAAGTTGTTCCAGTTTTATTCATACAGTTTATGTATATACTCTATTTTTTTTATATTAACATACATTTTAAATGAATCATAGCAGAGCTCCATTTTACTCATAACTCTATCCTTACATGAAGTAGATATTCTTATGTACCAGGAACTTGCATCTATTTGTCTTCTTCAGGAATAAGAGTTCATCCAGATTGTGTTCTTCAGGAACAAGAGTATATGTTATTATAAGGTACTTGAGAATAGTATGATTAAGTTGTGATGTAAAAAATTTACCTCTGTAGACGCCGGAGCATTAAGTTGTTATGGAAACAGTGTTCCAAGTGCAAATAGACAAGCTATAAGTAGATCAAGTTTTTTCTCCGATTCTTCAATCTTCAATAAGAGGACCTTAACGTCTTCATTTTTTTTAACCCGAAGAAGTGTATCCTCTTTAAGTTCCAACTCAAGTTTTTCCAATTGACCATCAGTGTGTTGGATCGATCCTTGAATTTGTACAATTAGCACAATGTAGTTAGATGCTTTTTAACAAAGTACATAAATAGGAAAGCATGCAAACCCTATTGATTCATTATTTCTTAATTAGTTCTTAATTATTAACATATCACATAAAGACCCTATTGATTAATTATTTGATATGTTATACACAAATTAAAGACATCTAACACATCTTGTCTTAAGTGTATATAAACAAACAGTTAACAATTTCTAGGAAAATAGTAGATGCATGACATCAACATTCTTCTATTCTTTTTTAGGGGATTAAACTACAATTTCTTTATTTTGTACCCCTCGAACATGAACCTACAAAAAATGTTGGAAACATTCCTATATATGTCCTCTAGGATCATTTCCTAGTAATGACCAGAGTAACATAAATTAGTTATTAATTATTAATATATCACATAAATACCCTATTGTTTAATTATTTGATATGTTATATACAAATTAAAGACATCTAAAGGGAACAGTGGAACACATCATGTCTTCAGTGGATATAAACAAACAGTTGACCATTCTAGCAGTCTACATAAAGAAGGAGGTTCATCAACATTCTTGTATCGCCCCCCCCCCCCCCCCCAAAAAAAAACCAGTAACATGAATCTACAAACATGTGCATATGCTTGACCTCAACATTCCTAGGATAAAAATAACTAATTTAGCATGCTCCCACAGTCATTTAAGAAGGAAAATAACTAATCTAGCATACAATGAATGGGTTGAAATGAATGGAGAGGATTTCTGCAAAATATACCCCTTCCTAATTAATTATGTATGAAACAAAAATTTATCGATTTGTAACTGTAACTGTACACAAATACAGGATCCCAAGTTAAATGTGTATCAATAATAAACAAAACAAACAATTTTATGAAAACAGATTGTAATTAATGAAACAGAATAACTTGACAAATACCATTTTCTAGACTGATTGGTTTCGCAAATCACTTGACAATTACCAATTTCTGGACTAGTTGTGTATCAATAATAAACAAAACAAACAATTTTGAAGCTATTCGTTGTTGAAGCTCCATGGAAGATCTGAATGATATGGATGAGAAAGAAGACCTAGTTATTCGCTGGAGGCATTTAACTGGAAATTTTCTGATAAAGTGAGAGAGAAAAGTATCTGATGAATCGATAATAAGTAAATTTAGTTCGAAAGTTTTGGTGTAATTTGAACTAATGGTGGGAAATTCAAATTTTTTGGTGAAACTTTTTAATTAAAGGGGGGGGGGGGGAGGATTGTTCAAACTGATAATAAAACCCAAAATTAATTTAAACAATATGTATATTAAACATAATTAAACCTAAAATTAAACATAAACATAATTAATTAATTAATTAAATGTCTCCACGTGGCTCTTCCGACGGGTTCTTCTTCAAGATGAACTTTATCATCCAGTTCGTAAAAGTCTTCAAGTGCCTCTTCTTGTGGGTTTGCAGGTTCTTCTTCAAGATGAGTTTCATCCTCTTGAGGTGTTGAAATAATGAGATTGTGAAGTTTTACGAGTACATCAATTACGGTTGACATAACTGTGATCCTTTAAGCAGATCTGGACGACGATCGGAGTTAAAAGCCCTAACAAAATTATGTTTTAATATTAATTTTATTAATTTTCTTTTAGATATAATAAACGAGATTTTACTAACACCTGCTTTGTGGCCGGGATAACGCAACTAAAAAAATGGCGACATTACTAAAACACAACTCAAAAATGAAAATGATAAATTACCATGCAATTCAGAACAAAAATACGAAAAGACCGCCATGTTGCGAATTTCTCATGTACAATAATTTTGTTTCAAAAAAATTAAACGACGGCCAATTAGGATGGTGAGGAGAAATTAGGAGCCATTAGAACCAACTAGACTCAATGAGGACTAAATACTGACAGTTAGCGTCATTTAGGATACTTTAGTGAAGACCAGTTATGGTTAATTAATATGGTCAAAATTAGGACCAATTCAATGAGAAGGCCGATTATGCTCATAGGACCGATAAGGACGGAGCATGAAGGAAGTTACTAATGAGGATCGATGATCATGTATGACCAATTAGGACTAATTGGGGCCAATTAGTTTAAATGAGGACCAATGATACCAATAAGGATAAATGAGGGTTAGTGATGGTCGATTAAGACCAATTAGGTTCAATTAGGGTCAATGAGGACCCATTAGGACCAATGATGGTCAAATACGCTCGATTAGGACTAATAAGGTTGAATTATGACCTATTAGGGCCAGTTAGGACCGATGAGGGTCAATTAGATAGAATAAGTACCAATGTGGCTCAATTCAAGTTAATGAGGAGCAATTTGCACAATTTGGACCAATAAGGACCAATTAGTGTCAGTTAGCCTCAATAAGGACCAACTAGACTCATCGAGGAGCATTTACTTAGAAGTACAACAAATTTGAGTCAATTAGGTTTAATTGACCCCAATTGATTATAATTGGTCCTAAATGAGCCTAATTGGTCGTAATTGACCGTAAGTGATCTTCATTGAACCTAACTGAGCCTAATAGACTATAATTGACCTTCATTGGCCCTAATTCATCCTAACTGAGTGTTCACTGGCCCTTATTGGTCTCATTTGTCATAAATGACCATGATTGATCTTAATTTAGTCTACAGGTCATCATTTAGCGTAATTAGCCCTTAATCGGCCTAATAGAACCTAATTGGTCATATTTGGTCCTCATAAGGTGTCATTGAGCAAAATCGACCCTCGTTAGTTATAACTGGTCTTCATCATTGACCCTAATTGATCCTTACTGACCCAAATTGACCCCAATTTACCCTAATTGGGCCTCGTGGCTTCGTTGGTCGTAATTAGTCCTACTTTATCTTCATTTGTCCTCATCGGTCCTAATCGACCCTAATTGATGTGGATTCAATTGAAATAAATTTATAATATTATTCTAAACCAAATTAAATTATCAAAAATTTCCCCCATCCCAATTTCAACTAAATGGGCAAACTCCAATAACTTCCCATGTTTCAATTCTTAGGGTTCATTGTGATCCAGAAGAACTGCCATTAGTATGAAACTGCAATTTCAAAATACAGTTACCCTCTATTTCTCTCGAGGTATCTAATTGGCGATTTAAACCTAAACCTTACTCTCTAATTTATCACAAATGGCACCCAAATTGAATCGAAAGGCTGCATCAAAGCCTACTTAACTGTTCTTCGCCGAACACAATGTTGTAGCGTACTTCGAGAAGTCTGATAAGTCAAAGCTATTTGATGAAATGAACGATTTCCTCAAGAAATCCAACACTCAATTTGCTTAAACTGTGAATCCTGTAATATGCAAGCAGAGAGTTGCTGAATTTTGGGTCTCAGCCAAAAAATCTGTTGATAGCAACAGGGTTGGTAAAATTGACTCTAGAGTAAATGGGAATGATATTAGTTTGACTGAATAAATGATCTGGAAGCATCTGAAATTCGATGATGCAGGAGGTGATCCTGATTACGAGTCTGATTTGTACTTGAAGACGTACGAAGCAATTGGGTATGGGGGTGAGTTAACTTGTGGGACCATCAAAAAGGGACAACTACCCTATGTTTGCCGATATCTTGCTCATACTGTTCTCCACTGCCTATCTCACAAGAAAACTGCATGGCATTGCACCTCAATCATCCGTTTTTCATGGATTGGTAAATGGGCTTAACTTTAACTTTTCAAAAATGATATTTGATGGAATGCTGGAAAATATAAAACCTAAAAGGATCTTTTACATGTACCCCTGATTCATCCAACACATTCTCAATTGTGAATTTCCAAATCTGCAAATCTCTTATCAACATCTTGATATAAAATCTTTTACAAGTAAAATATTTTCTAACATGCAAGTGAACGAAACTGTTTTTCTTGGTAAATACACATCACACCCTATGCCTAAGGCTAGGACTACTCCTAAGCAAACTGCTACTGGTGACAACATTGTTACACCAACAAGTGTTGAGCCCACACCAGACCGGCTATCCTCTTCCACTGATATACAAATTCCCACTAAAAGGAAGAGGATGTCCACATCAAAAACCACACCCAAAAATACCACACGCACTCCATAAACACCCAAAAGGAATAGGACTAGGTCTCCTTCACCTAGAACCTCCACAGGACTACCTCATAATGAGGGTGATATATCACCTAGGCCACATGAAGTAGATTCCCCAACCCTTATTGTAGGGAATATACTACTGGACTTGGTTCAATCACCGAACCCACATTCTGTTGATAAGGTGACTTGTAATAGTGATGAAGCAAGTCAGGTGGAAAGGGCTGACACTACTCATGAAGTCCCACTGGACCCTGAGGACAGTGCCAACATCATTAAGACCCAATCCACGGAAACTCTTTCTGTCAGGTAACCTATTCAAGAACCTTTGATTGACAACAGGAATCCCAAGTGCCAAGAAACCATGGGTGCTGAGAATGAACAAGGATGGCTTCTTTGCTCAAAGATACTTGCAGTACACCAGTTGAGAGCAGCAAGACACTTACTAAATTGAAGGTTCGATGTATAAAACTTGAAAATGAATTGGCAGCTCTCCATGTAATTGTGAGAGCTCAAGGAGAAGAAATTGAACGGTTGAAGGCAGGACAATCTGTGAAAGTAACTGATAGGTAAGGTTGACAACCATACGTTGAAATGAAATTCACATGTCAAACTATATTTAATTCAAAATAGGATCTTGCATAGGGTGTCTTCCTCGGATTTTGATGAAGTTGAACAAGTTGATCAGGTTGAACAATTTGATCCGGTTGAACAACTTCATCCGGAGGAAGAAGGTCATGTTGATCCAGTTGAACAAGTTGATCCGGTTGAACAACTTCATCCGGATGAAAAGGGCTATGTTGATCCGGTTAAACAACTTCATCGGGTGCAAGTGACTGCTGATAATCAGATGATCACAAGTGTGATGAGTGATCTGCAAACCACAAATGTGGAGATAGCTCCTGAAGCTTGATGTTAGTCCAATTTGTCGTCATTATTGTGCTTAATTTGTTATGTTTATTTATAGTAATGGTTGGATTACATAGCATTTTCACGAGTTATATGTTTTGAGGTACCGAATGCTTAATGAGTCAAAATGGAGTTTTTATGAAGAACTGGAAGCTGCTGGTACATGGATCGAGAATCGAGCGGGAACGAGTGAAGACTTAGAAGAAATTGAAGAAAGTTCCTGAGATCCAGATCTGGGCGGTACGCCCAGAAGTGAAGAAACCAGGGCGGTACGCCCTAAAGTTTCGAGAAGCGGTCGAAGTTTACAATCCGGGCGGTACGCCCAGATTCCCACATTTTGGGGCGGTACGCCCCGAATTGGTCGTCAGAAGTTTTAGATTAGGGTTTTGTATTTAAACTTGTGGGTGAAGTTTTTGTTCATTCCATCATTGTTCCAGACGGCCAGAGCTTAGGTTTTTGCCATTTTCACTTGTGCTTTGGAGATTTGGACGCAATTCAATCATTCGGTAACTGTTTTTAATGCAATATTCCATTATAATCATGTTTTCATTATTAGCCATGTCCGGCTAATCACCACTAACTGCTTTTGGTGATTGGTTGGCAAATTCGTTCTATGATTAATCAATTGCTTAACTAGTTGTTCCGGAATACTTGCTACCGTTGAACACCCGCATGCGAAATTGTTAAATTTAACTAGTAATCTAGGGTTTTAGTGGTCCACTGTTTATTGATCTAGCACTTTCTTGCGGCAGGACTAATCAGCCCATTAGGAAACTAGGTTATTAGGTCAAGGAAGCAATTGGGGGGCATGTATATGTGTCACTAGTTAGTAATTAGGTTTTTCTAGATCGGTAGCCAACCAGGATCCAGAAGTGGTTAGATTTGTCTCATTTGAATTAAATCACTTTTCAAGGTTAAAGTTAGTTACTTTATTAGTTAATTCACCCAATCAATCAAAACAGCTAAGTGGCAAAGTAGGTAATTTTAGGTTAATCAGTAAATTTAGTTAATTTAGTTAATCAGTTAATCAATTTCCACATATTCCCTTGGTTCGATAACCCTAGCTTCCACTACTACATAATCTAAGTTGGGGATTTGAAACGGCCTGACAAAAAAATCCAAAAATAGTGTTTTTATTCCAGTAATTAATTTCTGCATCTAAAAAAAAATATATATTTAATTTTTGCCGAATTTCTTTTTGGGGCGGTACGCCTAGAAGTTCCAATTTCTGGGCAGTACGCCTTGGGCCATTTTTCACAGAAAGTTTTCAACTTTTTGGCCATCCAAGTTTCGATTTTTTCTGTTCCATTGCATTATTTACACCCCCTGGAACAGTGCTACGTAATTGGTTTGCTCTTTTGTGACCGATTTTGCAGGTTTTAGGTGAAATTGCATGCATACGCGGCATTCCCGCAAGACATCCCCGCTGATTTACAATCCGGAGATTGAGAGGACAGCTCGGCAGAACCGAGCAGAACAGAGAAACAGAAGAGAAATGGAGGGCCAGAATCCAAACCCCAACCCGAACCCCAACATTCACCAAAATCCAAATCCCAACCAGCCACAAAACCAAAACCCAAATCACAACCAAAACCCGAACCCAAATGAGAATCTCAATCAAGACCACCACCAACCACAAAACCAAGCCCAAAATGAACCAGTGGACCCTGCCATGCCACAAAATATTCCTCCGGTTCATATTCCACCATTTCGGGTGCACGGGCACAATTCTTTACCATCCCTTTCCCCTAAATCTTCATACCATGAGGAGGAAGGTTACCACTACCGGGTTAGGCAACCAAGTCCACCTCGCCAACAACAACCACCCTTATTCCGCCGAGCCCCACCACAACAACCTCCACCACCACAAAACCCACCCCACTTTCGACAAAATCCCGTGTACGAGGACCAAGACTGGTATGACCCAAATGAAGATGAAGATGGATATGGGTATAGAGAGGAACCGCCAGTTGACATTCCAAGGAACAGAGCACGAGCTCCACAGGCAAATGTTGCCCCACAAGGGCGAAGAGCTTCCCCCCAAGAGGAGTTCCACAATTCAACTATGGGGGAGCTCGTCTTCAAATGGAAGGCGGAGTACCAATATTGGTAGCAAACCCGCAAGTTCAGGGTGTGGCCAGCCACTTCAAACCAGTAGTTGTCCCAAGTGCATCTGCGGTGGTCACCCCGATTGGCACGAATAGAAGAGCATTTGAGGTCCGACCTCAATATTTCAGCCACTTGCCGGAATTCTACGGGAAGAGAACCGAGGAACCCTACCACCATATACATTCCTTTGAGTCGATCTGCATTCCCATTGGGGCAACGGGGTTCACAAACGAAGATGTCAAGTTGATGCTCTTCCCGTACACTCTAAAGGATCGGGCAAGAAGATGGTTCGAGAGTCTCCCTGCTGGTAGCATCTATACATGGGAGCAAATGCAAGAGGTTTTTCTTGAAGAATACTATCCCATGAGCAAGACAAGTGAAGTCAAAGAAGAGATCCGATCCTTCCAGCAACACACCGGGGAACCATTTCACGAGGCATTTAACCGGTTCAAGGATTTGTTGCGCAAGTGCCCGCATCATGGGATAGACACATGGGATCTTATTAAGTCCTTTTATGATGGCCTCCTTCCGGAGGATATCAGAGATTTGAATTCCATCAGCAATGGCACCTTCTTAACTAACACAGAAGAGGTGGATTGGGGGCACATGGAGAAATTGAGTGCCACATCCAAAAGGCTGGCTCAGAATGGAAGAAGATCGGGATCCGCAGCGGTCAAATCGGTTGATTATGAGGCGGAGGAAAGGATAGAGAAACTTCGCCAACAGACACTCCTCTTGGAAAAACAGGTAGCCCAGATGAAGTTGGGAGGAGCACCAGAAGAAGTGAAAGCAAGTGCACAATTTCCTGTGTGCACGGGTTGTGGCGAATTGGGCCATTCGGTTGATGCATGTTCCACCGTGGTTCAGCAAAACGAAGAAGTCAACTATGTCCAGGGAGCGATGAATTCCAACACTTACCATCCCAACCTTCGCAATCATCCAAACTTCAGGTATGGTAATGCTAACAATCAGTTGAATCCTAACTTTCAAACCTCTAATGTGCAGGGTGGAGCTTCAACACAATATCAAGGCCGAGCATCCGGTTACAACCAAGGGGGCTACCATCGGACCACCTATACTCAAGGTGGAAGTCCGGCCCAAAGGAGCTATCAACAAGCTCAACCGGCATCAGCACCGGAAGATGGGATGCACGCACAATTTGCCACCCTGATGGAGCAGATGAAGTCTATTGCAGATGGTCAGAAGCAGCTGACCGACAAAGTTCAGGGGTTTGATCGAAGGTTTGAGCTTCAAGACAAGACCATGGGAGCAGTTCAGAAACAGTTGGGTCAGTTGGCTGCTGAGTCATCTAGGCGAGATCCTGGAAAGCTGCCAAGTGATACCACCATTAATCCACAACATCAGCAAGGTCAGTCTTCTAGTTCTAAGAACACGCGACACGTGCCAATCAACAAGATCACAACTTTACAATCAGGTAAGTCCGTGGATAATAAGTTAGGGATACCTCCATCGCAAGTTGATGGGGTGGTGGAGGATTGGGTAAGTGACGATGAAAGTGAGCCGGAAACCGACCAAACAAATCCAAAGTCTGTTGCAACCGAGTCTAGTAACCCTAGGAACATGAAGAAAGTGACTTTTAATGAATCGGATAATAGGGTGATAGATAATGAAATGGTTGAACAGAAAAAGTCGTGTACCTTTTCCAAAAGCTTTAATTGAACCTAATCAGAAAACATCTAAACGGGGCCCACAACAAGATGAGATGTGGGATATTTTCAAACAAGTTAAAATCAATCTTCCCCTTTTAGATGCAATTAAGCAAACTCCAGCTTACGCAAAGTACTTGAAAGACATGTGCACTAAAAAACGGAACTACAAGATTCCGAAACAGCTTGATGCAAATGCAGATGTGAGTGCCATAATTTCAGGCATTTTGCCAAAGAAACTCCAAGATCCGGGGGCACCAATTATTTCAATTCAAGTTGGTGACTTTCAGATGACCCGTGCCCTTTTGGATCTTGGGGCAAGTGTGAGTATTTTACCGGGGAGCTTGTACGACCAGTACGATTTTGGACCCTTGAAGAAAGCCGACACTACGGTGATTTTGGCTGATTTGACCCCTAAGCTTCCCCGGGGAATTCTATCGGATGTTATTATTAAGGTTAATGAATTTTTCTATCTGGTAGATTTCTTGGTCCTTGATTATGTGTCAGTTGAAAAAACTGCTCAACCCACGGTAATTTTGGGTCGACCTTTTCTAGCTACTAGTCATTCACAAATTAATTGTAGGTCGGGTACCGTGGATATGACTTTTGGGAACCGCAAAATGCGGTTAAGTGTTTTTGGCAATGTGACTAACCCTCGGGATGACGATGAATGCTTTCGGGCTGAAATCGTTGATGGTCTTACACCTCCATTTTTCCCTTTTAATGAGGAGGATGGGACCCCTGAGGAGTTTGCTTTGTTTGGCAGGGGTTATGCAGATATGGTCAAGGAGATGAAAGCAGAGGATGAGAGCCAAGAGTTGATGGCTGTGAGAGACCAAAGACCACCATGGTCTATTCAAGTGGAGAGCTTACCGGAACATATCGACTCACAATTGAAGCCTTCACTCGAATCACCACCTTCCCTTGAACTTAAAGAACTTCCTAAACATTTGAAGTATAATTTTGTTGGTGAAAATAACACTCTTCCTGTCATTGTTTCTGCAGGTTTAACTAAGAAGCAAGAAGAGAAGTTGATGAAGGTGTTAGTGAAGCATCGGGCGGCTATTGGATGGACCATTGCAGATTTGAAGGGAATTAGTCCATCCATAGTCATGCACAAGATCATTACCGAGGAAGGAGTAAAGCCCGCAAGAGATGCGCAACGGAGGCTTAACCCGAATATGCGAGAGGTAGTCAAGAAGGAGGTACTCCAATGGCTGGATGCAGGTATTATCTATCATATCTCCGATAGTTCGTGGGTAAGTCCAACTCAAACCGTTCCTAAGAAAGCAGGAATTCAAATAGTAAGGAACGAGAAAGGTGAGGAAATAGCCACCCGACCGGTAACCGGGTGGCGAATTTGCATTGATTATAGGAAATTGAATTCCGCAACTTCCAAGGACCATTTTCCTCTACCTTTCATTGACCAAATAATTGAGAAGTTGTCCGGTCAAAAGTTTTACTGTTTTCTAGACGGTTATTCAGGGTACAACCAAATTGCCATTCACCCCGATGACCAACAAAAGACCACTTTTACTTGTCCGTATGGCACCTTTGCTTTCCGGAGGATGCCATTCGGTTTGTGTAATGCCCCGGCCACTTTTCAAAGATGCATGATGGCTATTTTTTTTGATATGATCGGGGATTCACTTGAAATCTTTATGGATGACTTTTCAATTTTTGGTACATCGTTTGAGTCTTGTTTGAACCAATTAACACGCGTCTTAGAGCGTTGCATAGAAACTAATCTAGTGTTAAGTTGGGAGAAGAGCCATTTTATGGTTCAAGAGGGGATCGTGTTGGGACACGTGGTGTCGAGTCGTGGGATTGAGGTTGATAGGGCAAAAATTAAAGTGATTTCAACTTTGCCTCCTCCCACGAATGTTAAGGGTATTAGGGCATTTTTAGGTCATGCCGGTTTTTATAGGAGGTTCATTAAAGATTTTAGCAAAATTACCAAATCTCTTTGCAAACTGTTGTTAAAAGATGAAGTTTTTGATTTTAATGATGAGTGTCTAAATTCTTTTAACACTTTGAAAAACAAATTAATTGAGGCACCAGTTTTGCAAGCACCCGATTGGTCCATACCTTTTGAAATTATGTGTGATGCCTCAGATTTTGCGGTTGGGGCAGTTTTGGGTCAAAGGGTAGATAAAAAACTGGTAGTGATCTATTATGCAAGTAAGACTTTAGATGGGGCTCAATTGAATTATACTACCACTGAAAAAGAATTACTTGCAGTTGTGTTTGCTCTTGATAAGTTCAGGTCCTATATCTGGGGAAGCAAGGTGGTTGTGTATTCGGACCACAGTGCGATCCGGTACTTGATGGAGAAGAAGGATGCCAAGCCGAGGCTCATTCGGTGGATCCTTTTGTTGCAGGAGTTTAATTTGGAGATTAGAGACAAGAAGGGTAGTGAAGAATGTGGTGGCGGACCATTTGTCCCGATTGCCCCACATTGAAACAGATGAAGATGAATGGAGCATCAATGAGACGTTTCCCGATGAACAATTGTTAAGTGTTTCTCAATTGCCTTGGTATGCTAACATTGTTAATTATTTGGCTGCAGGTACAATTCCGGAATATTGGCCCAGGAGAAAGAAGGTACATTTGAAGTCTCAAGCACAGAAGTACATATGGGATGAACCGGATTTGTTCAAGGTAGGACCGGATCATGTGATCCGGAGGTGCATACCAGAGTCGGAGGTACAAGCAGTGCTAGAGTTGGTTCACGCATCGGCATGTGGAGGTCACTTTAGTGGACACAAGACGGGTCACCAGGTTCTTTCATCCGGTTTGTTTTGGCCCTCGCTTTTCAAGGATCCGTTTGAGTTCGTGAAGCACTGCACGAGATGTCAGCAGTTGGGAAGCATCACAAAGCGTGATGAGATGCCTTTGCAACCAATTTTGGTTGTAGAGATCTTTGATGTTTGGGGCATAGATTTTATGGGCCCTTTCCCTAATTCTAATGGTTTTCTTTACATTCTAGTAGCGGTAGATTATGTGTCCAAATGGATAGAAGCCATAGCTACTAAGACCAATGACCATAGTGTAGTTTGCAAATTTGTCCAACAAAACATTTTCTCTAGATTTGGAATCCCTCGTGTGATCATAAGTGATGGGGGGTCCCATTTCAAGAACTTTCGATTTGGCAAGCTACTAAAAAAGTATGGCATAGACCACCGAATTGCAACCCCATATCATCCGCAAACAAGCGGTCAAGTAGAGGTTTCCAATCGGCAAATTAAAGAAATTTTACAGAAAACTGTGCGAATCGACCGCAAGGATTGGTCTTCCAAATTGAATGACGCCTTGTGGGCGTACCACACTGCTTTTAAAACGCCTATTGGAACCACTCCCTATCGGTTGGTCTATGGAAAGGGATGTCATTTACCTGTTGAGTTAGCTCACAGAGCATTATGGGCTGTTAAAGAAGTTAACTTGAGTTATGATGCTGCAGGTAGAGAAAGGAAGCTCCAGCTGGGAGAATTGGAAGAATTACGTGATGAGGCGTATGAGAGTGCCGATGCATACAAGAATAAGATGAAGAAAGTGCATGATGCACGATTGAAGAAGATGGACTTCCAGGTAGGTCAAAAGGTTTGGTTATTTAACTCACGGTTGAAATTGTTTCTAGGTAAGCTGAAAAGCAAATGGACGGGGCCATTCCTCATCACAAGTGTGGGGGGGTATGGTAATTTCGAGATTGAAGACCTGGATGACCACCTGAGGCAGGTAGTAAATGGGCACAGGTTGAAGCCGTATCTGGACTCGGCAGACATTCACGGGCAAGTCGACAAAGACGATTACTTTTTGGCGCCCGCTTCTGAAAGCCCTGAAACGTGAAAGGGAAGTACGGTCTGGCTGAAGACCTTAAAAACTTAGCGCTAACTGGGAGGCAACCCAGCGTTTTGTTTTCCATTTTGATTTTTGTGTGTTTTCGTAGTTTTTGCTAGATTTTACGTTTTGGTGTGTTTTCAGGAAATCGGGAAGTTCGGAAGTGAATCTGTGCCATCAGCTGCATTCCAGGTAAGTTTAAATCAAATTTTTGGCAGTAAATATGTTCGGTGGTGCAAAAGTGGTGTTTTTCCAGAGATAGAAAATTTTTGAGGCCCCAAATTTTCAAAACTTTCTGCCAAAATAGGGCATGGGCGGTACGCCCAATATGACCCTAATTGGGGCGGTACGCCCCAAAATTTTCTCGAAATTTTTAGTTTTTAAAATCCGGGCGGTACGCCCTAATCCGTACATTGTTGGGCGGTACGCCCGGAATTTGAACGAGAAAAAAAATATAAAACAGTCGGCGGGTCGGTTTTCACCTATAACCCACCGCCGACCGCCATCCCCGTCTCGCCCACGAACGTAAACCACCGCCGCACACCGCCAGAACACCGCCACCGCGGGTCCGAACTACGCGACCACCGAGCACCGCCAGAGTCCATTCCGAGCTTCTACAGGTTCCGTTTCTCAATTTTTTTTTATTTATTTAGTTGGTTTTCCTTTTAGGTTAGTTTTTTTTTAGTTTTCGAGTGAATTAACCGGTATTGAACCGATTTTAATATGAGCTATTGAGGTTGTCGGAGTGTGGATTGATAGTCGAGCGCTCGGTTTTAACCGATTTCAATTTTTCTGCGCATCGGTTTGGGGGGCGTACCGCTTAGGGCTCCAACATTGGGGGCGGTACGCCCAATTTTGAAATTAGGGCTTCTGCTTGCAAATTGGGCGGCGTACCGCCTTGCATTGCATCAGTTTTTGGGCGGTACGCCCAGGATGGATTTTCACATAATTTTTCAAAATTCCAAAAATCCCAATTTTTGTCGTTTTCGATTGTTAGTTTTAAATTTAGTTTTCGTTTTTGTTTAATTTTGTTTTTCTTTATAAAATTTTGAAAAAACCAAAAAAAAATCGAAAAATACAAAAATAGTTGGGAAATGTGGAAATCAGTTGCAGGAAGGCCCGGTTTTTATCATTTTTATTCTTATTGTGCTAACTCGTTTGAATCAGGATGTCGAACCGGCAAGGGTCTAGTTCTGGGACACGCGGTCCCAAGAGGAGGCGCCGTGGAGAGCCGGATGCTGCTATTCCGGTCCCCCCATTCAGACGGAGGATTATAGGCTACTGGGGGCCGGAGATCCTGCCAGAGGCTGATGTGCTGCCGCTACCCGTCGCGAGGAGGAACCGCGCGCACCATTCCCTTCTGAGGTTCGAGCGCGACTCGCACGAGGATAGCCAGATGAGGAGGTTTATAGAGATGCCTCTATTGCATCATCGTACGATCGACTGGGGATTGTTGGCTCAGCTTGGGCAGCTAGAGAGGATTCAAGGATTGATCACTGATCGTTGGAGGAGGGCGTTGACCCCGGATGACCACCAGTACGTGGAGTTGACGGTGGAGTTTCTTTCTACTTTCCAGGTGGGTCCTGGGAAGTTTGGCGACGGGAACGCCTTATCCTTTGCTTTGGGCCGTCGGACTCATCACATGAGCATACCAGAGTTCGCGGTCGCATCGGGATTGTATACACAGGAGGAGGTTGAGGCACCGGCGTTTGCAGAGCTGCCGAGGGGGCTTTTTAGCCGACCACACCCCCAGGGGGTTACTGATTTACAGCTTACTGCTTTTTGGGATGCGATTGGGTCGGTCCCTTATTTGGATAGTGTGGTGGAGTCTCAGATTCGGGATCCGGTGATTAGATATATTCATAGGATAGTTGCGTGTACTATTCTCGGTCGTCGTTCCGGCGTCGAGAAGGTCACGAAACTAGATTTGGCGGTGATGCGATCGATCGTTGAGGGCAATGACCTCAACATTGCTGGGGTTCTGATTTCATCATTTGCGAGGAGGAGGACGTCGGGGAAGGGCGTCCATCTTAGTATGGGGCCCTATGTGACTAGGTTGGCCATGAGATTGGGTGTATTTGATCCGGGTAGGTATTTGGAGACCCATTTGACTATCGGGGCTGAGACTTCTCCGTACGAGTTAGGTGACATGCGGCTGGCTTCTATGGTGACCATGACTGATCCCCCGCAGTGGGAGGCCGTTAGGGGTGTGATCGTACAGGGAGATGAGGTTGCTAGGGCTGCGAGGCAGCATAGGATCTTGCATCAGGTAGAGAGGCCGCTGAGGCGTAGACCAGAGCGACCGCCGAGGGCTGATCAGGTGACTCTAGAGATGGTTCAGGAGACGGTGTTGGATTATGTGGATGTTCGTTTTGAGAGGATCGAGAGGGCGATGCGATGTATGATGACCCATCAGGGTATGCCTATCCCTGATTTCTTTCAGGAGCCTGAGGGAGGTGATGATGCTGATGCTGCTGGAGATGACGCTGGAGGTGATGAGGAGTAGGGTGCTGTTCATACTGATATCACTGCTACTGCCGATCGGTTTTGTTTCTTTTACCCTTGTACTTTTTGGTTATTTTGTTTTTACATGATCATGGTCTGTATGATATTATACTATATGATAACTGGGGGTACTGTACGGGGTAACCGGTTGGGTGGTTGTGACTTTCTTTTGATTGTATATATATGTGGTATGATGTGTTTGTTTCCTGGTAGCACTGTGGGTGAGATGTGACGTTCCATACATTACTTCTTCCATTCGATTTCTGGAATTCACAATCTGTGCGAAAGGGTGTTGGACGACTTCTGAGGAGCTTTTCACGTTGATATCAGGGGAGTGTGTTCCAACTTGTACTTTTTATTTATTTATTTATTTTCTTTTTATTTTTGCATTTTATCTTTATAATTATTTTTATTTTATCGTTCGCGTCTGTATATTCGTTATGTGCGTGTTTCCTATCACATTGAGGGCAATGTCGATCTTAAGTGTGGGGAGGGAGACAGGACGTCAGTTTTTGAATGTTTAAAGTTTTTCAATTTTTAGGGAGTTGTTTATTTGTTTTGAAAAGAAAAAAAAAGTAAAAAACATAAAAAATCCAAAAAGATTTTGCAATTTTTTGAGTCATTTTTAGTTTTTAGTGTTTGAGTCAAATCTGTTTTGGGATAATTGCCGGTACATGGAAAATGATAGTACAATTGGGAGTCAATTTTTAAAAAATAAAAATAAGGAAAGAAAGGGAAAAGTGGTAGAAAATGAGAGAATGGAAAATATATCTAATTTGTGATGTGTCAGTAGGCCCAGCTGATTTATTAAAGCTTAATTATCCCATTGTGTTTATTTTGTATAAATATGTAAATAAATTCAGCTTGCTAGTGGGTTCCCATTTTAGGAGTTAGAGTGAGATTGAAACTGACAATTAGGAGGAAAAATACCTTTTTAGATTAGAGACTTATATATCCTCAAAATAACCTGGCACGTTATGATCTTTTTGCGAAAGCAAATCCGAGAAATAACGGCGCCCCATCTTTTCATCTTTTGAGCATATTAGGTAATAAATCGGTTAATGAATTAGAGTGAAGGGACAAAACACTCACGTATGATTTCGGGGGTAAGACCTTGTGAAAGAATACCTCTGATGATGCCCTGGATCTCGCGGGCAAAACACTCACGTATGATTTCGGGGGTAAGACCTTGTGAAAGAATGCCTCTGATGATGTCCGTTGGTAAGTATAGTTAAAATTAACCAACTATAAAAAACAAAAAAAAAAAAAAAAAAAGAGAAAAAAGGAAAGAAAATGAAAAAAAATAGAAGCATCAGTAGTCAAATAAATGCTCAAGCAAATTCATTCATCCATTCAAATTCATCATTTTTGGGATATATAGGTATCTGGTTTAATTAGGGTGGGGAAAATTTAAATAATACATCTTGATTACCCTTTGCTTTGACCGAATTTGAGTCGGAATTAGATTGAGCTAGAATTTTCTGAATGTGGGACACATTGGTAGGTTAATACAAATATTCGATAATTTATATAAACACTTTGGGGGCTCAAAGATCAGTGGTTGGGTTTAGTCGGACAGAAATATCGGCAATTGCAATTAGTATATATGAATACATCTTGGAATGTGGAATTGAATTGGTTGATAAATATTAAATTGTTGAATTATTTGAAATTGACTTTCCGATTATGATTCCATGGCAGTTTTTCCGAGACGGAAAAAGGCAAGTGTGGGGATGTGATGTTAGTCCAATTTGTCGTCATTATTGTGCTTAATTTGTTATGTTTATTTTTATTTATAGTAATGGTTGGATTACATAGCATTTTCACGAGTTGTATGTTTTGAGGTACCGAATGCTTAATGAGTCAAAATGGAGTTTTTATGAAGAACTGGAAGCTGCTGGTACATGGATCGAGAATCGAGCGGGAACGAGTGAAGACTTAGAAGAAATTGAAGAAAGTTCCTGAGATCCAGATCTGGGCGGTACGCCCAGAAGTGAAGAAACCAGGGCGGTACGCCCTAAAGTTTCGAGAAGCGGCCGAAGTTTACAATCCGGGCGGTACGCCCAGATTCCCACATTTTGGGGCGGTACGCCCCGAATTGGTCGTCAGAAGTTTTAGATTAGGGTTTTGTATTTAAACTTGTGGGTGAAGTTTTTGTTCATTCCATCATTGTTCCAGACGGCCAGAGCTTAGGTTTTTGCGATTTTCACTTGTGCTTTGGAGATTTGGACGCAATTCAATCATTCGGTAACTGTTTTTAATGCAATATTCCATTATAATCATGTTTTCATTATTAGCCATGTCCGGCTAATCACCACTAACTGCTTTTGGTGATTGGTTGGCAAATTCGTTCTATGATTAATCAATTGCTTAACTAGTTGTTCCGGAATACTTGCTACCGTTGAACACCCGCATGCGAAATTGTTAAATTTAACTAGTAATCTAGGGTTTTAGTGGTCCACTGTTTATTGATCTAGCACTTTCTTGTGGCAGGACTAATCAGCCCATTAGGAAACTAGGTTATTAGGTCAAGGAAGCAATTGGGGGGCATGTCTATGTGTCACTAGTTAGTAATTAGGTTTTTCTAGATCGGTAGCCAACCAGGATCCAGAAGTGGTTAGATTTGTCTCATTTGAATTAAATCACTTTTCTAGGTTAAAGTTAGTTACTTTATTAGTTAATTCACCCAATAAATCAAAACAGCTAAGTGGCAAAGTAGGTAATTTTAGGTTAATCAGTAAATTTAGTTAATTTAGTTAATCAGTTAATCAATTTCCACATATTCCCTTGGTTCGATAACCCTAGCTTCCACTACTACATAATCTATCTAAGTTGGGGATTTGAAACGGCCTGACAAACCGTTATCAAAGCTCTATCTTCCATGATTAAAATGATGATTATGAATACTCTTAACTGCACTTGGTTAAGGAGTGCTCCATCTCTGCCCATCATTCCTGTTTTAAAGTCTAGTGCTCCATCTCTGCCCAACATTCCTCTTTTAAAGCCTAGTGCTCCATCTCTGCCCATCATTCCTGTTTTAAAGCCTTGTGCTCCCTCTGATACTCCTAAAACGGAAAAGGTTGTTGAAGCTGATGTTGAAAAAGATAGAGTCAAAGACAAGGTGTTTATAGCTGTTAAAGAGACAAAGCCTGTGGAGCCAAAGACTGAACCTACTGATGAGAATGATTTTTCTACTGAAGCAATCAGATTCAGGAAATCAAATTCTGACAAGGTGTTTGCAGCTGTTAAGAAGACAAATCCTCCAACATTCATTTATGATCAACAGGTATCTCTTCTAGAAGATGAGGTAAACATGATAAAACAGGCACTCGCAGATGCTGAGAAAGCTGAAAAAATAAAAAGAGATGGAGACATTGCATTCAATCTAGAAGGAGACATGTTGCGTTATTCAAATGATAAAGTAAAAATAAGTATGATAAATGAAATCAAGAGAAGGTCTATTGATGAGAAAATGGCAACGATGGACTCTGAGAAGGAGACAAGAAAAAGAAGAATGTCCACAGAATCTGACAAGGAGATCATAGTTGAACAAGAAAAGATCAGACTGTTAGATAACCTTCACAATGCCAAACTCCTTATAAATTTCACAGATATTATCATAGCCAGGGGATGGGCAACTCCTGAACAAGGTAATTTAATGACTGCGAATCAGTTATGCGATATGATGTCCAGGGTTTTTCAAGAGGATGGTGAATTAAAACTGAAGGAAAAGATAGATGCTGATGAAAGGCAAGAGAAGATAAAACGGGAAGAAGAGATACAAAAAAATCCTAGAAAACCCTATGACAGAGGAAGAAGAACTTAAGCTTCTCAAATGTTATTTCATTAATATGAGGGGGGGGGGACCCAACAAAGATCAATCCTTCTCGTATTACTAGCTTGAGAATGAGATATTCAAATACCATACATGAACAGAACAAAATCTCAAAGGTTACAGGTGAACCAATACCACCAGGTGCATTTTTTGATTTGAACGAAACCCTAGCCTCACAGCAACCTAGAAGAAACCCTCCTAGAACTAGTAGACCAGAAAAAAAGCCTAAACCTGTAAAGCCTCCTAAACCTATAACATTAAAGCCTCTTCCACCAAAGTTTAGAATAGACAATTTCACACCCATTGTACCACAACCTAGAATTGATCATACCATTCATCTCTATATCCCCACCTAAACAAACCCAGAAAACCCTCATCTCCACCCAAGTCACCAGAAAAACCACCCACCAAGAGAATGAAGTCAGTGGCTAAGAAGGGAAAAGGAAAAGTGTGATCAATGAGGAGGATGAATACAAAGATGTCCATTTTGAAAGGAGAAGATTCATCTCCCGGAGGTATGATGATCAAGCCAAAGTATACCTGTTCACAACCAGTTCAGATGAGGTACTAAAGTTTACAGCTGAAGAAGCTATGTACAACCTCACTGACCATGAGTTGGGTGATGTTAGACAGTTACATGGTGATATGAAGGGTACGTGTTCACAAGAGGACTCCTTAATGCTGAGGATAAAGATGTATTTGGATGACTTATACGAGGAAGTAGATGAAGCCACACAATGCAGCATCGACAATCCTGTTTCGATGCTTGAAGTTGATAAGGATGGAAAATTGGTAGTCTATAGAGCTGATGAGTTATTCACAAGGCATAGTACAGTTCCAGATCCAGAATGGAGCCAGGCTGACAAAGACCGAATCCATTTAATAATGACAACTAATAGGCTTCACGTGGTTAAGAGAAAACAGGTGACCAACTGGGAGTATAAGAAAGAAACAGACACATATCACATTTTCACCAGTGAACATGGCTAGATAATTAGAAGCTTAGAAGATTCTATAAATGGGCTTTCTGAAGATGAGATACGAGATATTTTCAGGATTAGTAATACTGAGAGCAGAATAGTGACACTGACCTATCAAGAAAGTCTCCTATTTCACAAGGCCAAATTTCGGTTACAAGCTATTGAAGAGGAGAACAAGATGGGAACCGGATGAACTTGGCTGGAAGAAGAGTTAATCCCTATATTTATGTACAATTGCATAAGTTGTTCCAGTTTGTATGTTAACATAAGTTGTTACAGTTTTATTCATACACTTTTCATATATAATAACATACACATTTTCAATGAATCATAGCAGACCTCCATTTCACTCATAATTGTGATCTTACATGAAGTGCATATTCATATGCTATGTTAGTATATGTAGGCATTTTGATATGGTGGGATGAGATGATATATAAACAGGATAAATTTTACTTTTTCAGTAAATTGGACGACGACAAAACCGGATGAACAACAATTCCTCAGGAAGAAGATTTCATGAGGATTGAGAGAAGATGAACTAGAGTTCTTCAGGATGAATCGGATAAACTAGAGTTCTAAAGTTCTTCAGGATGGTTAACAAGTTTTCAACTATAATAACATACACACTTTCAATGAATCATAGCAGACCTCCATTTTACTCATAACTGTGATCTTACATGAAGTATATATTCATATGTTATGCTAGTATATGTTGGCATTTTGATATGGTGGGATGAGATGATTTATAAATAGGATAAATTTTACTTCTAAATTAGAAGAAGAACAAAACCGGATTAACTACAATTCCTCAGGAGGAAGAGTTCATGAGTATTGAGAGAAGATGAACTAGAGCTCTTTAGGATGAACCGGGCAAAATAGAGTTCTAAAGTTCTCCAGGATGGTTAACCAGTTCACAATAAAATAAAAATCACATCAGTTCACAATAAAATCTATTTGCAACAATCAAATTTAGAATAAAATCAACTTTAATGATTGAGATAAAATCTATCTATATTAATGGGGTTAACCAAAACAAAACAGGAGGAAGAATTAACAAAAACTTTAATATATATATTTAGGGAGAGGATCATTTGAGAACCAATTGGGTTTGATAACTTTTGAGAACCATTCTGAGCCACAAGTTATATATAAGGAAATCCCCCCCCCCCCCCCCATGAATTTGAATGCTTCCCCCCTGAAAATTAGTGGCTCAGAATGGTTCTCAAAAGTTCTCAAAGAAAAAAAGTTCTCATTTGAACCTAACCCTATATATATATATATATATATATATATATATATATATATATATAAAATTACCCCCTATTAACAATTGCATTGGCCTCAAATAGTGTTTTTCGTCAAGGTACAACCTTCCAAGCGCTAGGTACAAGTCATTTATGCTGCCATTGTAACGTCAGTTAGTACCAGCCCTTCACGGTATTTTAACACCGTTACCATTATGTTAACGTCCGTCTGCTTCCTCCCGTACGAGCTTTTGTTTCCTGTTAACCCTATCACTATCACGTGGGTGAAAGAAAAGCCACCCACCCATATCTGCAATTCTCACAGTACTCTCTACCTAATCTCTCTCTCTTCACCGATTTTGTTCTTCGTTTGTGCTTTATTTCTTCTCGCACGCGACAATGGCGGTGGCGATTAATGGTGGATAAAGGGTCGATGCAGATTAATGGTGTCCGATCGGCTGAAGAATTAAAATCCCAACATAGCATCTGCCGTCGCTGAAGATTTATACTCGATTACAAGATATTAGGGAAAATAAAAATTCCGATCGGCTCACAAATGGTGGTTGTTTGCTTTAGTGCCTGTGTTTGCGTCTTCCCTTCGTCTTGCAGGTACGCATTTTGGTATTTGTTTTGATTTTTCTTTCTCTACTTCCATATTTGATGCTTATTTCCTGGCTACCAGATCTCTCTCTCTCTCTCTCTACAATTTTCTTCCTTCTTCCTTTGGCTACAAGATTTCTCATTTCTATAGGTGTTTTTGATTGTGCGGAGGGTATCGTCGGTAGATCCTTCTGCACAGCTTCATTTGTGGTTTACAAAAGAAGATCTTAAGTTTTTGGAGTAGCTAAGGGTGAGAGTCCAACTGCGACGATTTCTTCCCGCTAAGTTCTTTTTCTTTTTGGAATCAATTTTTGGTCTTTTGGCTTCAATCAGTTTTGGGGTTCAACACCCAACATGGTCTAGGTTTTGATTTCTTTAACAGGGGCGACGATTCTGGTTGAGTTAATGGTTTTTTTAGGTCATTTGGCTTGCTCCAGTTGGTTTTTAGCTTCAATCTCCAAAGACAAAATTACAATCGACCATCATCATCATTATGTACACATTTGTTTGTATCCCGGTCTGTGGTCTCTTCCTTCAAAGATGGTAATTTTGCTTTGTTTATGGGTTTTAATTCTTATAACGTCTCTAATCTCGATTATTGTTTGTTCATGTTGATTTTGGGTAGAAAGCTCACTTGGAATTGGGTGATTGCTGCAGATTATTGCAGTCACTGTTGTTTGTAACAAAGACAGATATTTAGAATACGACAATGGTTCTAATCATTTCTATGTAAGTATACATTCAGATTTAAATGGTTTCGGTTTCTTCAATTCCTTCGTAGATTGATGTTTGAGTTTTTTAATTTAAACAATGTTCTTCTTTCCAAGATTTAAACATGACGGGTTATTCTATTATCTGGGATTATATGGTCTGAACTTCTAAGGAAATGAAGGTTTGGTTTCGCAATTCTTAAGCTTTCTTTAGGCTTTGTCAAATAGCTTTATGAAAAGAACCAATATATCAAATTTGGGTATTAAACTTTCAGTCTACTTTTATTTAGCAAGATCATAGGTT
>JBCNJP010000027.1:71518695-71580517 GCA_039602395.1 Deinandra increscens subsp. villosa
CAAAAATGGGTTGAGAGTGGTAATTACCTAGTATTCACTCTCTCACACGCCATGTCTCTGTTGTCATGACTACACCACATAATAAATAAAATAAATAAAAGAAATGAAAAAGAAATGAAAAAGAAAAGAAAAAGAAAAGAAAATGAAAAATAATCACTCAGTTGCTCTTCTTTGTGTGCTTAGCGGCCGACCTGATCACCAACTGATGGTTAATGAAAATAAGTGGTAGTCATAGCCGTGGTGCATGGTTTCTCAAGTTGGGGGTTTGTGAATCCTCAATAAACTCTGAGGTTGGGTAGGTTTTGCTGTGTACGCTTGGGTGTGGGGACAATTAAACATGACGGTAATATTGTACTATATTAAGCATGACGCATTCGGTTGGGATTCAACGGGTTTGAGTTTAAAGCGGACAAACATACCGGCAATCACCTGGACTAGTCGAGTAACTGAAGCTGAAAAGGGTTCCTCAGTCAGATTCATACGGTTTAATCCCTTGTAAACTTTCTCATGTTTGGTTTGGTAAATATTTGTGTAGTTCATATCTTTCGTGTGTGAGTTGTTAAGTTCTTTTTGGTGTGTTTTCGTCTTTGCCAGGTCGATTTGAGAAGTCAAAATGTGTTTTTCATGGGTTTTAATGCATGACAATATGCCCCCGACAGATTTTGACAAATTTTTAGGGGAAGGAGTATGGGATAATAAGTATTATCCGAAGGAAACTCGAGGATGATACTTATTATCTAATTGAAAAGACTTCCTCCGTCAGATCTTGACAAATTTTTAGGGGAATGAGGGAGGATAATAAGCATTATCCGAAGGGAACTCGAGGATGATACTTATTATCTAATGAAAAGACTTCCATAATACATAGTATCTGAAGGGAACTCGAAGATAATATGTATTATCTCAGGGGAAGTCCTTATCTGAGGGGAAGTTATTAGCTAAGGGGAAGTCTTTAGAGGTATTGGGTTCAGGGGAAGTTTTATAGAAAACCCGTAATCTATATTAGGGTTTTTGGTTAAAATTATGTTAATTTGAATCAACTGAACAGATAATAATTACCTCCTAACCCAAAGAGCGGTCATCAAATGCCTGGTGGAGTATATTTTTTCAAATGTGTGTCAGACAGGTTGATGAGAGAAAGATGTTGCTGATGCTGCTGCTGCTCAAAGTTAAAGAACTAGCCGGACAAGACTTCCATTTGGAAAAGCAACTGTTCAGGGGAAGTTGTTGGTGTCTTTACAAGTTTCCAAAAGCTTCAAAAGAGCTTCAAAGAAGATGTTCACATGTTTAGGGGAAGCTGAAGATTTCAAGTCGATCTTTGATAAAGAAAATGATGCAAAGAGCAGTTAGAGATCATGAAGATCCAAGATCAACAATCAAGTTCTCCAAAGCTAGGGGTTATAAGTTCATTTTTACCCTCTAATTTTTGGAGATTCAAGATAGTTACCAAGGATTCAACAAGAACCAGTTCTTTCATGAAAAGTAAGTCAATGAGAGTCCTCCATTTCATTGCTTGTTCATTTCAAGAAGTTTAAGCTGATGCTGATCAAGAGGAAGTCCCAAGTGCCCGTCATGAAACCCATTGAAGATTTCTGTGGAAAGAATCTTCATCAACATCTTTGCCAGCCAGTCAAGAAGAAGAACTTCAAAGATTGAAGACATTTAATATCACAAGCCTAGGGGAAGATTGTTGAGGCTAGATTATGAGGCTTGTAACATTAAATATGTTGGACTGGGCTTAGAGGGTTTCATTAGTTTAGTAGACTAGTTTGGTTATTGTATGTAGGCTAGTTTATGGTTGGGCTTGAGTTTACTATTGGGTTTATAACTCAAGAGGCCCAATAGTAAACCCATTGGGGTGCCTATATAAACCCCAATGGTTCTCCTAGTTAGGAGTGGATCCTAATTGATGTTTACGATTCTGGTGTGGCTGATTACGATTCTAGGAGAGCCAAGTGGTGTTCACGATCGTAAACATAGAGGAGCTAGTTTACGATTTTCTGTGTTGTACCCGACAAGTTCATCTTGTGTGCAATATCAGGTTTTTATTGTTGATATTCATCGTATTCTTAGTTTTCTTCTCATCTCTTATCTTGAATCAATCAATCACTTGGATTCCGCACTCGTGATTGATAAAATATCGTGAATGGTTTTTGTTTTCGGACCTACATCAATATAATGTTTTTAATTTTTATATAGTATTGATGTTGTGATATGAGATGTAATGTTAACATTAAACCTCTTATAATGTATTTGATAATCTTTATAAGATGTTTACAAGTTGATGGAAATGGTTGTAGCAGAGTTGACTTTAATAGTCAAAGGGTTTTTTTTTCATTATTTGTATCTAATGGAAAATGCTACCTTCTTTTTGACATTTGGAGTGCGTTGGTTATTGGCCGAATGCGCATGTCCCTCCATATAAATTTTCGTTGTGCCGCATTGTAACATCCCAAAATTCATAGATACATGATATATATATTAAATACGTGTTTATATTATAAATACGTAAGCTTGATTGATAAATATGGTAAGACTATACATTGGATAGGTTGCATGTGTTAGAAATATGCATTTGATAGCCAATGTGATGAATTGCGCATAAATGAATGTGTTAAACATGAGAGAAATTAGAATATGAAATGAATATGTGTTATATGAATAACATGATGATACATGAATCATTTGATGGATATATATAAATACCTGTGTTAATAGCTAACGGAAAAGTTAAAGGGCTAAAAGCATAATTATTGTAAAAATATAAACATATACAAGTATTATATGTGTTTATATTCATTATAAGTATTTTGAGACTTAGACATTAGTAAAAATATATACTAATATGATTTATAACATAAAATCATAAGTGTTGTAAAGTTTGAGGGGCCAGAACGTAATTTAGCAAATAATAAAGAAAATATATATAATTATATATATATGTTATCGTACGAATCCCGAGCCTTAGAAACCTTAGAAAATGTTAGAAATATGCCTTTTAATGTTTTGGTACATAAAATGAGAAAAGGTTGAAAGTATAGGGGGCTAGAATGCACCAAACCAAACCACAAGGACCAAAAGTGTTAAAATCCAAAATCTGGCCGGAACACCACTAGCTCGCGTATCGCGAGCCATGTATAGAGGTCCTGCGCGATACGCGAGGATCTCATCTTCGCAGAAAACCTACCTGGTTCGTTTTTTGGCCACGTCTTGAGCTTGTTCTTCACGTTTAACCCTCATACGCGTCAAATTCAACCAAAGAGTCACCCCCACACGTGTTAGCAACCTAAAACGCATCTCCTAGTATAAATAGAACCTCAAATTCGGCTTTAGAACTCGCAAATTTACTCAAACATCACCCAAAAACCCTCTTTCGGACCCAGAACTTCATCCGTCGATTGCGAGCAAACGGAGAGGAATTAAGAGTTGAATTTCTGCAGTCAAGCTTCTTATGGTATGCTTAACAATAACCTCTTTCAGTTTTTGCTAATTCGATCTCTAAGTATGGTTTCTAAAAATGTGTTAAAATTAGGGTTCTTGAGCTTGTTTTGCTAAAATCGGGTAATCGGGTGGGAATTAGGCTCTAAATTTTTGTAGGTAATCATAAAATGATGTATTTTAAGAAAGCCCTAAGTTTATTTCACAATTGGAAAAGGTTTGGTAAAGGTTTTATTAACGGGTCAAAATTAGGGTTTTCATAACGTTACTCTGCCCAAATTGACTAAACGATGTTGAATTAAGCTTGATCTTTTAAAGGATATTATAAAATGTTATAATGAACAACGCCCTAAGTTGGTTTGAATTAAAAATGAGTTTTGATAATAAAACGAGAAATTCATGAAATTAGGGTTTCTAAATAAGGATAATTATTATAAAATAATCCGGAGGGTATGGGTACTTGATTTTTGATCTTATAACATGTTTTTATATATAATAAGTATATATGAAGTTAAAATGGATAAATGATAAAGTATTAAAGATACCGAGTTAATCGGATATTAGAAGTTCGTGCGGACCGGAAGGGTAGGCACCTGTACACTGGGGTTTCTGGCAATAGCGGGGGTGTCGCCATCTCATCTGGGCAATGGCATCCCAACACTGGGCGATCCCGGAGTGAGTGTCTACTTATAGGAATGCGCGTCTTCATATTATCAATAAGAAGGTTATTATGCCTATAAGGGCATTTTGGTCATTTTGACCTTAAAAGAGATAAACCCTAATAAAATATTATTAGGATGATAAGATATAAATAAACGTAAGTATTATTTATAATAACTTTGCATTAATGCAATTCGATACGCGATTAGGTTAATTGTGGACCATAACGGAGGTTCTGTCTGAATAACTGATTAAAGATATCAGGTGAGTTCTATGAGCCCACTTTTAAATGTTTTAAATGTTTTTAAATGTTTTCGGGCTAGTATACATACAATACTTGTGAACATATATTCAAGATAATTGTGACTTGATATATACGTGTTATATGATGAAATTGTTATTAAATTGCTTATACGTGTTATGCAATTATGTTGATTATAATGTGATGTGTATATACTTGCTTTGAAATTAAGTAGCCAAGTGACTAGGGAGTTGTTAGTAAACATTTAGTGAATATGTATGATTATATGAGAACAAGTGATGCATTTGCTTATATTAATATGTGGTGGATACGCCGCTGGTACATCCTATATATATACATAGTAGTATAAGTTACCCGGTATATTGGAAGTGTGGAGGATACGCCGCTGGTACATCCTGTATACATACACTAACGGTAAATTGGGGGATGTCCATTTGTTGCAGTATATGAATGCATTATCACTGTTTAATAACAAACCTAAAGCATCTGGTTATTTAACTAGGGGTGGGTAGTATACGTAATCGGAAATTAAGTCATTAAGACGAGAAAATGACCTAATATAGTTAAGTATAAAGTTGGTGGATAAAGTTGAGGAATCGCTGTTGCTCCAATGGGGGTGCCCTAGAGTACCGTGTACGGACGGCGCTGCTTCTCCAATGGGGGTGCCCTAGAGAATGTAGTGTCAGGTTTTCTCATAGGAAGAGTCGGTAACCCAGATGATAAGCCTAGGGTTACTGGTAAGAATGAGGAGTCGCTGCTGCTCCAATGGGGGTGCCCTAGAGTACCGTGTACGGACGGCGCTGCTTCTCCAATGGGGGTGCCCTAGAGAATGCAGTGGCAGGTCTGCTCATAATAAAAGAGTCAGATAAATATAGTGACCTAGAAGTTTAGCCTAGGGTCATGGTTAAGATAATAAGATATATTATCATAATAAATACGTGCTAGAATTTATATGTGATTTATAAATGTGTGTTGTGAAAACCAGGTAAACACTTTAACGGTTTTGAACTAAACGGTAGAACTCACCAGCGTAAGCTGACTTTTTAAAAGTATGTATGCTAGGTTCTGCAGAGACGTTTAGAAGTAAAGGCACGGATCTTGTGAGGACGGATAATCCGGAAAGCTATCAAGGAAGGATTTCTGGCAAGCTGGCTTAGTTATAGATTTCGTATTTATAATTAGTTATAATTATGTACAATATCTCTCTTACTGTAGTACTTGGCTTATATAAATAAAAGTTTTAAATTTCCGCTGCTTAATATCTCTGTTGATACCTTGTGTTCATGAGTAAATCCGATTCGTGACCCCTCCTAGTGCCAAGTCTGGGAGCGGGCGTCATAAGTTGGTATCAGAGCCTTGGTTTAAGAGATTTAGGTACAAGCGCGGTACCTAGACTTAAACTAGAACTCTGGGTAAAGTAAGTTGAGATAGGAAATATAGATGCCAGCCAGGATAGCTTGTGCCAGTAAGGATAAAACGCATAAGGAACATAATAGGTAGGACTTATGATATTTGAATATGGAAAATACACGGTTGCAATTAGCTACTGCAATCGGGTATTCGCCATATAAACAAATTCCAAGTACTAACTATTATATGGCCAAATGCGGGGTAGATTAGATAATAACGAAATATCTGGTTAGTAACGCGAAGAAGAGCCGAAGGAGATTTTAACTTAGAACATCGACGAGAACGAAGAAGTAAGTGTGGACACTAAGGATAAGTGCGGTGAAAAGTAACTGGGTTTTGAACACATCATAATTATAAGTGCACGTATAATTATCATGAATTCAAAATTTGGAGACTCTATATCACACAAGTTCTGAAATGTCACCTTAAGCAAGGCACCCGAAGACACGATGAAGAAAGACGAAATCACGGTAAAAGTTGCTATGGCAAGAGTTGTGGAAACAACGTTCCAAGCTACGTTGCTATCTACAGAAGACCATAGGAATTCACTATAGGCAATAGGCCGGAAGCAGTTGAAGTTAGGAATAGGCCAAGAAGAACTTACAACCTAGAAGGTGTTATACTTCAACAAATGGCGGGAAGAATCCATATGATGACCAGACGAGCTACATGAGCACAAAATAGGAGAAGCATTGTCAAGGAATCACCGTAATCAAGCTACCTTGGATAACTTAGACTTACGTCTTCCTTAGGACAATTGCAAATCAACAAGCTAGATGATCCCAAGACAAACGATGACATGCGGATAAGCCTGACAAATTCGAAATTTGCAGCAATGGCGTTTACACTCAGAAGACGGACCAGATTATGCAACAGAGGTCTAACTGGTTTATTAGATAAGTAATAGATATTAGGACATGCAGTATGAAGGCAGACGTTTGGCATACGCAAAGGTGAAGCGAAGCATGAGAAGTCTCACGGAGACGCATCTTCCCGAAGAATCATAAAAGTTTCAAAGAAATCCCACGAGTAGACGAGTCGGAATAAGAAGGAAGCTCGGAATAAGATAGTTCATACGTCTAGAACTCAATAGGTACGCAAGTAAGATTTCGTATTCACATAGGGAAAGAAAAAGGCGAGGTGAGAGATTTCTACCTTGAGTTGATTACGGGTTAAACAGGTTTCGAGGACGAAACCTTGTTTAAGGGGGGTAGAGTTGTAACATCCCAAAATTCATAGATACATGATATATATATTAAATACGTGTTTATATTATAAATACGTAAGCTTGATTGATAAATATGGTAAGACTATACATTGGATAGGTTGCATGTGTTAGAAATATGCATTTGATAGCCAATGTGATGAATTGCGCATAAATGAATGTGTTAAACATGAGAGAAATTAGAATATGAAATGAATATGTGTTATATGAATAACATGATGATACATGAATCATTTGATGGATATATATAAATACCTGTGTTAATAGCTAACGGAAAAGTTAAAGGGCTAAAAGCATAATTATTGTAAAAATATAAACATATACAAGTATTATATGTGTTTATATTCATTATAAGTATTTTGAGACTTAGACATTAGTAAAAATATATACTAATATGATTTATAACATAAAATCATAAGTGTTGTAAAGTTTGAGGGGCCAGAACGTAATTTAGCAAATAATAAAGAAAATATATATAATTATATATATATGTTATCGTACGAATCCCGAGCCTTAGAAACCTTAGAAAATGTTAGAAATATGCCTTTTAATGTTTTGGTACATAAAATGAGAAAAGGTTGAAAGTATAGGGGGCTAGAATGCACCAAACCAAACCACAAGGACCAAAAGTGTTAAAATCCAAAATCTGGCCGGAACACCACTAGCTCGCGTATCGCGAGCCATGTATAGAGGTCCTGCGCGATACGCGAGGATCTCATCTTCGCAGAAAACCTACCTGGTTCGTTTTTTGGCCACGTCTTGAGCTTGTTCTTCACGTTTAACCCTCATACGCGTCAAATTCAACCAAAGAGTCACCCCCACACGTGTTAGCAACCTAAAACGCATCTCCTAGTATAAATAGAACCTCAAATTCGGCTTTAGAACTCGCAAATTTACTCAAACATCACCCAAAAACCCTCTTTTGGACCCAGAACTTCATCCGTCGATTGCGAGCAAACGGAGAGGAATTAAGAGTTGAATTTCTGCAGTCAAGCTTCTTATGGTATGCTTAACAATAACCTCTTTCAGTTTTTGCTAATTCGATCTCTAAGTATGGTTTCTAAAAATGTGTTAAAATTAGGGTTCTTGAGCTTGTTTTGCTAAAATCGGGTAATCGGGTGGGAATTAGGCTCTAAATTTTTGTAGGTAATCATAAAATGATGTATTTTAAGAAAGCCCTAAGTTTATTTCACAATTGGAAAAGGTTTGGTAAAGGTTTTATTAACGGGTCAAAATTAGGGTTTTCATAACGTTACTCTGCCCAAATTGACTAAACGATGTTGAATTAAGCTTGATCTTTTAAAGGATATTATAAAATGTTATAATGAACAACGCCCTAAGTTGGTTTGAATTAAAAATGAGTTTTGATAATAAAACGAGAAATTCATGAAATTAGGGTTTCTAAATAAGGATAATTATTATAAAATAATCCGGAGGGTATGGGTACTTGATTTTTGATCTTATAACATGTTTTTATATATAATAAGTATATATGAAGTTAAAATGGATAAATGATAAAGTATTAAAGATACCGAGTTAATCGGATATTAGAAGTTCGTGCGGACCGGAAGGGTAGGCACCTGTACACTGGGGTTTCTGGCAATAGCGGGGGTGTCGCCATCTCATCTGGGCAATGGCATCCCAACACTGGGTGATCCCGGAGTGAGTGTCTACTTATAGGAATGCGCGTCTTCATATTATCAATAAGAAGGTTATTATGCCTATAAGGGCATTTTGGTCATTTTGACCTTAAAAGAGATAAACCCTAATAAAATATTATTAGGATGATAAGATATAAATAAACGTAAGTATTATTTATAATAACTTTGCATTAATGCAATCCGATACGCGATTAGGTTAATTGTGGACCATAACGGAGGTTCTGTCTGAATAACTGATTAAAGATATCAGGTGAGTTCTATGAGCCCACTTTTAAATGTTTTAAATGTTTTTAAATGTTTTCGGGCTAGTATACATACAATACTTGTGAACATATATTCAAGATAATTGTGACTTGATATATACGTGTTATATGATGAAATTGTTATTAAATTGCTTATACGTGTTATGCAATTATGTTGATTATAATGTGATGTGTATATACTTGCTTTGAAATTAAGTAGCCAAGTGACTAGGGAGTTGTTAGTAAACATTTAGTGAATATGTATGATTATATGAGAACAAGTGATGCATTTGCTTATATTAATATGTGGTGGATACGCCGCTGGTACATCCTATATATATACATAGTAGTATAAGTTACCCGGTATATTGGAAGTGTGGAGGATACGCCGCTGGTACATCCTGTATACATACACTAACGGTAAATTGGGGGATGTCCATTTGTTGCAGTATATGAATGCATTATCACTGTTTAATAACAAACCTAAAGCATCTGGTTATTTAACTAGGGGTGGGTAGTATACGTAATCGGAAATTAAGTCATTAAGACGAGAAAATGACCTAATATAGTTAAGTATAAAGTTGGTGGATAAAGTTGAGGAATCGATGTTGCTCCAATGGGGGTGCCCTAGAGTACCGTGTACGGACGGCGCTGCTTCTCCAATGGGGGTGCCCTAGAGAATGTAGTGTCAGGTTTTCTCATAGGAAGAGTCGGTAACCCAGATGATAAGCCTAGGGTTACTGGTAAGAATGAGGAGTCGCTGCTGCTCCAATGGGGGTGCCCTAGAGTACCGTGTACGGACGGCGCTGCTTCTCCAATGGGGGTGCCCTAGAGAATGCAGTGGCAGGTCTGCTCATAATAAAAGAGTCAGATAAATATAGTGACCTAGAAGTTTAGCCTAGGGTCATGGTTAAGATAATAAGATATATTATCATAATAAATACGTGCTAGAATTTATATGTGATTTATAAATGTGTGTTGTGAAAACCAGGTAAACACTTTAACGGTTTTGAACTAAACGGTAGAACTCACCAGCGTAAGCTGACTTTTTAAAAGTATGTATGCTAGGTTCTGCAGAGACGTTTAGAAGTAAAGGCACGGATCTTGTGAGGACGGATAATCCGGAAAGCTATCAAGGAAGGATTTCTGGCAAGCTGGCTTAGTTATAGATTTCGTATTTATAATTAGTTATAATTATGTACAATATCTCTCTTACTGTAGTACTTGGCTTATATAAATAAAAGTTTTAAATTTCCGCTGCTTAATATCTCTGTTGATACCTTGTGTTCATGAGTAAATCCGATTCGTGACCCCTCCTAGTGCCAAGTCTGGGAGCGGGCGTCATACGCATCGCCTTAACAATAACGAATATCACGTTCTAAATTTTCGTGCCACCATAACGCACCAAAAATGACGAATAACACGCTATAAACTGTCACCGCCGCAACGCGCGAGCACCATGCTAGTATCTTAATATATATATAAGAGAGAGAAAGTTAATGTGTTGAAATTTTAAGAGTTTTACAACTTTAAAAGCATTGTGTACAAGTCTTTTATGCATAAAATCTTAAAAATTAGGTTGAATATGTGCTTGGTTTCGAATCTCCGCAAGGTCTACTGACATGGAAGAAACTTCGGTGCTCAGGTCTGACTTCCTAATTTATGCAATTCCTGCTTCACCGTCATCTCAAATCACCCAAATCGGTATGCTAATCTTCTTCTTTCTCCCCTTTCTTTTACACAGAGCCTTAATCTAGCTATCTTTTTCACAGTGACTTTGAAATTTGAATTTTGAATTTACATGTCAAACAGTTTTATAGCATTCACGGTAGGTTCCTTAAAAAATATGTGAGTGTAAATCTGTATAATTTAAGGTTTGGTTGTGAGTGGTTGTGAGTAGAGGAGACAGAAAAACTTTACAAAATTTGTATATTTGACAAAAAGTTTAGTGATTTGCTAAAATTTGAGAATTGTAAGAGAAAGAAACTATAATGATAAAGGTATAAAAAATATTATTTAATTATGGTTATGAGTGGAAAAGAGAGAAAAAATAATAATAAAAATATAAATTATAAGGATAGGGATAGGAACTCTGCTGTGAAGTAAATGGTACAACTCCCCAAACATCTCGATTATCTACTGCCTGACCGCTCCCTCCTCTCTCTCTCTCTCTCTCTCTCTCTCTCTCTCTCTCACACACACACACACACAAACACTCCTCTCTATCTACTATCTCTAGAACACAAATGAATATGTCCATTTATTACCGCTTCAGAGAAGAGATAAGAAACCGTCTGTAGAGGTTTTTTTTCCATGACGATCGTTTGTGACTTTCTTTGTGATTTTACATGTTCCCTTCATTTATTGCTAATAGAACCTAATCTTTATTTTGTGTAATTTGATTCAATTTCTTCATACCGCTTCTTTTGGTATTTTTGTTGTAGGTTAGTGTGGTCAGTTTATCGGAAACACAGGGTTTCTTTAAGCCTCAATCGTCTATTTTTTCGGGTTTTCACTGGCAACTGGTTTGGCTCCAGGGTTTTCACACAAGCGATTGTTTGATCAGCATCGTCGTTCCATTCCGTCGAGGTACGCTTCATTGTTGATTCGTCAATCAAAATTGAATATAGCCTGTTTTATTTGGTTCATCAAACACAAAATTCGATTATATGCAGTTATCATTGGATGTTATTGAATATAGCCTATTGATTTACTCTTTCAAATCGCCTCCTTAATTGATGGTAACCCTAAATGGTTTTGCTTTATATGCATCCCATCCCACCTGATTTTTATCTCACCCGCTTCATCACAAGATAGGTATCCTTTCAACTACGAAACTTCTTTTCAAAATCTGGTCCTCATGCTATATACATATCTGAATCGGAGCTAGGTTTTAGTGATGTAATTTACTTAGGGGTTTTGATGTTCTGTACTAGATTATTTTTCCACTCCGAAGGCCTCCGTTTTTCAGTTTTAAGTTTCTGACACTATTCTTTGAATAGTGATTTTGCCGATTTTGCCGTTTTTGCTGATTTTTCAAAATTTTCAGAAGCTGGATAATGAGTTCAGTGGTTGAAGAAAAGAATATAGTTGAGGACAAAGATGATTTCACAGATGAAGTTGACAAAATTGAGATATGCCCCAATCCCACTTGTGCTCGTATAATTCCTGGACTTAGGCAAATCTGTAAAAATTATCAGTTAGAATTGTTTGAGATAAAAAATTATCAGTTAAAAATTATCTGTAAAAATTATCAGTTAGTAAACCCATTGGGGTGCCTATATAAACCCCAATGGTTCTCCTAGTTAGGTGTGGATCCTAATTGCTGTTTACGATTCTGGTGTGGCTGATTACGATTCTAGGAGAGCCAAGTGGTGTTCACGATCGTAAACATAGAGGAGCTAGTTTACGATTTTCTGTGTTGTACCCGACAAGTTCATCTTGTGTGCAATATCAGGTTTTTATTGTTGATATTCATCGTATTCTTAGTTTTCTTCTCATCTCTTATCTTGAATCAATCAATCACTTGGATTCCGCACTCGTGATTGATAAAATATCGTAAACGGTTGTTGTTTTCGGACCTACATCAATATAATGTTTTTAATTTTTATATAGTATTGATGTTGTGATATGAGATGTAATGTTAACATTAAACCTCTTATAATGTATTTGATAATCTTGATAAGATGTTTACAAGATGATGGAAATGGTTGTAGCAGAGTTGACTTTAATAGTCAAAGGGTTGTTTTTTTCATTATTTGTATCTAATGGAAAATGCTACCTTCTTTTTGACATTTGGAATGCGTTGGTTATTGGCCGAATGCGTATGTCCCTCCATATAAATTTTCGTCGTGCCGCATCGCCTTAACAGTAACGAATATCACGTTGTAAATTTTCGTGCCACCATAACACACCAAAAATGACGAATAACACGCTATAAACTGTCGCCGCCGCAACGCGCGGGCACCATGCTAGTATCTTAATATATATATAAGAGAGAGAAAGTTAATGTGTTGAAATTTTAAGAGTTTTACAACTTTAAAAGCATTGTGTACAAGTCTTTTATGCATAAAATCTTAAAAATTAGGTTGAATATGTGCTTGGTTTCGAATCTCCGCAAGGTCTACTGACATGGAAGAAACCTCGGTGCTCAGGTCTGACTTCCTAATTTATGCAATTCCTGCTTCACCCTCATCTCAAATCACCCAAATCGGTATGCTAATCTTCTTCTTTCTCCCCTTTCTTTTACACAGAGCCTTAATCTAGCTATCTTTTTCACAGTGACTTTGAAATTTGAATTTTGAATTTACATGTCAAACAGTTTTAGAGCATTCACGGTAGGTTCCTTAAAAAATATGTGAGTGTAAATCTGTATAATTTAAGGTTTGGTTGTGAGTGGTTGTGAGTAGAGGAGAGAGAAAAACTTTACAAAATTTGTATATTTGACAAAAAGTTTGGTGATTTGCTAAAATTTGAGAATTGTAAGAGAAAGAAACTATAATGATAAAGGTATAAAAAATATTATTTAATTATGGTTATGAGCGGAAAAGAGAGAAAAAATAATAATAAAAATATAAATTATAAGGATAGGGATAGGAACCCTGCTGTGAAGTAAATGGTACAACTCCCCAAACATCTCGATTATCTACTGCCTGACCGCTCCCTCCTACTCTCTCTCTCTCTCTCTCTCTCTCTCTCTCTCTCTCCCACACACACAAACACTCCTCTCTATCTACTATCTCTAGAACACAAATGAATATGTCCATTTATTACCGCTTCAGAGAAGAGATAAGAAACCGTCTGTAGAGGTTTGTTTTCCATGAGGATCGTTTGTGATTTACTTTGTGATTTTACATGTTCCCTTCATTTATTGCTAATAGAACCTAATCTTTATTTTGTGTAATTTGATTCAATTTCTTCATACCACTTCTTTTGGTATTTTTGTTGTAGGTTAGTGTGGTCAGTTTATCGGAAACACAGAGTTTCTTTAAGCCTCAATCGTCTATTTTTTCGGGTTTTCACTGGCAACCGGTTTGGCTCCAGGGTTTTCACACAAGCGATTGTTTGATCAGCATCGTCGTTCCATTCCGTCGAGGTACGCTTCATTGTTGATTCGTCAATCAAAATTGAATATAGCCTGTTTTATTTGGTTCATCAAACACAAAATTCGATTATATGGAGTTATCATTGGATGTTATTGAATATAGCCTATTGATTTACTCTTTCAAATCGCCTCCTTAATTGATGGTAACCCTAAATGGTTTTGCTTTATATGCATCCCATCCCACCTGATTTTTATCTCACCCGCTTCATCACAAGATAGGTATCCTTTCAACTACGAAACTTCTTTTCAAAATCTGGTCCTCATGCTATATACATATCTGAATCGGAGCTAGGTTTTAGTGATGTAATTTACTTAGGGGTTTTGATGTTCTGTACTAGATTATTTTTCCACTCCGAAGGCCTCCGTTTTTCAGTTTTAAGTTTCTGACACTATTCTTTGAATAGTGATTTTGCCGTTTTTGCTGATTTTTCAAAATTTTCAGAAGCTGGATAATGAGTTCAGTGGTTGAAGAAAAGAATATAGTTGAGGACAAAGATGATTTCACAGATGAAGTTGACAAAACTGAGATATGCCCCAATCCCACTTGTGCTCGTATAATTCCTGGACTTAGGCAAATCTGTAAAAATTATCAGTTAGAATTGTTTGAGATAAAAAATTATCAGTTAAAAATTATCTGTAAAAATTATCAGTTAGTAAACCCATTGGGGTGCCTATATAAACCCCAATGGTTCTCCTAGTTAGGTGTGGATCCTAATTGCTGTTTACGATTCTGGTGTGGCTGATTACGATTCTAGGAGAGCCAAGTGGTGTTCACGATCGTAAACATAGAGGAGCTAGTTTACGATTTTCTGTGTTGTACCCGACAAGTTCATCTTGTGTGCAATATCAGGTTTTTATTGTTGATATTCATCGTATTCTTAGTTTTCTTCTCATCTCTTATCTTGAATCAATCAATCACTTGGATTCCGCACTCGTGATTGATAAAATATCGTGAACGGTTGTTGTTTTCGGACCTACATCAATATAATGTTTTTAATTTTTATATAGTATTGATGTTGTGATATGAGATGTAATGTTAACATTAAACCTCTTATAATGTATTTGATAATCTTTATAAGATGTTTACAAGATGATGGAAATAGTTGTAGCAGAGTTGACTTTAATAGTCAAAGGGTTGTTTTTTTCATTATTTGTATCTAATGGAAAATGCTACCTTCTTTTTGACATTTGGAGTGCGTTGGTTATTGGCCGAATGCGTATGTCCCTCCATATAAATTTTCGTCGTGCCGCATCGCCTTAACAGTAACGAATATCACGTTGTAAATTTTCGTGCCACCATAACACACCAAAAATGACGAATAACACGCTATAAACTGTCGCCGCCGCAACGCGCGGGCACCATGCTAGTATCTTAATATATATATAAGAGAGAGAAAGTTAATGTGTTGAAATTTTAAGAGTTTTACAACTTTAAAAGCATTGTGTACAAGTCTTTTATGCATAAAATCTTAAAAATTAGGTTGAATATGTGCTTGGTTTCGAATCTCCGCAAGGTCTACTGACATGGAAGAAACCTCGGTGCTCAGGTCTGACTTCCTAATTTATGCAATTCCTGCTTCACCCTCATCTCAAATCACCCAAATCGGTATGCTAATCTTCTTCTTTCTCCCCTTTCTTTTACACAGAGCCTTAATCTAGCTATCTTTTTCACAGTGACTTTGAAATTTGAATTTTGAATTTACATGTCAAACAGTTTTAGAGCATTCACGGTAGGTTCCTTAAAAAATATGTGAGTGTAAATCTGTATAATTTAAGGTTTGGTTGTGAGTGGTTGTGAGTAGAGGAGAGAGAAAAACTTTACAAAATTTGTATATTTGACAAAAAGTTTGGTGATTTGCTAAAATTTGAGAATTGTAAGAGAAAGAAACTATAATGATAAAGGTATAAAAAATATTATTTAATTATGGTTATGAGCGGAAAAGAGAGAAAAAATAATAATAAAAATATAAATTATAAGGATAGGGATAGGAACCCTGCTGTGAAGTAAATGGTACAACTCCCCAAACATCTCGATTATCTACTGCCTGACCGCTCCCTCCTATCTCTCTCTCTCTCTCTCTCTCTCTCTCTCTCTCTCTCTCTCACACACACACAAACACTCCTCTCTATCTACTATCTCTAGAACACAAATGAATATGTCCATTTATTACCGCTTCAGAGAAGAGATAAGAAACCGTCTGTAGATGTTTATTTTCCATGAGGATCGTTTGTGATTTACTTTGTGATTTTACATGTTCCCTTCATTTATTGCTAATAGAACCTAATCTTTATTTTGTGTAATTTGATTCAATTTCTTCATACCACTTCTTTTGGTATTTTTGTTGTAGGTTAGTGTGGTCAGTTTATCGGAAACACAGAGTTTCTTTAAGCCTCAATCGTCTATTTTTTCGGGTTTTCACTGGCAACCGGTTTGGCTCCAGGGTTTTCACACAAGCGATTGTTTGATCAGCATCGTCGTTCCATTCCGTCGAGGTACGCTTCATTGTTGATTCGTCAATCAAAATTGAATATAGCCTATTTTATTTGGTTCATCAAACACAAAATTCGATTATATGGAGTTATCATTGGATGTTATTGAATATAGCCTATTGATTTACTCTTTCAAATCGCCTCCTTAATTGATGGTAACCCTAAATGGTTTTGCTTTATATGCATCCCATCCCACCTGATTTTTATCTCACCCGCTTCATCACAAGATAGGTATCCTTTCAACTACGAAACTTCTTTTCAAAATCTGGTCCTCATGCTATATACATATCTGAATCGGAGCTAGGTTTTAGTGATGTAATTTACTTAGGGGTTTTGATGTTCTGTACTAGATTATTTTTCCACTCCGAAGGCCTCCGTTTTTCAGTTTTAAGTTTCTGACACTATTCTTTGAATAGTGATTTTGCCGTTTTTGCTGATTTTTCAAAATTTTCAGAAGCTGGATAATGAGTTCAGTGGTTGAAGAAAAGAATATAGTTGAGGACAAAGATGATTTCACAGATGAAGTTGACAAAACTGAGATATGCCCCAATCCCACTTGTGCTCGTATAATTCCTGGACTTAGGCAAATCTGTAAAAATTATCAGTTAGAATTGTTTGAGATAAAAAATTATCAGTTAAAAATTATCTGTAAAAATTATCAGTTAGTAAACCCATTGGGTGCCTATATAAACCCCAATGGTTCTCCTAGTTAGGTGTGGATCCTAATTGCTGTTTACGATTCTGGTGTGGCTGATTACGATTCTAGGAGAGCCAAGTGGTGTTCACGATCGTAAACATAGAGGAGCTAGTTTACGATTTTCTGTGTTGTACCCGACAAGTTCATCTTGTGTGCAATATCAGGTTTTTATTGTTGATATTCATCGTATTCTTAGTTTTCTTCTCATCTCTTATCTTGAATCAATCAATCACTTGGATTCCGCACTCGTGATTGATAAAATATCGTGAACGGTTGTTGTTTTCGGACCTACATCAATATAATGTTTTTAATTTTTATATAGTATTGATGTTGTGGTATGAGATGTAATGTTAACATTAAACCTCTTATAATGTATTTGATAATCTTTATAAGATGTTTACAAGATGATGGAAATGGTTGTAGCAGAGTTGACTTTAATAGTCAAAGGGTTGTTTTTTTCATTATTTGTATCTAATGGAAAATGCTACCTTCTTTTTGACATTTGGAGTGCGTTGGTTATTGGCCGAATGCGTATGTCCCTCCATATAAATTTTCGTCGTGCCGCATCGCCTTAACAGTAACGAATATCACGTTGTAAATTTTCGTGCCACCATAACACACCAAAAATGACGAATAACACGCTATAAACTGTCGCCGCCGCAACGCGCGGGCACCATGCTAGTATCTTAATATTATATATATAAGAGAGAGAAAGTTAATGTGTTGAAATTTTAAGAGTTTTACAACTTTAAAAGCATTGTGTACGAGTCTTTTATGCATAAAATCTTAAAAATTAGGTTGAATATGTGCTTGGTTTCGAATCTCCGCAAGGTCTACTGACATGGAAGAAACCTCGGTGCTCAGGTCTGACTTCCTAATTTATGCAATTCCTGCTTCACCCTCATCTCAAATCACCCAAATCGGTATGCTAATCTTCTTCTTTCTCCCCTTTCTTTTACACAGAGCCTTAATCTAGCTATCTTTTTCACAGTGACTTTGAAATTTGAATTTTGAATTTACATGTCAAACAGTTTTAGAGCATTCACGGTAGGTTCCTTAAAAAATATGTGAGTGTAAATCTGTATAATTTAAGGTTTGGTTGTGAGTGGTTGTGAGTAGAGGAGAGAGAAAAACTTTACAAAATTTGTATATTTGACAAAAAGTTTGGTGATTTGCTAAAATTTGAGAATTGTAAGAGAAAGAAACTATAATGATAAAGGTATAAAAAATATTATTTAATTATGGTTATGAGCGGAAAAGAGAGAAAAAATAATAATAAAAATATAAATTATAAGGATAGGGATAGGAACCCTGCTGTGAAGTAAATGGTACAACTCCCCAAACATCTCGATTATCTACTGCCTGACCGCTCCCTCCTATCTCTCTCTCTCTCTCTCTCTCTCTCTCTCACACACACACACACAAACACTCCTCTCTATCTACTATCTCTAGAACACAAATGAATATGTCCATTTATTACAGCTTCAGAGAAGAGATAAGAAACCGTCTGTAGAGGTTTGTTTTCCATGACGATCGTTTGTGATTTACTTTGTGATTTTACATGTTCCCTTCATTTATTGCTAATAGAAACTTATCTTTATTTTGTGTAATTTGATTCAATTTCTTCATACCACTTCTTTTGGTAATTTTTGTTGTAGGTTAGTGTGGTCAGTTTATCGGAAACACAGAGTTTCTTTAAGCCTCAATCGTCTATTTTTTCGGGTTTTCACTGGCAACCGGTTTGGCTCTAGGGTTTTCACACAAGCGATTGTTTGATCAGCATCGTCGTTCCATTCCGTCGAGGTACGCTTCATTATTGATTCGTCAATCAAAATTGAATATAGCCTGTTTTATTTGGTTCATCAAACACAAAATTCGATTATATGCAGTTATCATTGGATGTTATTGAATATAGCCTATTGATTTACTCTTTCAAATCGCCTCCTTAATTGATGGTAACCCTAAATGGTTTTGCTTTATATGCATCCCATCCCACCTGATTTTTATCTCACCCGCTTCATCACAAGATAGGTATCCTTTCAACTACGAAACTTCTTTTCAAAATCTGGTCCTCATGCTATATACATATCTGAATCGGAGCTAGGTTTTAGTGATGTAATTTACTTAGGGGTTTTGATGTTCTGTACTAGATTATTTTTCTGCGCTTTTGTTGAGGCTAGATTATGAGGCTTGTAATATTAAATTAGTTGGGCTGGGCTTAGTGGGTTTATTTAGATTAGTGGACTAGTTTACTATTAGATATGGGCTTGGGCTTGGGTTTAAGATCAATAGGGGCCCAATAGTAAACCCAATGGGGTGGCTATATAAACCCCATTGGTTTACCATTTAGGGGGTCGATTCTAGTGGTTCACGATCGTAAACAGAGAGGACAGAGTTTACGATTCTTATCTTGTACCCGACAAGTTCATCTTGTGTGCAAAGATCAAGTTTTTATTGTTTTGATCGTAGTATTCTTGTGTTCTCTTCATCTCTTTTCTTGAATCAGCCACTTACGAGGATTCCGCACTCGTTTGTGATATCAATATCATGTCTTGGTAGATTTTCTGGACCTATAATTGGTATCAGATGTCACACCCTCAAAAATCCACCTGCGGGGTTTATACCGCGAGGCGTGTGACAAACCAGGATCCGAGTCATTAGTCATACCAAACCATGCAAACACACCAAAACAATTTAAGAAATGCGGAAGCGTAACGGTAAATGAAAGTGTTGCGCAAAACACGCGCCCTCAAACCAAACACAAAAGTAGACTCAAACGTAAAAGTGGAATGCAAATCAAAATGTTCAACTTTCATGCAATATGCGTCCTAGCGTGCTCGTACCTCAAAGACCTGCGAAAGACATGCTATGTGGGTCAGCGCAAGGCTGGTGAGTTCATAATGTCAATGCAAGAAAAAAAAATGTTTCTCAAGATGTTTGTAAAATGTTCGTGCCATGGTAATCATAAAGTAATCGTAGCTAGCAAGGCCACTAATGCTATCACTATGTGGTTCGCAACCGAAGCGTGACTGTTTGTGTTTGTAATGCCTTCCACCATCGCCTAACACGGACGATGATGATACTGTCTAGGCTAATTTTACACCCGTTCGACATCCAGTCGAGTTGGAGCTACCAACGCGGGTGGGGTTTGTCAAACCCAGTAGTACTACCAAAGATTACCTCGCTTTCCAATAAACTAACGGTTCGAAATGTAAGGACTTGTAATTCGTGTTATGTGTGCACATACGTGATCAGCCAATACAATTATATTACCAGAATGTTTGTAGCATGCTCCTTTCTCTAACTGAAATACTTAGAGAAAATGTTCGAGAACTCACCTTTGGGAGCTCGGCAAGAAAGTTCAAATAAAACTGTTGATGAGTTCCTACGAATCACCTATATGTTTGTGAACGTGTAAGACTACAGTGAATGAACACGAGACTGACTCAATCGACCCTGACGACACGTTGGTGACTCGTTAATAACCAGGTTTGTTTGTTTTGCTAAACTTTCCAATTGTGGAAAAGTTATAGTTAAGATGGTTTCCACATATAGCCATTTATATAGATAGCAAGCAACAAGTAAGCACACGTTATACATTTCTAGCATGCACCTGATTAGTTTGTGGGCATTTAACAAGAAGCACGTTGGTTTCCACGTCTATACATCTTTGGCACATAAGAAATCTTAAATGCTCTAGCTAGTTTAATTATCAAGATTTCGTAAGATCAATAATTTCCTGATATTTTATCATGCAAGATATGTTGTAATGCCATTAAGTCATTAAATATAATCAATATGCCAATGTTTATGTCTAAATGTGTAGTCCCATAATTTGTGTGTCATGTTTTAAATCAAGAGTAACACTTTTCATGAAAATATACATAACACCTCAATCACTAACACCATGTAACACATAAATTATATCACTTCATGGGAGGGTTGCAAGGATTAAAAGGAACCAGAATAAAAAAAATAAACAAATTCTGCTGGGCGCTGGGTTCGATCACGCGACCTCCTAGTCGCTAACATGGACAGTAACCACTAGAACAGTTTACAATTTGTTGATTGTTACACAGCTATTAATTTATTTAACTTCTGCATTCAGGTGTCATGTCTTTAATAATGAAGCAGAATTCAAAAAGAATTAAAATAATTGCCATGCGCTAGGCTCGAACCCTTGACCACCCAGTTTCAACCCTACACACTAACCATCAGACCAACATCAGGTTTGTTAACATGAACAGATTCCGTTATACTTAGCTAGTATCATTTAGGCCTTCATCGCAGAGATGCAGAAACAAATCAAAAATATATATATGTTGCAGTGGCTGGGATTCGAACATGGGACAACCAGTTCACCATCTCGGACCATAACCACCCGGCCCAGTTCCGATTTGTTGAGTTTTTCAGATTACACATTATTTAACCACTTGTATCCAGATTATCATTTAGCACTACGCATCATCAAAATCAGTCATCATCATATTTAATTAAATTGAATTTATGGAACTGTCATACTACAGATCGACACCCCCTTTACATGTCGATTCCAACATATAATACTAACTCACAATACAAGTCATCATCGATTAGTTCGAATCATGGATAAAGCATAGTCGCATACTAACACATAGAGCATACAATCGGTTCATGTGGTTCGTGATCTCCACATAGATTTATCATTTATTATTCAAGAGCAGAGGAACAGGGCATGCATATCGAATTCAAGTTTCCTATTAGGATTTCCATGAAGACACTTAACCGAAAAGAAGTAGTAAAGCTTTACCTTCGGTACGCTTGAACTCGTTAGCTTATTGGGGTTCTTCTTGATTTGTTGAGGCTGTTCCGCAGCCCTTGGTGGCCTCCGATCTCGAGCAAAGGTGGCTGATTGGTTGTGATCGCAGAGAGGTGGAGAGCAAAGGGAGGGGATTTGTTTACGTGAAAAAGAGGGAGATGGAGGAGATATAGGGATTTTCGGTTCCAATTTGAGAGAAAAGAGGGAGGTAATGTCGCATAACATCTGTGCATATCTCAAATCCCACGTTTTGAATTTCTAGATTTTGTATTTTGAGTCCCCAAGTCCTATAAGTTACCGGTTTAAATCCCTTCACTTCCTTAATTAAAATTTTGCATGCAAAGTTTGTTCTAAAGTTAACGTATACATAAATGTAAATCAGTTCATGATATTTTTGTAGCACATAGTTCCACATGAAGTCATAACCGCGAAAAATCAATTTGTACCCATGCACACTTAAAATCACAGAGTTATAAGTTATGCATATTGTTTTCATTTTTAATAGCGTTTTAGTAATTTAGTCACCAACGATTAGGACCGACTCAACTCGTGTGTGATTGTTCGTGGACTCGATAACACATCTAACGATCCTATTAGATGTATGAATGCATGTATGTTTGATATAAATAGTTATTCACGTTCGTGTTTGTCCAGAAAAATTCACCTGAATTTGACGGGTGTCACATCATCCCCTTATTGAAGAAATTTTCGTCCCGAAAATTAAGATCGTTGCTGGTTCGCTAGACACAAGGAAAATTAAATTTTCAGTTGTCACATCATCCCCTTGTTGAAGAAAATTTCGACCCGAAATTTAGTTCGTACCTTTGCTCGTCGTTGCTAGTTTGTCGAAGACTTGTGGGTATTTCTTTCGCATTTGATCTTCACGTTCCCACGTGAACTCTGGTCCACGTTTCGAGTTCCAACGAACTCGAACTATCGGGATCTTACTTCGTTTGAGCGTCTTGACCTCACGATCCATGATTTCAACCGGTTCCTCGATAAATCGCAATTGTCCATCGACTTGGATCTCGTCTAGTGGTACTACTAGACTTTCATCTGATAGGCATTTCTTCAGGTTGGAAACATGGAATACGTTGTGTACCCCACGCAATTTCTCTGGTAAGTTTAGCTCGTACGCTACCGGGCCAACTTCGCTGACAATTTCAAATGGTCCAATGTAGTGTGGGTTCAGCTTGCCACGTTTGCCAAAGCGTATGACACCTTTCCAAGGTGACACTTTTAAAAGAACTCTGTCACCAACTTCAAACTTAAGTGGTTTTCGTCTTTTATCTGCGTAACTCTTTTGACGATCCCTAGCCGCCTTCATCCGGTTTCTGATCTGAACGATCCTTTCTGATGTCTCGAGTATCAGTTCTGGACCGGTGAGTTGGCTATCCCCAACTTCCGTCCAGCAGATAGGTGATCGACACTTCCTCCCGTACAGTGCCTCAAATGGTGCTGCTTGAATGCTCGTGTGGTAGTTGTTGTTGTAAGAGAACTCCACCAGCGGTAAGTGAGTCTCCCAACTGCTCCCGAAGTCTATAACACATGCTCTCAGCATGTCCTCAAGTGTTTGAATAGTTCGCTCGCTTTGGCCATCTGTTTGAGGGTGGTATGCCGAGCTCATATCAAGTCGTGAACCCAACCTTTTATGTAGTGATCTCCAAAGGTGGGAGGTAAATCGAGCATCCCGGTCCGAGATAATGGAGATTGGCACCCCGTGCCTAGAAACTATTTCCTTTATATAAATTTTAGCGAGCTTCTCAGTCTTGTATTCTTCCTTGATAGCCAGAAAATGCGCAGATTTGGTTAGTCGATCAACGATCACCCAAATAGTGTCACAACCACTAGGGGTCTTTGGTAACTTTGTAATAAAGTCCATTGTATATGTTCCCACTTCCACTCGGGAATTTCTGGTTGTTGAAGTAACCCCGATGGTTTCTGATATTCTGCCTTTACCTTGGAACACGTCAAGCACTTGTTCACATATGTAGCAATGTCTGCTTTCATGTTTGGCCACCAATAAGCTACCTTTAGATCATGATACATCTTGTCTGCACCAGGATGGATTGAGTATCGAGATTTATGAGATTCGTCCATCACGAGCTCACGTAAATTCCCAAAGGAAGGAACCCATAGCCGATTTTGGAAATATCTTGTACCGTTTGCCTTTGTTTCTAACTGTTTGTCCATCCCACGAAGCGATTCAGCCGCTCGGTTTTCATCCTTTAATGCTTCGATCTGAGCGTTGCGGACTTGATCAGGTAGCCCTGCGTGTATTGTGAATTGCAAAGCACGAACCCGTTTCGGTTTAGCATTTTCTTTTCTGCTGAGGGCATCGGCTACCACGTTAGCCTTCCCCGGATGGTACTTTATCGCACAATCATAATCATTTAACAGCTCGACCCACCGACGCTGCCTCATGTTAAGTTCTTTCTGGTCAAAGATGTGCTGCAAGCTCTTGTGATCCGTAAAAATTGTGCACTTTGTACCATATAAATAGTGTCTCCAAATCTTTAGTGCGAAGACCACAGCTCCCAACTCTAGATCGTGAGTGGTGTAATTTTTCTCGTGTACCTTCAACTGCCGAGAAGCGTAAGCAATAACTTTCTCGTGTTGCATCAATACGCAACCGAGACCCTGGTTGGACGCGTCACAGTACACCACGAAGTCTTCTGTTCCTTCTGGCAAGGATAAGATAGGTGCACTGCTCAGCTTTTGCTTAAGCAATTGAAATGCCTGCTGATGCTTGTCACTCCACTTAAAAACGACGCCCTTCTGTGTTAACGCTGTAAGGGGCTGAGCAATCTTCAAAAAGCCCTCTATGAAACGCCTGTAATAACCCGCTAAACCCAAGAATTGTCGAATCTCAGTAGGAGTCCTGGGTGCTTCCCAGTTTTTGATCGCCTCGATTTTTGCCGGATCAACATGGATTCCATTTTCGTTAACCACGTGGCCGAGAAATTGCACCTCTCGAATCCAAAAGTCACACTTGGAGAATTTTGCGTAGAGTTCCTCCTGTCGTAGCAGTTGCAAAACCAACCGTAAGTGTTCCTCGTGTTCTTCCTTGCTCTTCGAGTAAATGAGAATGTCATCAATAAAAACGATGACAAACTTGTCCAGGTACGGTTTACACACCCGATTCATGAGATCCATAAATACGGCGGGTGCGTTAGTTAGCCCAAATGGCATAACCAGAAATTCAAAGTGACTGTATCTTGTGCGAAATGCCGTCTTGGAAATGTCTTCCTCCTTCACACGTAGCTGATGGTAGCCGGATCTTAAATCGATCTTTGAGTAATAGCTAGATCCTTGAAGTTGGTCGAACAGGTCGTCTATGCGAGGCAGAGGGTAACGATTTTTGATAGTGACTTTGTTTAGTTCTCGATAATCTATACACATGCGGAAAGTCCCATCTTTCTTCTTCACAAAAAGGACAGGGGCTCCCCATGGAGACGTGCTAGGTCGAATGAAGCCTTTATCCAGGAGTTCCTGCAATTGTGTAGATAATTCTTTCAGCTCAGGTGGGGCTAATCTGTAGGGAGCACGAGCGATTGGCGCTGCACCGGTGGCGAGTGAGATTTCAAACTCGACTTGACGATGAGGCGGAAGACCAGGCAAGTCCTCCGGAAAAACATCAGGGAAATCGCGTACTACAGGAATGTCTTCTACCTTCCTCTCTTCCCGAGCATTGTCAGTTACTAGAGCCAAGAATGCCGTGCAGTTTTTCTTTCTCAGACATTTCTGTGCTTTCATGAAGGAAATAATTCCTTTGACAGTACCGCTTATTTCGCCTTGAACAGAAATGGCTTCCCCGTTGGGAAGTGGAATACGGACGACTTTGTTGTTGCATACGATCTCAGCGTTGTGGTCAGACAACCAATCCATGCCAATGATGACATCAAAACTTCCGAGAGGTGTGAGCATAAGGTCGATATGAAAACTATGGCCAGATAGTTCTATCCTACATTGCTTGTAAATGTGTGTTACCCTCACAATTTTTCCGTCAGCTAATTCTATGGAATAAGCAGTTTCTAATCCTACTGGTTCGATCCCTAGCAGTTTACTAAAGTCTTTTGATATGAAACTTTTATCGGCACCCGAATCAAAAAGAACATTAGCAAAGCGGTTATTTAGAGGGAACTTACCAGTCACCACATTGTTGTCGTTCTTAGCATCTCCTTTGCCAATAGTGAATGCTCTGCCCCTAGCACCACCACCACCACCATTGTTGTTGTTCTGCTTCAATTGTGGGCAGTCTCTTTTGATGTGGCCTTCCTTTCCACAGTGATAGCACCCCTTTTGCTGTTGATTTGTCTGAATTTCTCCGCGACAATCTTTGGCGGCATGGCCTATTTTCCCGCACCGTCGGCATTGAAACTTCTCGCACTGACCATAGTGATGGTACCCACACTTGTTACATTTGGGGTACTTCCCGTTGTACTTTCCTTGATTGCCTGAACCACTTTGATTGTTACCCCGATTGTTGTGATCATGTCTTCCCTGCTTGTGCGGCTGTTGCTGAGACGATGAATTCTTCAAGTCACTGTTTTCCCATTTCCTCTTGTTTTCTGATGGATTAGCAGAGGCACCTCTTTTTGGCAGAATTCCCTGATTCACAGCTGTTTCAGTCAGCTTATGGGCCATACGGATGGCCTGTTGTATTGTGGTAGAGTTACTGGAGACAGCCATTCCCTGGATTTGTGGGGCTAACCCACCAAGATAAATCTCGATCCGCTTGTATGCTGGTTGTACCAAGTTTGGGCACAAGTTTGCTAGTTCATTATGGCGCCGAGTGTAGGCTTCAATTTCTGACCCCTGCATCTTCAAATCCTGGAGTTCTCGTTCAAGCTTCTGAAGTTCATCTCTTGGGCAGTATTCCTCAATTAATGTTGCTTTGAAATCATCCCAAGACATGGCGTTAGCTTCAGCCATTCCTAACATCTGTACCTGTAAGTTCCACCATGTGAGAGCCGGGCCCTCCAATGTACTAGCAGCGAACTTCACCTTGTTTGCTTGAAGGCAGTTGCATACAGCAAACACAGACTCGGTCTTTTCAACCCAACGCAGCATCCCCACTGCGCCAGTCTCTCCGGTAAATATGGGTGGCTTCCCATCCATAAATTGCTTATGGGCGCTGGTGCCTGCACCTTGGTTTTGTGGCGGGTGCTGTTGTTGGTAGGCTGCCAGTGCTGCATTGACCCTGTTGTTCACCAATGTGTTAATTTGAGCCGCCGTCAAGTTAGCAGGGTTTCCGCTTCTACGTCCCGACATTATCCTTTCAATCACAAATATCCAAAATGAGACAAAGAATCTAATGTAATATATCACCCAGATACATACACACAACACAACGAATTTAACAACGTCTGAACACAACATAATAAATTAAATGATAATTTCAATTCAAATAAATTTGCAACTAGTTCACAAAAATATCCAAAAATTCAGAAATTAATATTCAAAGTACTAGTTGATGGGAACAACCCAAACCCATCTAGGTCCATGATTAAACATCAGTACCAACAGAGGAGATATCTGAATGGTCATCGTCTGCAGGTTCCTCTTCCTCCAAAGGTTCTATCTCCTCTTCAGGCTCAATTTCTTCTTCGGGCTCAAGTTCTTCTTCAGGCTCGAGTTCCTCTTCGGGCTCAAGTTCTTCTGCAGGCTCTGCTTGTGCAGGTTCTATATCACCCTGTTGGGCCAACAACATTAATTCCAAATTTTCTATTCTACCCCTGAGTTGTTCTAAATCTTCCTCTCTGAACTTGGATTCATCTCTTTCAGTATGAAACTCGTGCCTAAGGTCTCGAAGGTCTTTTCGTAGTTCTTCAAGTTGTACCAACAACCTTCCACGCCCCTCGTCGTTCAATCTCACATCCTCCTTTAGTTTCTTACTACGACGCTCTTGTTTCAGCAACCTCTCATCTTGAACGCGTAATCTCCCACGCATTTCCCTGTTCTCCCTTTTTAGCTCTTCGATTGAGGCAGCCATTTCCTGACATTGCTGAGTTGTTTTCCCCCATTTAGACACAAGGGATGCAACGACTCGTTCCGAGGGATAGAGTGTTTGAGGTAGGGTCCATGGCCACATGTGTGCGTTTGGCTCCTGGGGAAGTGGAGGCACTCCTTCATTGCGAATCATCAGGTCCACCGCGAAAGGATACCAGGCCCAGTTATCAGGTGCGGATCCATTGTTGCTTGTCGAAGGGGTAGAGGAAGGAGCGGATGATGAACCAGCCATGTCTGTATAATATATATATATATATATATATTTATGTATATTAAAATGCTTGTAATGGATGAAATATCGGTATATAACTAAATCAAGTGTGTGCTCTCGTGTATGACTAATGCAACTCTAAGGCTATAGTTAGCCTAAATGCAAGACCTAGTTCACTATAACCAATGGCTCTGATACCAATCTGTCACACCCTCAAAAATCCACCTGCGGGGTTTATACCGCGAGGCGTGTGACAAACCAGGATCCGAGTCATTAGTCATACCAAACCATGCAAACACACCAAAACAATTTAAGAAATGCGGAAGCGTAACGGTAAATGAAAGTGTTGCGTAAAACACGCGCCCTCAAACCAAACACAAAAGTAGACTCAAACGTAAAAGTGGAATGCAAATCAAAATGTTCAACTTTAATGCAATATGCGTCCTAGCGTGCTCGTACCTCAAAGACCTGCGAAAGACATGCTATGTGGGTCAGCGCAAGGCTGGTGAGTTCATAATGTCAATGCAAGAAAAAAAAAATGTTTGTCAAGATGTTTGTAAAATGTTCGTGCCATGGTAATCATAAAGTAATGGTAGCTAGCAAGGCCACTAATGCTATCACTATGTGGTTCGCAACCGAAGCGTGACTGTTTGTGTTTGTAATGCCTTCCACCATCGCCTAACACGGACGATGATGATACTGTCTAGGCTAATTTTACACCCGTTCGACATCCAGTCGAGTTGGAGCTACCAACGCGGGTGGGGTTTGTCAAACCCAGTAGTACTACCAAAGATTACCTCGCTTTCCAATAAACTAACGGTTCGAAATGTAAGGACTTGTAATTCGTGTTATGTGTGCACATACGTGATCAGCCAATACAATTATATTACCAGAATGTTTGTAGCATGCTCCTTTCTCTAACTGAAATACTTAGAGAAAATGTTCGAGAACTCACCTTTGGGAGCTCGGCAAGAAAGTTCAAATAAAACTGTTGATGAGTTCCTACGAATCACCTATATGTTTGTGAACGTGTAAGACTACAGTGAATGAACACGAGACTGACTCAATCGACCCTGACGACACGTTGGTGACTCGTTAATAACCAGGTTTGTTTGTTTTGCTAAACTTTCCAATTGTGGAAAAGTTATAGTTAAGATGGTTTCCACATATAGCCATTTATATAGATAGCAAGCAACAAGTAAGCACACGTTATACATTTCTAGCATGCACCTGATTAGTTTGTGGGCATTTAACAAGAAGCACGTTGGTTTCCACGTCTATACATCTTTGGCACATAAGAAATCTTAAATGCTCTAGCTAGTTTAATTATCAAGATTTCGTAAGATCAATAATTTCCTGATATTTTATCATGCAAGATATGTTGTAATGCCATTAAGTCATTAAATATAATCAATATGCCAATGTTTATGTCTAAATGTGTAGTCCCATAATTTGTGTGTCATGTTTTAAATCAAGAGTAACACTTTTCATGAAAATATACATAACACCTCAATCACTAACACCATGTAACACATAAATTATATCACTTCATGGGAGGGTTGCAAGGATTAAAAGGAACCAGAATAAAAAAATAAACAAATTCTGCTGGGCGCTGGGTTCGATCACGCGACCTCCCAGTCGCTAACATGGACAGTAACCACTAGAACAGTTTACAATTTGTTGATTGTTACACAGCTATTAATTTATTTAACTTCTGCATTCAGGTGTCATGTCTTTAATAATGAAGCAGAATTCAAAAAGAATTAAAATAATTGCCATGCGCTAGGCTCGAACCCTTGACCACCCAGTTTCAACCCTACACACTAACCATCAGACCAACATCAGGTTTGTTAACATGAACAGATTCTGTTATACTTAGCTAGTATCATTTAGGCCTTCATCGCAGAGATGCAGAAACAAATCAAAAATATATATATGTTGCAGTGGCTGGGATTCGAACATGGGACAACCAGTTCACCATCTCGGACCATAACCACCCGGCCCAGTTCCGATTTGTTGAGTTTTTCAGATTACACATTATTTAACCACTTGTATCCAGATTATCATTTAGCACTACGCATCATCAAAATCGGTCATCATCATATTTAATTAAATTGAATTTATGGAACTGTCATACTACAGATCGACACCCCCTTTACATGTCGATTCCAACATATAATACTAACTCACAATACAAGTCATCATCGATTAGTTCGAATCATGGATAAAGCATAGTCGCATACTAACACATAGAGCATACAATCGGTTCATGTGGTTCGTGATCTCCACATAGATTTATCATTTATTATTCAAGAGCAGAGGAACAGGGCATGCATATCGAATTCAAGTTTCCTATTAGGATTTCCATGAAGACACTTAACCGAAAAGAAGTAGTAAAGCTTTACCTTCGGTGCGCTTGAACTCGTTAGCTTAGTGGGGTTCTTCTTGATTTGTTGAGGCTGTTCCGCAGCCCTTGGTGGCCTCCGATCTCGAGCAAAGGTGGCTGATTGGTTGTGATCGCAGAGAGGTGGAGAGCAAAGGGAGGGGATTTGTTTACGTGAAAAAGAGGGAGATGGAGGAGATATAGGGATTTTCGGTTCCAATTTGAGAGAAAAGAGGGAGGTAATGTCGCATAACATCTGTGCATATCTCAAATCCCACGTTTTGAATTTCTAGATTTTGTATTTTGAGTCCCCAAGTCCTATAAGTTACCGGTTTGAATCCCTTCACTTCCTTAATTAAAATTTCGCATGCAAAGTTTGTTCTAAAGTTAACGTATACATAAATGTAAATCAGTTCATGATATTTTTGTAGCACATAGTTCCACATGAAGTCATAACCGCGAAAAATCAATTTGTACCCATGCACACTTAAAATCACAGAGTTATAAGTTATGCATATTGTTTTCATTTTTAATAGCGTTTTAGTAATTTAGTCACCAACGATTAGGACCGACTCAACTCGTGTGTGATTGTTCGTGGACTCGATAACACATCTAACGATCCTATTAGATGTATGAATGCATGTATGTTTGATATAAATAGTTATTCACGTTCGTGTTTGTCCAGAAAAATTCACCTGAATTTGACGGGTGTCACATCATCCCCTTGTTGAAGAAATTTTCGTCCCGAAAATTAAGATCGTTGCTGGTTCGCTAGACACAAGGAAAATTAAATTTTCAGTTGTCACATCAGAGCCAAGAAACGAGTGTTTCGAGGTTCTCACGATATTGGATTCAAGTTTTGCTGGAAAAAGTTTGAGTTTTTGAAGATTTGAAGGCTGTTCATCGAGTTTACGATCGCTGCTGCTGCTGTTCCTGAGTTTCTAATCAGTTTTCTGGGTTTTTGAAGTGTTTACGAGTGTTTGTTCTTGAAGATCTTCATCGGAAACGCGTTCACGACTTCAAGACAAGATTTTTAAGTGTTTACGATCAGAAATATCGAGTTTACGACATTTTTCAGCCGGAATCAGGAGATTACGATTTTTCTCGATCGGAATCGGAGTTTACGACTGTACTCGATCGGAATCGGCGTTTACGACTCAACTTAATCGGAATCATTGTTTACGACTGAAGGTGTTTGCGATTGAAGGTGTTTACGACTGAAGGTGTTTACGATTCACTGTGTTCTCGATCGTAAACAGGTGATTACGATCGTAAACAGGGTTTACGATCGGAAACAGGATTTGCGGCAAAAAGTCACTATTTCACACTTTCACGGAAACGGACGTAACTTTTGACTCGTTTGGAGTTAGAGGTTCAAATTTTAACACGACGTTCGTGACACCGAGCCCCAGAATTACCCCAGACTAATGTCCTGGGGAGCTCGTTTGGACCGCCAAATTCCACTCCGAAGGCCTCCGTTTTTCAGTTTTAAGTTTCTCACACTATTCTTTGAATAGTGATTTTGTCGATTTTGCCGTTTTTGCTTATTTTTCAAAATTTTCAGAAGCTGGATAATGAGTTCAGTGGTTGAAGAAAAGAATATAGTTGAGGACAAAGATGATTTCACAGATGAAGTTGACAAAACTGAGATATGCCCCAATCCCACTTGTGCTCGTATAATTCCTGGACTTAGGCAAATCTGTAAAAATTATCAGTTAGAATTGTTTGAGATAAAAAATTATCAGTTAAAAATTATCTGTAAAAATTATCAGTTAGTAAACCCATTGGGGTGCCTATATAAACCCCAATGGTTCTCCTAGTTAGGTGTGGATCCTAATTGCTGTTTACGATTCTGGTATGGCTGATTACGATTCTAGGAGAGCCAAGTGGTGTTCACGATCGTAAACATAGAGGAGCTAGTTTATGATTTTCTGTGTTGTATCAAGAGATGATGCTGAGTTCCAGGAGTATAACAGATGTCACAACTCTAAGTCTGATGAAGCTGGGATAGAGTTGAAACCATACCCTAAAATTGAAACCCCATGCTTCAAAGTAATTGACGAAGTCAAAAGGGAAAAGGTGATCTTGACGACACGGCCTGAGGGGAAGATCTTTATGACATCTGGATCAATGTTTGACCAAGAACCAGATGTAGGATATGAACTACCATCCTTCTCCTCCAAGTTCAAGGGAATAACTGATGGAGTGATAAGTGAACCTAAAGTTGAGAGGCCAAAGATCACCATCAAGCATCCAAGTATGAAACCAACAGCTGGAGTGAAGAATGAAAAACTCAAGGGAGTAGCTGTGTCTCCCATTTCTTCAGTTGGATCATGCAGTTGTTGTTGTAATTGCAAGAATGGTGCTTCAACGTCAAAGAATCAAGGAAGCACAAAGACAGTAAAGACACGTTCGACACAGGCTTCGAGGACCCAGCAGAAAGTCAAATCTGGAGTTGCAGACAAAGCAAAGAAGCAGACACAAGGCAAACCAGCTCCATATCAGCCACCAAAGATAAATGGGTACACGTCTGACTTCTATCTAAAGAATCATACTTACTTTAATTGTGGCAATGCTGGTCATATTGCTAGAAACTGTCTTTATCGCCCCTGTGAACCCTATTTTCCGAGAAGTCAAAGGGTTTCATCTCAGGAGTCTGTAAAGTCTAAGCCGATGATGGTGCAAACACCTAAGGCAAGGAAGACTGTTACTCCTAAGGTTAATCCCTCTTATCAACATTGGGGCGCTGCCAAAGCTGAAAGAAAATCTATAAATCAAAACAACAGCTTTCCAAGTTACAAAAATTTCCAAAAACAGGTGAAGAAACCATTTTCAAAATAACCAAAGTCTGAAAAACCCAAGGTTACCCCTCCCAAGGTAACTAAAACTGTTTTGAAAAATGAGTCTAAAATGAAGAAGGTTGAAATACCTAAAGTCACAACTCCAAAGGTGACTAAAACAAAAACTGTTTTGAAAAATGAATCTAAAACGAAGAAGGTTGAAATACCTAAAGTCACAACTCCAAAAGTGACTAAAACAAATGTTAAATCACCTGGAACTTGGAAACCAAAAATCAAGGCAGCTCCATCACAACTTCCTGATTTTTCAAAGGGGATGTTCTTACAAGAAGTCTCCTTTATTGATTCCTCAGGTGTACCCAGAAAAACAATGGCCTGGGTACCATTGGCTAACTAATCTCTCACTCTGTGCAGGAACGATCATGGAGGATTATCACTAACGTTTTTAATTACTAATTTGTTTATTGATAAGTGATTGTTCCAGGCACAGTTTAGGAGACGTATCTTCATGTCATGTCAAGTAATCTATAAATGGAAGGTATGTCTCATTGAGAGGTAAAAGGTCAAAATCAGCATGAAAGGTACTGTTTTTAACTTGGTTGTTTGAATGATGAGGCAACAAAGGGTCTTTTGAGTCAAACCTATTTCATTAAAGTTTCAATTAAGCTGTTGATTGATTATGTGTTTGACTTTAAATGCAATGAAGTGTGCATGTCATGAAACCCAATTTTCTCAAAATTTTCAAATCAATACTTTAAAAGTTAGCTTGGCCAGATATCTTCAAAATTTTGTGTTTTGTTCTTTTAAGTGTGTTTGTGTGTTCTATTTTTTATTAAAAAAAACTAAAAAATGATGTTCACAAGATTGTTACATTAAAAATCAAAAAGCAAGGGGAAGAAATGTAAAGATGAAGAAAAAGTTGACCTTGACCCCTCAAAAATAGTGTGCTTTTCAATTTTTAATTGTTTGTGTCTTGTTTCTGAGATGTTTAGAGGAAGTAAAATGAATGTCCGGGTTGGAGATGGCTGACACGCGTAAGGCGGAAGTGAAAGGCAAGCTCCACGGTGATATGCTCGGTAGGCTCGACCTAATCGTATGACCACCAATGAAAGTGCAATGAACTTAAAAGATATATATGTTTTGTTTCCCATCTCAGGTTGCATGGTTTAAAAGACCGAGTCCTGGAAAAAATGGGTTGAGAGTGGTAATTACCTAGTATTCACTCTCTCACATGCCATGTCTCTGTTGTCATGACTACACCACATAATAAATAAAATAAATAAAAGAAATGAAAAAGAAAAGAAAAAGAAAAGAAAATGAAAAATAATCACTCAGTTGGTCTTCTTTGCGTGCTTAGCGGCCGACCTGATCACCAACTGATGGTTAATGAAAATAAGTGGTAGTCATAGCCGTGGTGCATGGTTTCTCAAGTTGGGGGTTTGTGAATCCTCAATAAACTCTGAGGTTGGGTAGGTTTTGCTGTGTACGCTTGGGTGTGGGGACAATTAAACATGACGGTAATATTGTACTATATTAAGCATGACGCATTCGGTTGGGATTCAACGGGTTTGAGTTTAAAGCGGACAAACATACCGGCAATCACCTGGACTAGTCGAGTAACTGAAGCTGAAAAGGGTTCCTCAGTCAGATTCATACGGTTTAATCCCTTGTAAACTTTCTCATGTTTGGTTTGGTAAATATTTGTGTAGTTCATATCTTTCGTGTGTGAGTCGTTAAGTTCTTTTTGGTGTGTTTTCGTCTTTGCCAGGTCGATTTGAGAAGTCAAAATGTGTTTTTCATGGGTTTTAATGCATGACAATATGCCCCCGACAGATTTTGACAAATTTTTAGGGGAAGGAGTATGGGATAATAAGTATTATCCGAAGGAAACTCGAGGATGATACTTATTATCTAATTGAAAAGACTTCCTCCGTCAGATCTTGACAAATTTTTAGGGGAAGGAGGGAGGATAATAAGTATTATCCGAAGGGAACTCGAGGATGATACTTATTATCTAATGAAAAGACTTCCATAATACATAGTATCTGAAGGGAACACGAAGATAATATGTATTATCTCAGGGGAAGTCCTTAGCTGAGGGGAAGTTATTAGCTAAGGGGAAGTCTTTAGAGGTATTGGGTTCAGGGGAAGTTTTATAGAAAACCCGTAATCTATATTAGGGTTTTTGGTTAAAATTATGTTAATTTGAATCAACTGAACAGATAATAATTACCTCCTAACCCAAAGAGCGGTCATCAAATGCCTGGTGGAGTATATTTTTTCAAATGTGTGTCAGACAGGTTGATGAGAGAAAGATGTTGCTGATGCTGCTGCTGCTCAAAGTTAAAGAACTAGCCGGACAAGACTTCCATTTGGAAAAGCAACTGTTCAGGGGAAGTTGTTGGTGTCTTTACAAGTTTCCAAAAGCTTCAAAAGAGCTTCAAAGAAGATGTTCACATGTTTAGGGGAAGCTGAAGATTTCAAGTCGATCTTTGATAAAGAAAATGATGCAGAGAGCAGTTAGAGATTATGAAGATCCAAGATCAACAATCAAGTTCTCCAAAGCTAGGGGTTATAAGTTCATTTTTACCCTCTAATTTTTGGAGATTCAAGATAGTTACCAAGGATTCAGCAAGAACCAGTTCTTTCATGAAAAGCAAGTCAATGAGAGTCCTCCATTTCATTGCTTGTTCATTTCAAGAAGTTTAAGCTGATGCTGATCAAGAGGAAGTCCCAAGTGCCCGTCATGAAACCCATTGAAGATTTCTGTGGAAAGAATCTTCATCAACATCTTTGCCAGCCAGTCAAGAAGAAGAACTTCAAAGATTGAAGACATTTAATATCACAAGCCTAGGGGAAGATTGTTGAGGCTAGATTATGAGGCTTGTAATATTAAATATGTTGGACTGGGCTTAGAGGGTTTCATTAGTTTAGTAGACTAGTTTGGTTATTGTATGTAGGCTACTTTATGGTTGGGCTTGAGTTTACTATTGGGTTTATAACTCAAGAGGCCCAATAGTAAACCCATTGGGGTGCCTATATAAACCCCAATGGTTCTCCTAGTTAGGAGTGGATCCTAATTGATGTTTACGATTCTGGTGTGGCTGATTACGATTCTAGGAGAGCCAAGTGGTGTTCACGATCGTAAACATAGAGGAGCTAGTTTACGATTTTCTGTGTTGTACCCGACAAGTTCATCTTGTGTGCAATATCAGGTTTTTATTGTTGATATTCATCGTATTCTTAGTTTTCTTCTCATCTCTTATCTTGAATCAATCAATCACTTGGATTCCGCACTCGTGATTGATAAAATATCGTGAATGGTTTTTGTTTTCGGACCTACATCAATATAATGTTTTTAATTTTTATATAGTATTGATGTTGTGATATGAGATGTAATGTTAACATTAAACCTCTTATAATGTATTTGATAATCTTTATAAGATGTTTACAAGTTGATGGAAATGGTTGTAGCAGAGTTGACTTTAATAGTCAAAGGGTTTTTTTTTCATTATTTGTATCTAATGGAAAATGCTACCTTCTTTTTGACATTTGGAGTGCGTTGGTTATTGGCCGAATGCGCATGTCCCTCCATATAAATTTTCGTTGTGCCGCATCGCCTTAACAGTAACGAATATCACGTTCTAAATTTTCGTGCCACCATAACGCACCAAAAATGACGAATAACACGCTATAAACTGTCACCGCCGCAACGCGCGGGCACCATGCTAGTATCTTAATATATATATAAGAGAGAGAAAGTTAATGTGTTGAAATTTTAAGAGTTTTACAACTTTAAAAGCATTGTGTACAAGTCTTTTATGCATAAAATCTTAAAAATTAGGTTGAATATGTGCTTGGTTTCGAATCTCCGCAAGGTCTACTGACATGGAAGAAACTTCGGTGCTCAGGTCTGACTTCCTAATTTATGCAATTCCTGCTTCACCGTCATCTCAAATCACCCAAATCGGTATGCTAATCTTCTTCTTTCTCCCCTTTCTTTTACACAGAGCCTTAATCTAGCTATCTTTTTCACAGTGACTTTGAAATTTGAACTTTGAATTTACATATCAAACAGTTTTAGAGCATTCACGGTAGGTTCCTTAAAAAATATGTGAGTGTAAATCTGTATAATTTAAGGTTTGGTTGTGAGTGGTTGTGAGTAGAGGAGACAGAAAAACTTTACAAAATTTGTATATTTGACAAAAAGTTTGGTGATTTGCTAAATTTGAGAATTGTAAGAGAAAGAAACTATAATGATAAAGGTATAAAAAATATTATTTAATTATGGTTATGAGTGGAAAAGAGAGAAAAAATAATAATAAAAATATAAATTATAAGGATAGGGATAGGAACCCTGCTGTGAAGTAAATGGTACAACTCCCCAAACATCTCGATTATCTACTGCCTGACCGCTCCCTCCTCTCTCTCTCTCTCTCTCTCTCTCTCACACACACACACACAAACACTCCTCTCTATCTACTATCTCTAGAACACAAATGAATATGTCCATTTATTACCGCTTCAGAGAAGAGATAAGAAACCGTCTGTAGAGGTTTTTTTTCCATGACGATCGTTTGTGATTTGCTTTGTGATTTTACATGTTCCCTTCATTTATTGCTAATAGAACCTAATCTTTATTTTGTGTAATTTGATTCAATTTCTTCATACCGCTTCTTTTGGTATTTTTGTTGTAGGTTACTGTGGTCAGTTTATCGGAAACACAGAGTTTCTTTAAGCCTCAATCGTCTATTTTTTCGGGTTTTCACTGGCAACCGGTTTGGCTCCAGGGTTTTCACACAAGCGATTGTTTGATCAGCATTGTCGTTCCATTCCGTCGAGGTACGCTTCATTGTTGATTCGTCAATCAAAATTGAATATAGCCTGTTTTATTTGGTTCATCAAACACAAAATTCGATTATATGCAGTTATCATTGGATGTTATTGAATATAGCCTATTGATTTACTCTTTCAAATCGCCTCCTTAATTGATGGTAACCCTAAATGGTTTTGCTTAATATGCATCCCATCCCACCTGATTTTTATCTCACCCGCTTCATCACAAGATAGGTATCCTTTCAACTACGAAACTTCTTTTCAAAATCTGGTCCTCATGCTATATACATATCTGAATCGGAGCTAGGTTTTAGTGATGTAATTTACTTAGGGGTTTTGATGTTCTGTACTAGATTATTTTTCTGCGTTTTTGTTGAGGCTAGATTATGAGGCTTGTAATATTAAATTAGTTGGGCTGGGCTTAGAGGGTTTATTTAGATTAGTGGACTAGTTTACTATTAGATATGGGCTTGGGCTTGGGTTTAAGATCAATAGGGGCCCAATAGTAAACCCATTGGGGTGGCTATATAAACCCCATTGGTTTACCATTCAGGGGGTCGATTCTAGTGGTTCACGATCGTAAACAGAGAGGACAGAGTTTACGATTCTTATCTTGTACCCGACAAGTTCATCTTGTGTGCAAAGATCAAGTTTTTATTGTTTTGATCGTAGTATTCTTGTGTTCTCTTCATCTCTTTTCTTGAATCAGTCACTTACGAGGATTCCGCACTCGTTTGTGATATCAATATCGTGTCTTGGTAGATTTTCTGGACCTATAATTGGTATCAGAGCCAAGAAACGAGTGTTTCGAGGTTCTCACGATACTGGATTCAAGTTTTGCTGGAAAAAGTTTGAGTTTTTGAAGATTTGAAGGTTGTTCATCGAGTTTACGATCGCTGCTGCTGTTGTTCCTGAGTTTCCGATCAGTTTTCTGGGTTTTTTAAGTGTTTACGAGTGTTTGTTCTTGAAGATCTTCGTCGGAAACGCGTTCACGACTTCAAGACAGGATTTTTAAGTGTTTATGATCAGAAATATCAAGTTTACGACATTTTTCAGCCGGAATCAGGAGATTACGATTTTTCTCGATCGGAATCGGAGTTTACGACTGTACTCGATCGGAATCGGCGTTTACGACTCAACTGAATCGGAATCATTGTTTACGACTGAAGGTGTTTGCGATTGAAGGTGTTTATGACTGAAGGTGTTTACGATTCACTGTGTTCTCGATCATAAACAGGTGATTACGATCGTAAACAGGGTTTACGATCGGAAACAAGATTTGCGGCATAAAGTCACTATTTCACACTTTCACGGAAACGGACGTAACTTTTGACTCGTTTGAAGTTAGAGGCTCAAATTTTAACTCGACGTTCGTGACACCGAGCCCCAGAATTACCCCTGACTAACGTCTAGGGGAGCTCGTTTGGGACCCCCAAATTCCACTCCGGAGGCCTCCGTTTTTCAGTTTTAAGTTTTTGACACTATTCTTTGAATAGTGATTTTGCCGTTTTTGCCGATTTTTCTAAATTTTCAGAAGCTGCATATCTAAAGAAAGAAAATGAGTTCAGTGGTTGAAGAAAATAATTTGGTTGAGAACAAGGATGATTTCACAAATGAAGTTGACAAAACTGGGATATGCCCCAATCCTACTTGTGCTCGTATAATTCCTGGACTTAGACAAATCTGTAAAAATTATCAGCTAGAACTGTTTGAGATAAAATGTGAAAGGAGTTCTTTTAAGGGTAGATGGCAAAAGAATGAGGAGAATGTAAAAGCTCAGAAACTAGACATTGTGAAATATCAAAAACTTGCAACTGAGAAAACTCTCCTGTATGACAATGCAAAGTTAGAAATAGTTGAGCTTAGGAAGCAGGTAGATGAGCTCACACATAAGAACAATGAGTTGAAAGTGAAACTAGATGTGAATCAAATGAGAAGCAAAAGAATGCTCGATGCTGGAAAGGAATTGTCACATGCTGTTGTGACTGGTCAAGTTGGGAAAGACACATCTGGGTTTGGGTCAGAGAAAACTGATAAATCTTTGGCAATGAACAGCATCATTCCTCCACCAGTTCCCAGACACATTACAGGAATACTTCTTAGTGAGGATCAAGTTAAACGAACCGAGTCTGATTATAAAGAAGTTGTTCCTCCTATTGATAGTGTCTTGGTTGGAACTACACCATTGACTCAAGAAGAAATTGATAATGAAGCAAACATGACTTATGGTGAAGGGAGAGTAAAGGATATATCAGACAATGATGCTGAGTGCCAGAAATATGACAGGTGTCACAACTCTAAGTCTGATGAAGCTGGGATAGAGTTGAAACCATACCCTAAAATTGAAACCCCATGCTTCAAAGTTATTGACGAAGTCAAAAGGGAAAAGGTGATCTTGACGACACGGCCTGAGGGGAAGATCTTTATGACATCTGGATCAATGTTTGACCAAGAACCAGATGTAGGATATGAATTACCATCCTTCTCCTCCAAGTTCAAGAGAATAACCGATGGAGTGATAAGTGAACCTAAAAATGAGAGGCCAAAGATCACCATCAAGCATCCGAGTATGAAACCAACGGCTGGAGTGAAGAATGAAAAACTCAAGGAAGTAGCTGTGTCTCCCAGTTCTTCAGTTGGATCATGCAGTTGCTGTTGTAATTGCAAGAATGGTGCTTCAACGTCAAAGAATCAAGGAAGCACAAAGACCGTAAAGACAGGTTCGACACAGGCTTCGACAAACCAGCAGAAAGTCAAATCTGAAGCTGCAGTCAAACCAAAAAAGCATACACAAGGCAAACCAGCTCCATATCAGCCACCGAAGACAAATGCGTACACGTCTGACTTCTATCTAAAGAAGCACACTTGTTTTAATTGTGGCATCGCTGGTCATATTGCTAGAAACTGTCTTTATCGCCCTTATGAACCCTATTATCCGAAAACTCAAAGGGTTTCATCTCAGGAGTCTGTAAAGTCTAAGCCGATGATGGTACAGAAACCTAAGCAATGAAGACTGTTACTCCTAAGGTTAAACCCTCTGATCAACATTGGGGAGCTGCCAAAGCTGAAAGAAAATCTATAAATCAAAACAACAGCTTTCCAAGTTACAAAAATTTTCAAAAACAGGTGAAGAAACCAGTTTCAAAACAAACAAAGCTTGAAAAACCCAAGGTAACTAGAACTGTTTTAAAAAATGATTCCCAAATGCAGAAGGTTGAAATACCTAAAGTCACAACTCAAAAGGTGACTAAAACAAAAACTGTTTTGAAAAGTGAATCTAAAACGAAGAAGGTTGAAATACCTAAGGTCACAACTCCAAAGGTGACTAAAACAAATGTTAAATCACCTGGAATTTGGAAACCAAAAATCAAGGCAGCTCCATCACAACTTCCTAATTTTTCAAAGGGGATGTTCTTACAAGAAGTATCCTTTATTGATTCCTCAGGTGTACCCAGAAAAACAATGGCATGGGTACCAATGGCTAACTAATCTCTCACTCTGTGCAGGAACGATCATGGAGGATTATCACTAACGTTTTTATTACTAATTTGATTGTTAATAAGTGATTGTTCCAGGCACAGTTTAGGAGACGTATCTTCATGTCATGTCAAGTAATCTATAAATGGAAGGTATGTCTCATTGAGAGGTAAAAGGTGAAAATCAGCATGAAGGGTACTGTTCTTAACTTGGTTGTTTGAATGATGTGGCAGCAAAGGGTCTTTTGAGTCAAACCTATTTCATTAAAGTTTCAATTAAGCTATTAATTGATTATGTGTTTGACTTCAAATGCAATGAAGTGTGCATATCATGAAACCCAATTTTCTAAAATTTTCAAATCAATACTTTGAAAGTTAGCTTGGCCAGATATCTTCAAAATTTTGTGTTTTGTTCTTTTAAGTGTGTTTGTGTGTTTTATTTTTTATTTAAAAAAAAAACTGAAAAATGTTGTTCAAAAGATTGTGACATTAAAAATCAAAAAGCAAGGGGAAGAAATGTAAAGATGAAAAAAAAGTTGACCCCTCAAAAATAGTGTGCTTTTCAATTTTTTAATTGTTTGTGTCTTGTTTTTGAGAAGTTTAGGGGAAGTAAAATGAATGTCCGGGTTGGAGATGGCTGACACGCGTAAGGCGGAAGTGAAAGGCAAGCTCCACGGTGATATGCTCGGTAGGCTGGACCTAAACTTATGACCACCAATGAAAGTGCAGTGAACTTAAAAGATATATATGTTTAGTTTTCCATCCCAGGTTGCATGGTTTAAAAGACTGAGTCCCGGAAAAAAAGGGTTGAGAGTGGTAATTACCTAGTATTCACTCTCTCACACGCCATGTCTCTGCTGTCATGACTACACCACATAATAAAAAGAAATGAAAAAGAAATGAAAAAAAAAAATAATCACTCTGTTGGTCTTCTTTGCGTGCTTAGCGGCCGACCTGATCACCAACTGATGGTTAATGAAAATAAGTGGTAGTCATAATGGTGTTGCATGGTTCCTCAAAGCTGGGGGTTTGTGAATCCTCAATAAAATCTGAGGTTGGGTAGGTTTTGCTGTGTACGGTTGGGTGTGGGGACAATTAAACATGATGGTAATATTGTACTATATTAAACATGACGCATTCGGTTGGGATTAAACGGGTTTGAGTTTAAAGCGGACAAACATACCGGCAATCACCTGGACTAGTTGAGTAACTGAAGCTAAAAAGGGTTCCTCAGTCAGATTCATACGGTTTGATCCCTTGTAAACTTTCTCCTGTTTGGTTTGGTAAGTATTTGTTTAGTTTATATCTTTCGTGTGAGTCGTTAAGTTCTTTTTGGTGTGTTTTCATCATGGCCAGGTCGATTTGAGAAGTCAAAGTGTGTTTTTCATGGGTTTTAATGCATGACAATATGTCCCCGACAGATCTTGACAAATTTTTAGGGGAAGGAGTATGGGATAATAAGTATTATCCGAAGGAAACTCGAGGATGATACTTATTATCTAATAGAAAAGACTTCCTCCGTTAGATCTTGACAAATTTTTAGGGGAAGGAGGGAGGATAATAAGTATTATCCGAAGGGAACTCGAGGATGATACTTATTATCTAATGAAAAGACTTCCATAATACATAGTATCTGAAGGGAACTCGAAGATAATATGTATTATCTCAGGGGAAGTCCTTAGCTGAGGGGAAGTTATCAGCTAAGGGGAAGTCTTTAGAGGTCTTGGGTTCAGGGGATGTTTTATAGAAAACCCGTAATCTATATTAGGGTTTTTGGTTAGAATTATGTTAATTTGAATCAACTGAACAGATGATAATTACCTCCTAACCCAAAGACCGGTCATCAAATGTCTGGTGGAGTATATTTTTTCAAATGTGTGTCAGACAGGTTGATGAGAGAAAGATGCTGCTATGCTGCTGCTGCTCAAAGTTAAAGAACCAGCCGGACAAGACTTCCATCTGGAAAAGCAACTGTTCAGGGGAAGTTGTTGGTGTCTTTACAAGTTTTTAAAAGAGCTTCAAGGAAGATGTTCACATGTTTAGGGAAAGCTGAAGACTTCAAGTCTCGTTGAAGAAAGTGATGCAGGGAGCAGTCAGAGATCATGAAGATCCAAGTTCAACAATCAAATTCTTCAAAGTTAGGGGCTTTCAAAATTTCAACCCTCTAACTTATGAAGATTCAAGACAGCTACCGAAGATTCAGCAAGAACCAGTTCTTTCAACAGAAGCAAGTCAATTAAAATCCTCCATTTCATTAACTTGTTCATTTCATGAAATTCGAGCTGATGCTGATCAAGAGGAAGTCCCTGTGCCCGTCATGAAACCCATTAAAGATTTCTGCGGAAAGAATCTTTATCAACATCTTTGCCAGCCAGTCAAGAAGAAGAATTTCAAGGATTAAAGACATTTAATATCACAAGCCTAGGGGAAGATTGTTGAGGCTAGATTATGAGGCTTGTCATATTAAATTAGTTGGGCTGGGCTTAGAGGGTTTATTTAGATTAGTGGACTAGTTTACTATTAGATATGGGCTTGGGCTTGGGTTTAAGATCAATAGGAGCCCAATAGTAAACCCAATGGGGTGGCTATATAAACCCCATTGGTTTACCATTTAGGGGGTCGATTCTAGTGGTTCACGATCGTAAACAGAGAGGACAGAGTTTACGATTCTTATCTTGTACCCGACAAGTTCATCTTGTGTGCAAAGATCAAGTTTTTATTGTTTTGATCGTAGTATTCTTGTGTTCTCTTCATCTCTTTTCTTGAATCAGTCACTTACGAGGATTCCGCACTCGTTTGTGATATCAATATCGTGTCTTGGTAGATTTTCTGGACCTATAGTTTTGTTCCTCGAATTTTTTTTTGTTTGTAATTTGGGGTTTTGATGATTTTTAGTGAATTTGGTGCGTATTTGTGTACATGTGACTATGTTATTGCTTCTTTTTGACTTTTAGATGTCAAATTGTTACTCTTTAGTTCTAATTATACTCTATAGTCTCTCAGTCAAGAAAAAAATCCGGACTTTGAAGCCTTTTTCTTGAGTTCGTTGGTCTCTTTGCACAATACAGTTTATGGGTCAGTCAAGCTTTCTTAGGGTTCAGGGTTGTTGGATCAAATGTAGCTGAAAACCTGGATAAAGATGAAGGAAATGCTGCTGTATTTTTTAGTTACTTAATTGAATCTAACAAATGGTTTGGTTAAATATTTTCCTTCTCCTGATCTGCTCATTGAGATTAAATATTTAGCTTGGATTCAACTAGCCACTATGGTTCACATGAGGTGTTTAAAATTCTTTTTATATCGTTTGCTTTGCTCTCTGTAAAATCTGATAGCTTAGTGTCTTAAAAGGTTACCCACATTTATAATTTGCTGTTCATTATTTAGAACTCTATAATGTTAGCTATGGCCCATTCATAGGTAATTTTTAAGAAAAAAGAGGAGTTCTTTGAAAACATATTTTCGTAGTTTAAGGCCAATCCTTCCTTTAAATTTGTGGCTTAGTTAGGTTAATATTATAAAATCTGCTTAATTTCATTTTTGCTATTTTTCTTTGTTGACAGTACTACTAATGTAGAGATTAAATATGTTGCCTGGATTCAGCCAGCCACTAGGGTTCATGTTAGGCATTTTAAAATTATTTTATATCGGTTGCAATGCTCTTTGTCAGATATCCCAGTAAGTTAAAAGGCTTTATTTATGCTTTGTTTCTATAGCACATGAGTGGTCTTAGTACATTACATAATTTGTATGAATTGCTACACGGACCTGAAACAGATCAAGGAACTATTGATAAAATACGAGCTGCTAAAAGAGAACAACAGGATGTTACTCTGCACTTGATTAACTATACATAGAGTGGTGAGCAATGCCTTCAACCAGAGATAGAAAAACATATGGTTTTTGCAGCAGGTCCAAACATGTTGTGGTCAAAATGGTTAATTTTGTTCGAAACGGGTCAGGTTGGCCTCACACAAAACAGTATATGTTTGAATTGTTTTTTTGGTATTTAATTACTCTTTCTTTATTAACCGATTTTACATTCTACTGTTTTTCTATCTAGATTCTTATCATGTTGATGGCACTCTTTATTCTAAAAGCAATGGGAATTGAGCAGTGCTGATGAAGAGAACCGGAGGTATTACATATGTAGGTGGTTATATTTAGACTTTATAATCTAATTATGTTAAGAGCAAATCTTTGTATACGGTTTTTGTTAATCACCTTAGAACCCGTATTTTATTATTTTTTAGCATTTCATAGTTGCGTCTTCAACTCTCTCAATAGCAGGTGCTGCTAAAGTGCATCAAATGTTGTAGAACAAGCAAAAGATCCATGGCTGAGGAAGTAATTCATGAATTATTTCTACTACTAAAGAAGCTGGTCGTAGGAAAATTGAAGCTGCTTCTACTGTTTAAAAACATGTTGAAAATCTAGATGCATTTGTAAATGCTGCTGAGCTGGCAGCAGAAGCGGTATCATAGACACAAGCAGGAAAAAATGGTTCCATATTTTTCTAAAGACGGCTGCAGAGTCGAAGAACACGTAGTGAAGAAAAGTGAGAAGTCAGTTACTGTTAAATTAATTTTCTTCATTTTGTATATTGAATGTGATGATTAGAAGCAGTGGCGGACCCACTAAGGGCCCAGGGGTAGCGCCCGCTACCCCTGAACTTTTACCCCGACGTGCAAATATTTTTTTTTTATAGGTTTTCGGTTTTTCACGACCCCTGGAAGAAATTTTATGGCTTTTACTTAAAAATATGATCAAAAGCCCGTTAAAAATATGATTAAAAGCCCGTTAACTACCTAAATTTTTTTTCCGGGGGCGCTGCCCCCGAACCCCCGTTATTCCCCGATTCCCCAGATATTCTTTCCTGGATCCGCCACTGATTAGAAGTAAAAATAATGGGGGAATTCTTCTGTAAATTCAAACCTCACTTTGATGTTTTCTTTGTTAACATACATTTTGATTAAGAATAGGACACTCAATTGTTCATTCAATTCCTGGCCCAAAAGTAACTCATTGTTACAAAATATATTGCTTTGGTTACTTTGTTTCATGTCGTATAACATTTTGTTTTTCCTGATTTGACACCAAACATAGAACTGTCAATTAGTTATTGTTATATTACACTTTTGCAATGTAGATATATCCTCAATGGCTTCAAGGACCTGTTTGACTGGCAACACTTCATTAAAAACCTTGAAAGAGGATTTCCACATAGGCGAGGAATTGCCACCTGCATATGTTGGACTTGAACCATTTTTGCCAAGACTCCGATTTCATGGTCAAAGGTTTGAGCAGTCACTCTACTATAGTCTAGATTAAATTCTTTTTAATGCAGTTTTGCTCTCTTTAGAGTCAGTTTTCGTTCTTTTTTTTTTCAATCAGGTTAGTTATTATAAAATGAAGATTGTGCCACTTCTGAAACATCACAAAGTTGTGTATTTCACTCATATGGATTCCAAAATTGGTTTTCCCATATGGTATTTCCTGTTGGAGTTAATCTTATGTTTTTTCTCATGTGAAAGGGCTAAATGGTTAAACCAAGAAAATTATAGGGTTAAAGTTTTAGAAGTAAGAATGAGATAAACAACTTTGTGCATCTCGGCAATCATTTTTCTTATGGGCAACTCCAAATCTGAATTTTTCTTTTACATGCAGAAAGATGGGTGGGTGGGAGTATGAACTTGCTAGCTACCTTTGTTAAACAGCAGAAGTATCAAATAGAGACACATTTATAACCCTACATTGCTCAGATTTCCTTCAGTATGTATCTATATGTAATTGTCATTAGTAACATGTGATTGTCTGTTATATATGTTATAATTTTCAAATGCATCCAAGCATTGTATAGTTTAGAGCTTTGTCACTCTTGCAGTTTCTTATTATGAAGCTGGTACTTTACTTAAGCTAATATCTTGTAATTAAAATGTCACAGAAATTATTTCGGACAGCTATATCATCCAAATCTGGTACAGTTAATCGGTTACTGTCTAAAAATAATACAGACCAAGATTCCTTTGTTAGCTTTAACTCAACCAAATTTATTTGCCTAAAATTTGGTTACTGATGGCATTTCAATACTCACACTTTAAATAAGACTCAGTTTTTAGGTTCCTAATACTCTGCACTTACATGTCTATAATACATCCTTCTTTTGTAATTTAATCGGTTGGTTTGTTTTGTTTTATTTCTGATCTTATAATCTTTTATGGTGTGAAAGAAGCATGTGAGAAGAAATATTTGTTATCATCTATCTTTATGGTGTGAATGAAGCATGTTAGAAGAACATGCGTTAACATCCATCTCACAATGACATCATGACAACATGGCTACAAAGATTAAAATGCGCAGTACGGAAGCTCTTAAGCTACGTTTTTGGATCTTTGTAATTCAATGTAATAGATGTTATATTTAGTACATATGAATGTTATAGTATTATGAACCTTTTTGTCATGGAGTTTGGTTCTTATATAGCATTATCAAGATGAAATGTTCAATGAATGATATAAAATTTGAATTAGTTTACATCAAATGGCAATATACATAGACCATTGCATATTATAATCTCAACTCCATGAGTGAATATTAAAATGTGTAGTCTTATATTGTTATCATATATAAACTAAGAAGGAGATAATAAAGACATTTAAATCTGTTGACACTATCTCCAACATGTTCTTATTATCTTAATTTTGAAACGTAAATTTATAATTATTATAATCTCATTTAAAGTTAATTTATGTTCACATTTTGTAAAAGGTCATTTTATACTTAGTTAAGAGGCAAAAATAATTTAAACATAAAATATTATCGTATATTACACAATCAGAATTTAAGAAAAAAGATGCAAAGAGACGTAAATATTCAACTACAAAGTTTGAAAAAAAAAATATGTTCATGATGAAAATATTAAGGAGGACTAAATCACATAATATGTTTTTATGATGAAAAAAGTTAATTATTTAATATAAAATAGAAGTTAATATTTGTAAGACTTATGACACAAATTTATACTATCAAAATGAAAGTGATTGACACCTGTATTTTGACCTCAAAATTACTATGTTTATGACTTATATTTTATTATTCCCGTACTTTAATATGTATTTTTAAAATACTATGTTTGTAACTAATATATATTTTTATTTGGGCATTCGATAATATCTATTTGCGATCAACAATGTTAGATAAATTAAATCGATATTTTGAATGAGAAAATTAACAAACGTGCAATGCAATATATTACGAGAAGATCAATAAACTAACAAAAAGCAAGTACCACGTTTGTTGATTGTAACTATCGCCGCATCACAATAATAGAAACGAATATCGCGTTGTAAATTATCATGCAACCGCAACGTGCAGACGAAAGATGAATAACTCGCTATAAACCGTCGCCTGCCGCAACCCGTGGGTACCCCACTAGTATATATATATATATATATATATATATATATATATATATATATATATATATACTATCTTAATATATATATTGGAGAGAGATATACAATGTGTTGAATTTTTAAGATTTGTACAAGTTAATAAGCATGGTGTACAAGTGCTTTAAGCACAAAGTCTTAAAAATTAGGTTGAAAAGAAGTTGAGATCGAATCTCAACAAGGGCCGGTCAGATGGAAAAACATACTCTCGGCAAACGATAACTTCCCAATTCATGATTCCCGCTTGAACCTGTGGCTAATTCTGGTAATCCCTCAATTGTTCTTTCTCCCGTTTCTTTTTCATAGTGACCTAATCTAGCTCTTGAAAAACGATTATCGTATACCTGTCTTTTGAGAACAATGCGTGACCTGCTTTTGGTTTCCCTAAATCGCAATGTTGAGAGACAGAGCAGCGCCCGGTAAACAACAGTCACCTTCCTTTCCGGTAAGTTCCAGTGGTCCTTTCTCCCTTTTCTTTCACACAAACACTAATTGGATCATCTCTCTCATAGATGATTTTGAAGAAACACACATCCTACGGTTCCTCCCTTTCAGAACCCTAATCCAACGGTTCCTCACAATGGTTTCACACGGATCGCTAATTGATTTGGAAGTTTTGACGAGGATTAAGCCTGGGTTGAAGTGTATATATTCACAGCAGATTCATCTCTTTCACTACATCTATCATCTTTCAATTGCAATCATTTCGTGTGCTCTGCTGTATTTGACGAGAGGTAGTGTGATTTTTAAATCTCTATGTTTTACTTTGATTTCATAGAATCTGATTTCATTTCTTATTTTATTAATTCTGTCCCAATTCTACTTTATATTTGAATCTGCGTTCTAATGTTTGAATTTGTTTTTGTTATTGAGGTACATTTCAGTTGCTATGGCATTGTTCTAAAGTTGCTGCGCCATTTCAGTTGCTAAGACATCGTTCTAAAGTTTGAATCTGCGTTTGTTTTTTGAGGTACATCCTTACATTGTTCTAAAGTTTGAAACCTTGGATTTGTTATAAAACAAGGCATTGATAAGCTTTAATTATCAATAAAATGGGCCATGTGTCATGATGACTGCAAATCATGTTATTTAAATTTAAGAAACCTTCACAATTGGTTCTCCTTAAAGTTCCCTATATAACAGAACATAACAGTTTCCTGAATGAGTTTTTTTAAGAAAATCACCGCTGTTATTAAGATGACTGCATATCAATGTGAAGGTTTCTTAAAGTGATAAAGTGACCATGTGAATGAAATGAATCTGGTTGAACCGGTGTTTCTTAAGATCTTCTATATATTCACATGTAATCTGTATTTTGAATGAAATGAATCTGGTTGAACTGGTGTATTCTAATGAAATGAAGTGACCATCTGAATGAAATGAATCTGTATTTTGTTGGTTGGTTATTTATTTTTGTTATTGATACAAAGTTTTAGTTCATGTTTTCTTTATACTCTTATTAGTTTTAGAAGTTTAAGATTTGAAGCTTTCTCAAACCAACTGTTTTGAGCTATAAATCTGTTTTGAGTATAAATAAACTGTTTTGTGAAGATCCAATAAATAGTACAGAAGACATAAAAGTCATGTGTTTATGTTAATCCTGAATGAGTAAAAATGCAGCCCTATTTTATATAAAAACCATGTTTCATAAACTTAAAAGAAGGGGCTGGTCATTTACTGTTGGTTCACTTTAAAAAGAAGCATGACAGTGGTCTTATTACCTTGGTTCACTTCATTTTTAACTTCAGTTAACAATTTTTATGCTTTGAACAGAATTACAACCATCTAAAATAAGATTATTCAATTGGAAATGGGGATTGAGTGTACAGATTTTTAGGCCCTGCACCATTTAAAATAAGATTATGAGTTTAAATGTATGATGTTTAGATTTTTAGGGAAACAGATTTTTGGTGTTTAGATTCATGTAAGACTCATTTTTACACTTTTCAATATAAAAGCTCTTAGGTCATACAACACATTGAAAAAGATCCCAGCCCATCCTCTGTCATTAAAACCAAACTTGCCCATTTCTTGATGACCATGTAGAAGTACATTTCCTATTTTAAACTTGCAGCCCCAATACATTTACTGTTGGACTAATCACAACAGCACTTTTAGTGATGTAGCAAGTTCTAAGTGTATAATGGCTTCCTAAGTAGTACCTAGCTTCCTTTATTTCCTATTTTATAGGGTATGCTCAGCTATATGTATTCGGATAGTATTAATGAAATGAGAGTGATTTTAATATGCATTTTAGTGGAATATAGGTTCAGATGGCTATGTATTCATTAGTGTAATATATGTTCATATAGGTCAAATGTGCATTCAGAATTAAGTTGAATTCTTTGCCAAAAGGCTTTAGTATCATCTTAAGACCAACAGTTAGGTTCAAATAGGTTCAAATGGTTTCTTTAATAAACTGGGTCAAACATATATATATAGGTTCAGATGACTATGTATAAGAAATCTGTTTATCATCAGTTTTTTGTGTTTGAAACTGTTTGGATATAAGAAATCAGTTGTTCTTCAGTTGTGCTTTCATTAATGTTTGTAGATTCAATGTTCTTTAAATGTTTGAATGTTTAATGTAGCTTTTACTTCCTTGATATCAATCAAAATAAACAGTGGTATATAGGTTGCAGATTTTTGTTCTTAGCTTTGGTTTGTTCTCTTTTTGGTGCATTTGAACAAAACAAAATGATAACCCATAATCATGAAACCACCATACATGACACATTAGATTAACAATACAGCAGATGGCTTTTTTTCATATATAGCAGCTTATCAACTATTGTTAGCCTTAACAACAAAAGAAAAATACCCAAAAACTGGATCTGTAGCTTAACTTGAGAACTTTGTTGTCCCTCCATACTATGACCTTTATAGATGTAATAGCAATGACCCTTCCACCTATAAAATGTTTACATACAATGGAATGAGTACCTAGATTAATTAACACCAATTTCAATGAGTGTGTTTATAAGCATGCAGAGTCCCACCAATTATAGAAACATACTCATAATTTCCACAACATGTCCCTGCACAAATGCTCATGATAGGGAAAAATACACATCAACATGGTCAAATATAATAATTCAATTTAACCATTCACTTCATATAATCAAGTATTCTTATAGTGGTTTAGGAAGCTCTTTTTTTCATCAATAAATCATATTTCACAAGACCATTATAGAGACTTTAGAAGAGTGTTGCCACAATTGGCATCCTAGAAACGAACATTTGGAATATTTTTTACTATTTTCTCGAAGAGAGTACATAAATTTAGAAGCAATGTAAAATTGTGAGCTCACAAGTAACCAGTAAATACAAGTAAGGTCTTAGTTTTGATCACAAATAAGCTCCATAACCCATTTTTCAGTTATACAAGTCTATTCTAAAATCATATATGAACCTGCATCCAATTTGTTTGTGTTATTGTGACTACATAACCAGAAAATGAATGATTGAAATCATATATGAACCTGCATATTTGAACCTGCATCCAATTTGTTTGTGTTATTGTGATTACAATCTGTGAATATGCTATATATATATATATATATATATATATATATAGTTTTTCAACTTGTTTTAATATTCCCTTATAGGTATCCAAGTTAAGTTCAACGGGTGTGATTATCTAGCACTCTTGAGGTATTTCCTTCACAAAATTTATTATCTTCTTTCTCTTACATATACCTTGTGATCTTCATTTTATTTGCACAACTCATCCTTTAACCCGTTTGACCCATTTGGTATTTAACCATGTTTTTGGTATTTGAATAAAATGATTCTGACTAAAATAAAAATATGGAAGGAACTGTAATAAATTAATGATACTGATCTTTAGTGATAGTCAAATGTTGACCGAGTGTCTCCATGTTTATGAAGTTACTATTTATAATTCATTTTACTTTGTTTTTATATTTTCTTTACCACTTTTAATGATAAAATTGATTTAGAGGCTCTAAAAGGACTTGCTTTTCTATGTAAATTCATTTTACTTTGGTATGTAAAATTTAAAATCTTGACTTGCTTTTCTCCATATATTTTTCCCGTTACTGTACTCTTAGCTACGTCTCAGCTGAGTTTTCTTCCAGGTCGTATAAGGCAACAACAGGTGTTAAGGATCCCTTACAACAGATACGTTATCATCATATGTTGATGTTCGTTTAGAGTTTCATTCGTTCCTACAGAGGCTTCTCAAGTGACCCATGTTAGAGTTTTCCATTGGGTTGTAATAGGAGACACTTAGTTATGCGTACATCAGTGTTTCTGTCAGATTTTACCGCTGTTGGATTGAGGTGTTAAGAATTAAAACTAAGGAACTTGTAAACCGTGGTTGGGATATTTCCAGCCAATAGGTTTTAGAAATAATACCAACAAGAATTGGTGATTAGATTTCTTAGTCAAATTGTTTATTGTAATTGTACGGAAGCTGACACAAATGAACGGAAGAAAGAAAAGGGGTGGGTATGTTCTCCTGAAGGTTATCTAATAATGATGTAAGTTCATGTGGTTAAAATAATTTATACAATAATGATGAAAATATGATATCCATTACAAGTAATAAGTGCAGGGCTTCATGACATCCTTTCTTATTATTTATACTATACTAATAGTAATGTTATATTCATAATTCCTTACGTTTTTTTTATCTGTTCTTTTAAAAAATGTCATTGCAAAAAAAGGATGCCAGGAAAGCAGAGTTAAGGGACTTCAATCTTCATTATATAGTGAGCAAATTTATATTATGGTATGACCTCATCTTGCTCGGAAGAGGAAAATCAAGATTTGGATATTTTGATATGAACATAAGGTGCATAGCTTTCTCGGATAAGCTAAAGTCAATATAATGTTTTTAATTTTTATATAGTATTGATGTTGTGATATGAGATGTAATGTTAACATTAAACCTCTTATAATGTATTTATAATCTTTATAAGATGTTTACAAGATGATGGAAATGGTTGTAGCAGAGTTGACTTTAATAGTCAAAGGGTTGTTTTTTTTTTCATTATTTGTATCTAATGGAAAATGCTACCTTCTTTTTGACATTTGGAGTGCAAGCAAATAAAGTACATGAACATGCTACATTCTTTTGGGCATTTGGAGTGCAAATGAAGTATGGCGCTTTAAATTTTTAATTATATATAAGCTATAGTTTCTTTTTTTTGTTGTTGTTCTTTCTCCATTATGATGTTTTCATGGATGTCTGTTATCTTATAGAATTTTGGATTTCTCATTGCAACTTTATTGTTGTGTATATGTCTAGCAGACCCACATCTTATAAATTTTAAGTTTAAATTGACCCATCCCGACACTTTAACTAAGAGGACAAAACATCTACCAAGTAGACAATTAAATCCCATGTACCGTATTATAAATTGTTGTCGCACCGCATCGCGCTAATAAAAACGAATATAGAGTTGTAAATTATCGTCGCCGCTGAACGTGTAGACAAAAGGAAATAAAGCGTTATAAATTGTCGTTGCTGCTTGGAAAATATTCAGATTGGTGATTCTTAAAAAATTATGTGGGGTGTTTACTGCGTTGGTTATTGGCCGAATGCGCATGTCCCTCCATATAAATTTTCGTCGTGCCGCATCGCCTTAACAGTAACAATATCACGTTGTAAATTTTCGTGCCACCATAACGCACCAAAAATGACGAATAACACGCTATAAACTGTCGCCGCCGCAACGCGCGGGCACCATGCTAGTATATATATATATATATATATATATATATATAGGGTAGGGATAATATGAAAACTCTCCCCACTATGGAAAACCAAGTAAACCAATTGGGTGGTCAAGATTTAACCACATCTATTAATTTGAGATAGGTTGATAAGGGTAACATGGTCATTTTACTTGTAATCCCACCTGCACAAAAAAAAAGTTATATCTTCACTCTCTCTCCTCTCTCCCACGACTATTCTTTATTTTTATATCTTAATTTAATTAATTAAATAAATAAAAAGATTTTATAAACTTCAAATCGTCATATCTCACTAAATACTTAACGAAAATAACTTCTGAAAGCGGCGTTGGATTCGTCTGAACGAGAACCATTCTTGATAGGTTTTGTTGCGGATTAATTTAATTAATTAATCCAAAAAATGATTCAATAAACTCAAAATGGCCATATCTCACTAAATATTTAACGAAAATAAATTCTGAAAGCGACGTTGGATTCTTCTCGGCGAGACGATTCAGGAGAGCACCATTGTTGATATGTTTCGTTGCGGTTTGCATAAACTTAGTTACATATGTAACCCGGCCCACATCTTATTATGTTAACAAAGGGTTACCTATGTAACCCACAAATTATTCTTTTTTTTTAAATAACCTATGTAACTATAATTTAGGGTACCTATGTAACCCAAAATATCATTCATATATGTAACACAAATGGGTTACCCATGTATCCCACCAATGAATCTTTTTTTTAAATAACCTATGTAACTATATCAGGTTGCCTATGTAACCCCAAATATCATTCACATATGTAACCAATAGAGGTTACCTATGTAACACGATAGAGGTTATCTATGTAACACGATAGAGGTTACATATGTAATTTAACATCTTGTTCACTGATTGGTTAAAAATTATGCAACCAATAGAGGTTACCTATGTAACACAAAGGGGTTACCTATGTTATGTAACCAATAGAGGTTATCTATATAACCCGCATAGGTTACCTATGTAATTCAACATCGGAAAATTTGAAATCGATAAAAACGATAAAGAAACTTGAATCTTATTGTTGCAATAACTTAGTATGATCAAACAAGATGTTAAATTACCTATGTAACCACGATAGGTTACCTATGTAACCACGATAGGTTACCTATGTAACCACGCTAGGTTACCTATGTAACCACGATAGGTTACCTATGTAACCACGTTAGGTTACCTATGTAACCAATCAGTTAATTAATTAAATAAATAAAAAGATTTTATAAACTTCAAATCGTCATATCTCACTAAATACTTAACGAAAATAACTTCTGAAAGCGACGTTGGATTCGTCTGGACGAGACGATTGAGGAGCGCACCATTCTTGATAGGTTTTGTTGCGGATTAATTTAATTAATTAATCCAAAAAATGATTCAATAAACTCAAAATGGCCATATCTCACTAAATATTTAACGAAAATAAATTCTGAAAGCGATGTTGGATTCTTCTCGGCGAGACGATTCAGGAGAGCACCATTGTTGATATGTTTCGTTGCGGTTTGCATAAACTTAGTTACATATGTAACCCGACCCACATCTTATTATGTTAACAAAGGGTTACCTATGTAACCCACAAATTATTCTTTTTTTTAAATAACCTATGTAACTATAATTTAGGGTACCTATGTAACCCAAAATATCATTCATATATGTAACACAAATGGGTTACCCATGTATCCCACCAATGAATCTTTTTTTTAAATAACCTATGTAACTATATCAGGTTGCCTATGTAACCCCAAATATCATTCACATATGTAACCAATAGAGGTTACCTATGTAACACGATAGAGGTTATCTATGTAACACGATAGAGGTTACATATGTAATTTAACATCTTGTTCACTGATTGGTTAAAAAATATGCAACCAATAGAGGTTACCTATGTAACACAAAGGGGTTACCTATGTTATGTAACCAATAAAGGTTATCTATGTAACCCGCATAGGTTACCTATGTAATTCAACATCGGAAAATTTGAAATCGATAAAAACGATAAAGAAACTTGAATCTTATTGTTGCAATAACTTAGTATGATCAAACAAGATGTTAAATTACCTATGTAACCACGATAGGTTACCTATGTAACCACGATAGGTTACCTATGTAACCACGCTAGGTTACCTATGTAACCACGATAGGTTACCTATGTAACCACGTTAGGTTACCTATGTAACCAATCAGTGAACAAGATGTTGAATTACATAGGTAACATATGCGGGTTACATAGGTAACCTATGCGGGTTACATAGGTAACCTCTATTGTTTACATATGTGAATGATATCCTGATATAGTTACATAGAGTATTTAAAAAGAAAGATTCATTGGTGGGATACATGGGTAACCCCTTTGTGTTACATTAGTAACCTCTATTGGTTACATATTTTTAAAACCAGATAGTGAATAAGATGTTGAATTACATAGGTAACATTTGCGGGTTACACTTTTAACCTCTATTGGTTACATATGTGAATGATATTTGGGGTTACATAGGTAACCTAAGATAGTTACATAGGTTATTTAAAAAAAAAAGATTCATTGGTTCGATACATGGGTACCCCTTTGTGTTACATAGGTAACCTCTATTGGTTACATATTTTTAAGACCAATCAGTGCACAAGATGTTGAATTACATATGTAACCTCTGTGGGTTACATAGATATTTAATTAATAACTGATTCTTTGACATTGGTTAAGTAAGTAACCAACATGGGTTACCTATGTTATGGATCTGATCTGATCGGTTACCTATTTTTTGATTGACCTCATATGTTACTCATGTAACCTCAAACGGTTACTCATGTAAGCCTATATTTTTCTTAAGTATATGTTTTCATAATAAGATGCGGGGTTACATAAATAACTAACTCTATGCATACGCCAACGAAACCTATCAACAATGGTGCTCTTCTGAATCGCCTCGCCGAGACGAATCCAACGCCGCTTTTAGAATTGATTTTCGTTAAGTATTTTGTGAGATATGACCATTTGAAGTTTGTTGAATTATTTTTTGAACTAATTGATTAAATTAATCCGCAAAGAAACCTATCAACAATGGTGCGCTCCTGAATCGTCTCGCCGAGACGAATCCAATACCGCTTTCAGAATTGATTTTCGTTAATTATTTAGTGAGATATGGTCATTTGAAGTTTATTTAATTAGTTTTCAAATTAATTCATTAAATTTTGTGAAAGAAGAAAAGTACATGATATATGGGTCAAAGAAAGAAAGAGAAATGACCTGAAGCTACATGTTCTTTTTGCAGGTGGGGACACTTCATGGTTCAAATTTTGGACTATTCTACCCTTTAGATTTATTAATAAAAGGAAAATGGAATATTATGGCATAAAATTAAAGGAAAAATAGAGGATTAATGTGAGCCATTGGATTGATATGATCAATGGTAGATAGGAGGTTTCCTTGGTTTTCCAAAGTGGAAGTGGTTTTCATATTATCCTTCCTCTATATATATATATATATATATATATATATATATATATATTACCTTTTTATGTAAAACCATGATTTGAGTTAATCTATATCTATAATATCTTAATATATATATTGCAGAGAGAAAATTTATGTGTTGAATTTTTAAGATTTTTACAAGTTTGAAAGCATAGTGTACAGATGCTTTGAGCACAAAATCTTAAAGTTTAGGTTGAAAAGAGGTTGAGATCGAATCTCATTAAGGGCTGATGAATCAGACCAAATACTCGGTCCCTCTTGGAACTGACAAATAAAGAAAAATTCTGGTTCCCTCTCACACGGATCATTCATCTCTTCTTTTTGAACGTTGATCCTCTCCTTTTTTGAATGGTTAGATGCTTCTCTAAATTGCATCCCTAATTCAAATTGGATCTGGAACTCAGAGTGTTGCGGACACACGATTTTGGAAACATTCGTCACTTTCTTATGTGCTCTCTTTCTAAACACGAATCCTTTAACATCCTCTCTCTCTCTTTCGAAGACCTTATCGTTATCACTTGATCTCTTGGCTTGATAAGATTATCAAACGTAGATTATAAATCTCCATGGAAGTTAGCTTCAATTCCTCCCTGTAAGTCTTCGACCTCAAACTGTAAGTCCGTATATTTTTCTCCCATCGATTACTAATCGCGGCTGCTCTTGGTTTGCTGTATTTATAGGTTTGTGTTGAAATTTTCATGAGTTCGTTTTTAGGGCACCTGTATTTCATTACAACGCTCTCAAATTCATGTCAGTCCCGGTTTGATTTGGCTAGAGAAGCGAGATCTAGGGTTTACAAGGTATGTTGCCTCACTATACTGATTACATCTTCGATATTCATGTAAGTTTATATTTATGTTCGATATGTGTCATGGTTGATTTATTTTTCATCATTATGGAAAAATACACTGTCCTTGCTTTAAATTTTATGCCGCTTGAGGATTTTGTTCTTTGTTTTTGATGTTGATTATGATGATTTACTTTACTTTTTTGGCTCTGTACTTACAAGTATGATGATTTTGTGCTTTGTTTTTAGAGTTTGTATTTTAGTGCAAATTTTAATTAAGATGACTTTGTTGTTTTTATGATGAGTTGTGTATTTTTATATACAAAAATACAATAGCCATGAAACTTATCAAGAAGATTAGAAGACATACCATAGAAATTTCACAGTACACTATTGTATTCTTACAATTTCAATGAGTCAAATCTTATTATGGTGTTATAGAGATGAGTTTAAATTTTTTATGACATGTGTTCTTCTTGGTGAGTTAATTGGTTTTTTTTTTTTTTTTTCTTTCTTTTCTTTACAAAGAATAGGGCTAATAGAGTTTTGTATGATGAAATTGGTACACATGACCTGTGTAGAGGGAAATCGGCTTTATCATGTTTTATACTATAAGCATAACCCACAAAAAAGTTTTATACTTAATAGACTTTCCACGGTGATTTTTTTTCACGAGTATTAAACTTTCTATGGCATGTGTTTATGATAAAACCGATTTGCCTCTACACCTCGGGTCTTACTTTCTATGACATATGTACATGAAACAATTCAATTTGCCACTGATGAGGGATTTAGAAAAGAAAATGTGTCTCGTTATCGTTTTTAGCTTGATTTTGGACATTTTTTTTGGCCTAGATTATCCTTTTGTTCTCTGATTTATAGCCTTTTGTTTTTTTTTCTAGGATTCAATCACCTCTCTCGTAAGGAAGGCATATTCCCAAATGCTACGAAAGATTTTTTATCCTTCTTTTATACACTAATTAAAATCTTGTGTAAGAAATGAGGCCTTTTTTTTAACTTGCATCTAGGTAGTTACAAGATGATTCCTGAATCAGCTTTGAAGTTTTCATTCACTAATGTTATATTTAGATATGATGCAGCGACTGAGATAAGCTTCTCTACATTCTATTACTTTTGAAGTTGGATTTGGTGCAAAAGAAAGTTTTAGTATTTACGAATACAATCTACACAAGTTTTAGACTGAAAATGTTTCTTGAATAGCTATGTTGACCCATTTTTGTTGCATCTTAGAACTCACCCTCTTTTCTACATGTTGACAAACACGAAAACTTAACATTTTTTTTACAGTTTGGTATAACATCTGTCATGTTAAATGCTGAGTTGCCTGTAAGTTCAAGGATACATATCTTAGAGGTATTCTTTTTGGTTTGTCTTTCTAATTTTTTCTTTTTTTTATATATTTTTAATAAGATGGGATCTATATTATTTTAAACTCAGGGATTCAATGTTGGGCTCTTTGATTATTTTATTGCATCTAATGATAGTGAATTGAAAGAGAAGGAACAGAAATATGAAAAAGATTCTGTAGGTTATACACCAAAGTATAAAGCCTGCAACTGTTCAAAATTAAAAAGTGAACCTGACTTGGACTTGTCAATTCTGATTCTTCATGGTGTAGTCGTTTTCAGTGATGCTAAACTCATGAATGCCAGTCAACACTATTCTCTCCCTTATATTCCTTCACCGAAATGGTAATGTGAGAGTTTGACCTAGAAACCTGATCATCCTTTTACTTTCACATTTGAGTTAAATATTATACAATTGAAATGCAAGTTCTAACTTATCTTTTGTATATCTTTTTATCTATGCTGGAGGTTACTGTGACAACAAAAAGTCAATGAACAATTGTCACATACAACGTTCATACGATCTCTCATAGAATAGGTCAATAGGCTAATATAAAACTTCTGTTTTTACTATACGGATTTAACTACTGTTTTGAATCCAGTAACCATTTTCAGCTTTGTAAAAAACAGGTTTGACTTCATTAATTGAACACTACGTTGATAATGGCTTTGTGTTTCTTTCAGCTAGACAACAGCTCAATAAGGATTTAACTACTGTTTTGAATCCAGTAACCATTTTCAACTTTGTAAAAAGCTGGTTTGACTATATTAATTGAACAATATGTTGATGATGGCTTTATGTTTCTTTCAGCGATAGAAAACAGTTCAATCACTGGTTAGTGTAACCAACATTTCAGTCGAGGTTCTAACATAATAGTTATTAGGTTTCTTATAGGCCATTCCTCTGTTATCCTCTGAGACCAGGATAAAGAAGGATGGATATAGCCAACAATGGCAGTGGCAACAGCTGGTGAGTAATATTCTTTTCGTTTTGACAATCGGTCTTAATTTTGTGCTTCATAATGTTGTTGGGATTTACAGTGGGATCCGGGTTACCGATTTTACTTTTTATTAAAATCGATTTAATAATTAAATTAATTCTAAATTAATTTGGCAGCGGAAACAAATTAAAACGCGGACGCAACTGTAACAGGATCAATCACCGACACGACAAACACATAAATATATTTATTCAAAATAAATAAATAAATAATCAAATTAAATATCTAACGGATTAGATATACCTTGGCGGGATCCGAGCAACCGCTCGAGACATCCCGATTCAACGGGCTCGCGCTAGG
>JBCNJP010000027.1:71581017-71676335 GCA_039602395.1 Deinandra increscens subsp. villosa
GGGTTACTTCCGCTGGTATAGCTGTTTACTTGTTTTGCCACTCGCGTGATTTCGGAACCCGTCTACATCCTTTTTCTACTCTAATATTTTGTGTTTAAACTTTAAATTGTCAAAAAAAAAATTACGTTAAAAATTTTATTCACCATATATTATCACAAGTCCATTTTATCTTGATGGTTATTTCTTGGAAACTCCTTTTCAGTCAAACGTTCGAATCATATGCAAAACATATTTTTAATTGAAAATCTATTTTGGTTTAATTTTTTGTTTCTATACATTTTTATTTCTTTTATACGTTTTCTAACAACAATTTAATTTAGTTTATGTAAGTATGTTTTTTATAAATCTAAATTTAGTTTTTTCTTTCTAATCGTTAAATTTAGAACAAAAAGTTACAAATTAAGATATTCGGAAAACTAAAAAGAAAATTAAGACTTGAAGGCCTTATTTTTTTAAATTCGCTTGAGATCTCAAAAAAGCTTGAGCTGGCTTGAAGACGAGATTATGAAAATGAAAGAAAACTGAAAGTGGGATAGATCGAGCTAGAACGTAACCGATGGTAGTTGATGTGGACATAAATTGTACATCCACTAGAAACAATGAAGATGATCCTACGTGGCAATCATAAACATGATAGTGGGCAATAATTATAGGCTTTAAATTAAAAGATTACGAGGCAGAGAATATTCACACGGAATGTGCCCTTTTGATGGTGGATTAACTATATATTATTTGGGAAAAAGATAAAAACGACCGCTTTAACAAAAAAAAAACATCTTTATTATAGCCCTTTAAAAGTCAACATCCCTAATATAGCCCTCAATGCACGATTGGACGACCGTCGCTGCACGTCGTCACGACTCTACCAATGAAAAGCTGACACGTGTTTTTTCCATGGTCGCCACGACCCTCCGTCGCCGACAACGACCGTCCAAGGTGGGCCTACGACCGTCCTCTACCTGACACTTTTCAGGGTCGTCCCATAGTCTCTGACGGTCGTCTGACACGTGTCGGGGCTTCGAGGTGACTCCGACATTAAAAAAAACTTTTTTTTTACAAAAGAAGTCGTTGACCCTCACGGTCGCCACGAACCCTTTTTTTTGTTTTTGTTTTTGTTATATTTTTAATTTAATTATTTTTTTTACTTCTCCTTATATTTAACTACTTGTATTTATTTACCCTTCCCCCTTTCACTCTCTTTATATATCACACCTATCTCCTTTATTTACCATCACTTTTCACTAAAATGGCTAACCCTTCACCTATTTGGGGTCAACGTGAGGAAGAAGATCTTGCAATTTCCTGGTTAATGGTTCGTGACAGAGAGCCGTGGTTAAGGTACGGGAATAGGTTCTGGCACCGAGTGAGAAGTTGTTTTTACGCTCGTTACCAGACTCCGTATAAGCGTACGCATCATCATCGTATCTCTCATTGGCATCAAATGCGATACAAAATGAAAAAAATTTAATGACACTTTTATTAGAGTTTCCAGCCAAGCCTTGGTTTAGTACACTTACGATGATATTATGAAGTTGTCCAAAAATAGTTACCAGATTTGTGAGGGTAACGAGTTTGAACATTTTGCAGCTTGGGTAGTGCTAAAAGATCATCTAAATTTTAAATTTTAATTTATAGGTAGGCTATCTTAATGTAATTTTCTTTTTATTTAGCAAGTATTTGTTTTGTTAATGTATTTTGTAATCTTTTCAATGAAATTGTCGTTTGAATGTTTTTTTTCATTTATATATTTGTTTTACGGAATTCCTTGTTTTATTTATAAAATGTAAATTTGAAAATTTATTAAATTAGAAATATAATAAAATTATAAAATATATTAAAAATAAAGTATAACAAACACAAAAATATTAGTAATGTTTAAAAGAAAAATCACCCTAATCTATTCTAAACTGGACGAGGCAAACATCGCCAAAAATAAAATATATCAGCCATGAAACGCCGATACTTCATACAAACTATTTTAATATTAGTTGCCTTGTCGAGAGGTTTACGAGTCACTAGATGGTCCATTAGCATACAAACGTAAACAACTTTGTTCCCAAACATGTCTTTCGATGTCCGGACGTGGTCATCGTTTACCTCATATAAAAACACCCTCTCTTGACGAGGTATTTTATTCCAGTACCCAACTTTCACCAACAAAAAAGTTAGATAAACATTTACTTTTTGAAGCTTAGGTAAAACAAACTGTCTATTCTTATCACCGTCGTAGGGAAACACACCGGAAAATATATACTTGTCAGATTTAAAATCGACGGATATATGCTAAACTTTCTAGATGCATACTGAACTGCATTTTTATTACAAGAGTCTATTAAAATTTTCATAGAAATCGGGTGGTAAGATAGTCTAGTTAATTTCTCTTTGTTGTCAATTACTCATTTGCATTAGTCTTCCAACCCAACCTTCAATATGCTACAAAAAAAAAGAATTAAATAAAATAAATTATATATAAAAAAAAATATAATAATAAAATAAAAACGTACCATTGATTTCAAAGAACCGTGTCCTAATAGAGCACCCCAAATTTTTTTTCAAGCTTTATGTTCGTATTAACGAACAGGACAGAATAACAAAAAGGTTTATCTCATTTTGTATAAAATTCCATGACATCTTTAGACCAATGATCAGATTCATCATAAGGAATGGCCCAACGACGTTTACCTCCTTGTTCTATAACTCGTCGTTTTGGTTGAAGCATCTGCTATGCATACACGCATGGATTTATTTTCTCCACCTCTCTTTCATCAGCTCCTCCAGCAGAAGATGTAAACCCCGAACCTTTATTTTTTGGTACTCTTCACTTTGAAAGTATGAAATCAAAGGTTTTTTTAACGGGTTGTGAGCTATATTCATCGCTAGACATTTTTGGTGATGAGATATTTGTAAATTTAGTTAGGCCTTATCTTATTTTATAGTAATAAATTTAAAAATTTTAAACTTTAAATATAAATAAGGCAATAATTAATTAGGTAGTTGACACGGTCGTCACGACCGTCCTTTACCCAGTAATCGATTGTGGTCTTATCGAAGTCAGATAATCATTTATGAACGATCGTGTCGAACCTGTCATGGTCATGCGTAAATTTTTTTAACGAAGCATTAAATTGAACATTTATATCAAACAATATATACATTATGTAATACTATAATAACTATAAACATTATAATCAAACATAACCATATATTAAACATATTAAACATACTTTATAAAATAGGTCCCTATAAAATATTAAACATAACAAAATAATAAAACATCTAAAAATTAAGAAAGATCACGATCATCTTTTAAAATAAACCAAAAATCAACATAATTGAATCTTGGTGGAACGTCGTGATAAAAATACATTTAAAGTGCCCAAGTTACTTTTTACTCTTGTGGTATGAAGTAGGGAGTGCTGTCTTACAGGGCTCTAAAGTTTTGCACTTTGATTCGTATGTCCCGCCATTTAGAATTCAGCATGTCTGTAGTACGATAACCAACTTCCTTTCCAACCAAACAGTGAAATTCAAGACTTATCCTGCGCCAGAATTCTCCTGACCCCGGGCTTGTTTCTTTACGAACCATAAACCAAGCATGAGCTAAGGCGAGCTTTTTACAACTATTTCTCTCCTTCTTTTACATGATTTTTACATGATATGGGCGTATGCATATGATCATCGAGGATCGATAGATCCAATTAGTGATAGATTATTAACTAACCACAATAGTCTTACAAAGATTAAACGAAATAGAACTCAATCGGTTACAATATGACTGATTGAAAGAAAATAAAAACAACAGAAGTTAATCATTTGTAAACAATGATGATAATCGAAGACACATAAAATGTAAAAGCTTAATTAGTTTCCGATGAAGACCATGAGCACAAAACCCTTTGATGAAAGATTCACATAGCAGGGCTGGGCCTTCAACGGCTCTTTGAGAGAGAAGGGAATTGAAAGAATTTTTGTAAAAGGAATGACAACAAATTTGTATATGACAACCCTAACAATCTAATACCGACAGAGACAGAGAGATCGTGTGATGTGCTTGTAACCCTAAGTGAGCTTATGAGTCCTTTGCAGTATTTTATCACCCTAAGGCTCCGTATATTTTCTATAAAAGATTTGTGTCTGAATCTGAATATCACTTCTGGATGTTGAGATTTGGTTCGAGGGTGAGGTTATTGTAAGAAGTTTAGTTTGGATAAGAAGGATAAGAAGGAATCATAGCCATTAGATCTTTAATTAAATAAAGATCTATGGCTCAAAGTTTTCCTGGGTAAATTTGAGAGAGAAATTAAAGAAAGTAAAATATGGAAGGGCATTTTAAACTCTTTATCAAATTCTCCCCATTTTTTAAACATTCATAACTCTTAGATACGACATTATTTTTTTAAAAAAATTACACCATAAAACTAAGCGTCTATTTATCTTTAAAACGCGTACAATGTTGTTATATATAAAATAAAAAAAAAAGAAATTTACTCTTTCGATTATATCAAATTGTTCAGATCATTGTGTCATTGTGTCATATTATGTCAAAAATGTTCAGATCATTGTGTCATATTGTGTCAAAATGTTCAGATCATTATGTCATATGGTGTCAAAAACCAAAAAAGTATATATTTTTTTAAAATTGTATATATAGCAACACTATATATACTTTTGACACAATGACACTATGATCTGAATATCTTGACACAATGACACAATGATCTGAACATTGTGTCAAAAATTAAAACAATAATTTTTTTTTAGTTTTTCATACAGCAACACTATACGCGTTTTAAACGTAAAAAAACGCTCGTTTTTATGGTGTAATTTTTTTAAAAAAATAATGTCGTATGTGAAAGTTATGAATGTTTTAAAAAAAGTGGGGAAATAGATAAAAAGTCAACAAAATTGGCTAAGACTAAAATACCCCTCTTTCCTTTTTTTATTAGATCAAGATCCAATGGCTGAAATTCCTTCTTATCCTTTTTACCAAACAAAAAACTTCTCATTTGAACATCTCCCTTGGTTTAAATGTCTGAAATCTGAATCATTAAAGCCGTTTGTTTTTTTCTAAAACATCATATCTGAATATTAATAAACGTCTGTTTTACTATTTTAAATGTTAAACTTATGTAGTTAAATAAAAAATAAACTTGTCTTAACATAAAACATTAGAAAGAAAGTACAACAACAAAATACAATGTTTCCAATACATCTAAGCATTCAAACTCAATTTGCATTAATTGTTCCGCGAATTTCATCTATCAAATTTATCATATATTGTTGATCAGCATCACTCCCATGTGATGGAAGCTCATCATCATCATCATCATCATCATCATTATTGTTGTCCTCCACGTCACCTTCATATTGTACATTCCTATTAATAGACATTTTAGCTTAATCATATTCAGAGAATAGTTCATCGCTTAAGCCCTCTCTTCGTATATAGTTATGAATAGCAACACATGCGATAGTAATATCTCTTTGTTTAACCAAAGGATAGGGTGACATTTTCTTCAAGATAGGAACACGTGCCTTCAATACACCAAAAGCACGTTCAGTAACATTTCTAAGTTTAGCGTGGTTAAACGTTTTTTTTATTCAATACACGTCTTAGACGAAAATCTCCAAGCCAATACCTAACGTTGTAATATGGTGCCATAAATCCCCAAGTATGTTCATATGCAACATCATAAAGAAAATATTTATCTTGAAAGAAAATAGAACTAGAAACCATTAGTGTTTATATGCATCACTGGGAATTTAATAAGGTAAAAAAAAGTTGTTAGAACATAATCGGTTAGTCTTGGAAGTATTTGAACAAGATGAAGATGAAGTATTGTTGTTACACAAACTGCGTTCCGAAGTGACACGAACCATGATCCGAAGTCACACTTCAGATCAGTTCGGAACTACACGAACTGTGGGTTCGGGTCAGTTCATGAACAAGAGTATAAATACGTTTTGTTCTTTGTATTTCAGAACAGTGGAGTGAGGGTCTGAGTGTTAAGTGTGTGTTTCAAAGATGTATTCTCTATGTGAGTTCCAGGTTGTAAATTGCTCTTCGGTGATCAATAAAACAATCTTTTAGTTACGTTTTCGTATCCAAAATAGCTAGATCGAGTAGATGATCCAATGCTCATGCGTTTTCAAATGGTATCAGAGCTATCTGGTTCTTTCCACTGATCTGTAATTGCTATTTTTGAAGTTTTTGATACAAAAATTATCGGTTTTTGTGAAATTGGAATGTTTTTGCTTGGTTTTGATTGTTTCTATTGAGTTTCTTGTGAAAATTTCAATTCTAAATCAATCCTTTTCACTTTATCTGATCTTCTGCTGAAAATCTCGTTCACATCTATCCAAAATCACGAAATTTGATTCAAATATGTCCGGTTCGTTTCAGTTCAGGTGAAGAACAGTCTATTAGAATATAACCGTCATCCGAAGTGTGAGTTCGCATCAGTTCGCTCACCCGAAGTGTCAGTTCGCTTGAGTTCGGATCACTTAGGTTCAGTTTGGGTCAATTCGGTCAACCGCAGTCTCAGTTCGAACCAGTTTGGATCTCAGCTCAGTTCGGATCACTTCGTGTAGTTTCGGTCCGCTTCATTTCCGATTCGGATCAGTTCGGGTGTTTCAATTTGTAACTCAGTTCGGATCCACGTTGGCTCAGTTCAGTTTAATCATATCCAGTTCGGATTATTTCGGGTGAACCGTATTTAGAAATTATCAGGATGTCTGATTTCCAAGCTTTTGCCGTTATGCAAAACGCAATGCAAACCTTGATCAGTTTTGATAATAAAATCGGAACAAGTCAGAAAGTTCCCAAGTTAATAATATTGGAAGATTATCACAATTGGAAGCAAATGTTTTCCGCCTATCTCAGCACAAATGATATTGATCTATGGATTCCGATTGAGAAATTGTATACTCGTCCAACTGATGGAGGAGAGTATAAGGAAATCAAATATTTTTCATCCGAAGAAAGGAAAAGCTATGAACACGAACAAAAATCTTTTGGTTATCTTACCATGACTTTAATTACCGAATTGCTACATCAATTTAACACTTGCAAAAAGACAAAATAATTATGGGATGCTTTATCGGCAAGATGTGAAGGAAACGATCAATACAAAAAGAGTCAACGAAAGGTGTTGAACAAAGAATTTGATAACTTTCAGCATTATGATAAAGAAAACATCACAGATCTTGTGTCTAGATTTTCACATCTTATCAGTGAATTGAAAGTGGTGGGAATAAAGAAAACCAATGAAGAACTGAAAGAAAAGTTGTTGGAAGCGTTACCGCAAAATTGGGAGAATTATGTGCTGATGATTACACATGATAAAGAATTCTCAGCACTATCATTTCATGAATTGACAGGAAAGCTTCATGCTCGAGAAATGGAGATGATGAATTCAAACAAAACAACTGCTCAATTGCAAAATCATGAGTTGTATCATGGTCAGAATGCAGCAAGCATAAATGCAAAATCTAAACCAATCAGTGTTAGTTTTGCACCAAGTACCACATTTATTGGAAATGGTTATGGAATTTCTAAAAATTTTGATTCCTCAAGGGGTTTCAGTTTTACCATTCCTGATTTAACAAATCAGAATGCATTTTCGGTCAAGACAACTGTGATTGTATAGCTTTTATATTTTGCTCTAATTACATCTTCTTTTGGAATGATTATCAACAATGTTAGTGACGCTAAATTGACTGAAGAAGATTTTGATGAGATCGATGATGGCCATTTGAATGAAATGGATATGGCCTGGCAATTGGTTATGCTAACTCAGAAAGCAAAAAGGTTTTTCAAGAAAACTGGGAGACAAGCCGTTGATGCAGGTTGAAAGCTGGGTTTCGATAAATCTAAGATATAATGTTACAAATGTTCCAAACTTGGACATTTTGCAAGAGAATGTCACCAATCATATGCCAACAAATCTGATTTAAAAGCTACTAACAATGGTACTCAAGCGTCATCAAGTAATTCAAATAAAAAAGCTTTAACCGTTCAAGCTGGTGGGGGTTATGAATGGGGTAAATTTTTTAATGAATCCACATTGATTGTCACCTCTGTACAAGATGATTATTATTCAGACACAAGTTCTTATGAATCAGCTGAGAATGAAAATTATGAAGCTAAATTTGATAATTTTTTTGAAGGAGAATGATTCTTTGTTAAAAGAAATCAGTATTCTTACAGTTGAACTTCAATTAGTAAAGGAAGAATTGGAGGTTCATAAGAAAGAAAGCAAGGATTTTGAGTTGAAGAGTGCCAAGCTATCTGAAGAAATATTGTAACAACCCGTAAGTTTCCAAGGACTCAAACCGATAATATATACTTATGTGTTAACTATGTTACGTAACTGTTTACTTACAACGTGCCAATTTTGTCATAATCACATTCATATAAAATAGGAATATAGCCTTGATGTAGCCTTAATTCTTGTTGAAAACAATACTTGAACATGATAACTTCTTTGCACGAAATGGTCGCTGGAACTTCAATAATAATAAAGCGACTAACCAAATTCGTTTATTAAATTTACCAAACTATGTGGTAAACGTCAGACATAATCCCATCATCTTGGAATTTATCATTATTATCATTTATCATTTTACGTTCATTTTAAATCATAAACTTTGATCAACATTTATCATTTTATCATTCACATATTTCAAGTAAGACTTTTATAAACAATCTTGTATTAAACAACAACGAGTTTAGACAACGACAACAAAACAAGACTTGTGATCCAATCCCTACGTTAACATCGATTTATTTTACGTCCAAAACATTTTACTAAACTTCATTAACGTGCACGACGGATATATTTCACATGAATGCAATATATATATATACATGCAACGTAATATTTTCAAGTTATTGAACCTCGAGTACTTTGTCCCAAACCGAGTCATTATTTTTATTTTTTTACGTCGTAGTGAATAAATATTTTATAAAACGTTCAAACCCGGTTCGATTTATTTATTTTCTTTCTTTCCTTCGAGATTTAATCAACCCATCACCTTTTCCCTTTCTCCTCTCGTCTTCCGTTTTCCTTGACCCGGCCGGCCACGGGTTCGACCCCTTCCCCTTTCTCTTGCCGGTTCGAACCAAACCACCACCATTCCCCTTTAAATGATCTAGTTAGCCACATGTACTTGTGTTGACCTCCTTAGATTCCTTTCTAATCACTCCCAGCATGGTCTTACAACCTACACAAGTGTAGGTGGGAGTTGTCTCAAGAAAAGCCAATGTTATGGACCATTGGTCCATAGTTTCCCTCCCAATACTTCTCTTATTTTCCCTCTCAAAGTGCAGCCACTTAACTCCACAAAAAACCACATGTACTACAATATTTCATGTCCCTTGAACCCCCCTTGGAGCCCTTGTGAACCGGCCAAACAAAGGGACTCGAACCCGAGCCCTTTCCTTCCTTTTTGGTCCATACACATCACATACACACATTAACACTTAGACTTTTATCAACCCTCATTCTACTAGATATTTATCTAACATCACAAGACCCACTCACTCACTACTCTCCATCTCTCTCCCTCTCGGTCATCTCTCTCTCTCTCTCTCTCTCTCTCTCTCTCTCGGTTTTGTGTGATCCGAAACCCACACACACATACTAACTAAACATCGTCCCTTCTCACTTGAACACTTATACTCACCTTTTACAACCCTAGACTTCATTAGTTACTTTCATTTCTCAAGAAAACTCTCTCTTGCTCCCTCCTCTCTCTAGAAACCGTAAGTCCCCCTCTCTCTAAAACTCTTGAGTAATCACTCATCTTCTTGATGATTCATGATGCTAGGAAGCTTTGGAACTCAAGAACAACCATCCTCATCATCATTTTTGGCCATCATCACCTCCTAGCAAGGTTCCACCTTCACTTCTTCTAGTAAAATCTTGTTCTAGCAAGTATTCTTAGTTTCCTTTCATGACTAGAACACTCCATTAGCAAGTCTTGACCTACATTGTTGTCTAAACATCATTATGAACCATAAAAGCTTACTTACTTGTATTTATCTTCATGTTCCCCCATGTATTTACCTACTAGAAACTCATGATAGTATTTACTTACAATATTATGTTCAAAACTTAGTTTGGTTGGACCTTTTACACAAGTATATGTTTGGTTTGCATTTTTAGACATTAACTTTGTATATATTGTGTATTATGTGTTGTCCTTGTAAACTTGGACCCCTTGATGCCTATGAAACGTTTTTACACTTTTAATATAGTCAAAATATGATATCTTGAACTTTAGAAAGATTACTGGTGCTTAAACTCACCATAGCAAACTTTTACATACAAAAGTACACCTTAAAAACCCTAGAAAATGCTTTTCACTATAGATCCGTTTTCACCAGAAAGTTTGGATTTTAAACAGTAGGTTGTAATGGTTTAAATGACTTTAGAACATGGCCAAAAGATCCCTTAACAATTTACATGAATTTGGGCACAAACCGGGACTAAAACGGACACCTGACGGGCCCGAAAACACCATTTTTGTAAGAAAACCCAAATCTGGTCCAAATGAACTCATAGGGTTATTTTAATGGTAAAAACATGTCTACGAATGCATATGGTGAATTAAGGAACCTAACAGTGTCATTTAACGGGCAAACGGGACCAAAACGACAAAACCGATACAAAATCCACCAAACCGGCAAACTAATAAAAACCGACCCTTGAAATAATTATCTAGTCAAAATAATCAATTTCTTACATGAAAACCCTCATTTTGACTCAATATTTTTTCTATAAATATTTACCATCTCTAAATATTATTTTGGAATTTTTGTATATTTTATTTAATTAAAAATATATAATTTATATTTTTCCAAATAAACACATAACCGGACACTTTTACTTTGACTTTTTCAAATCATTTAGCTCTAAGGATACCATGACGTCAAGACTTGACCTACCTAATTGGAGTGACATTAATGTCAACCCAATTACTTATTGCATGTCTCATAATTATCTAGGCTTGCACTTTCCGTTGATCTTATTACCGACTACAGTTTCTGAATCATGTGAGGTTTTCACGGCCCCTTTTTCTTTTAACTATTTTATCTTTGGGGGAGAATTCATACATACATTTTTCCATGTTAGACAATTGGACCTTGTTATCATAACTGTTTCATGTGCTTTTCCATTTTCCACACCCGTTATCTCATGTTCATTCATGCTATAACCCAAACCCCACTATTAACTGAATCCGATTAATTATCATTTGCAAATGGTAACGTTTGAATAGATCTATTGGGTTAACGCCCCTGCTCTGATTGGTATCTCTAATCGTGACTCCGTCTTTTAGTCAAAGAGTACAAATTGTTATGTCATATCTTTGCGGTACCAACCGGACAAAAGGTACCAAGAGTGGGTAAACAGTCAGTTTTGATATTCAGGGTACATGGTAACTTTATCAACTAGTCTTATCTAATATTGTCAACAATAACATGAACTGTTTCCAATTACTATTTTCATTCAACCTTTAACTGCTAGCACTTTAAACCTGTGAAACTCACCAACAATTATTTGTTGACTGTTTTCTCGTATGAATTCTTAAGTACTTGAACTTAATTGTTATGCATGCATCGGACCTGCTTGCTTGTTTCCTGCCCTTTGCATCTTAGGACTGTTCATTTGTTTCTAGAGTATGGTTTAGCTTTTGGAGATCTTCCTGACATAACACCTAACGATGTCATGTCCAAAAAATCTTTTGAAAACTTATGTGTTGTAACTGAAACAATTTACTTTTCTCATTACAATTAATCCGCTGCGTAATGATATTGGAAAAACCCCTATTCACTCCAACAATTTAGCAATTTCCAAAACGGCTCTAGTTGTTGAACCATCCAGAGTACGTTCGTAACCTTGACTGTGATAACCTTTTTTGCATCCCGACACAAATCTTACAAGGTGTGACAGAGTGGTATCAGAACCAAGGTTATAGAACTAGATTGCATACATAGGGTCTAGACTATAGCCTAAGCTCTGTTAGTCATACTTGCATGCATCACTATTTGCCTATTTGACTTATTCACATATCATACGTAACATATATATATATATTATCATCATCACTTGGAAACTTTGTCGCAACATGGCTTCTCACGTACCGATTGACTTGACTTTTGACTCTGAGACTGAGGCTCACTTCGACTTGGAGCAACCAACGTCACCAGTCACTACAGAGGCTTCATCACCTCCTTGTTCAGCGACCAGTGTTCTCGATGGCCCTTACGATGTTGACTCCGAGCCGGAAGAGGATTCTGCGACTGATGAGGACCCGGAGGAGTATGCGCCCTTCACTGTTGACATCACCGATGCAGATTAGGACGGAGATACTCTCACCGTTACCATATCCGCTTCTAGCCCTGTTTCCCCTGATCGTGAGCCCTCATTCCGACCTTACTGCTCCACGCCTAACGGTCCCCTCCGTATGCTTACCCCTAGGAAGTCAGTCAGGCGTAGTAGACAACACGTTTCCGGTCCAGTTACCGAGTCTGAGCCGTCCCGTAAACGTTCCCTCTCCCTAGAGCCCGATGAGCTACCTGCTGAACCAGAGACGATGCCACCCAAGAAACGGGTGAGATTTACCGACAGTACTTTTGAGATCGGAGAGCCATCCGCCACTGCTGAGACCTAGGACGTGCCACTACCACCTCATGCCCCAACACCTTCTGATATACCTAGCCCTGTTCTTTCTGGTATCCCTATTGACTCTCTTGTTCTTTCTGATATACCTCATTCCCCAGCACCTTTTGATATACCTAGCCCTGTTCTTTCCCATCGCGACGATGAGATCCGTCAGCTTCACGCCACCATCCGTAGCCTTGCTCCACCAGCCACTATCACTGACCTTCCCACCCGACTTGCTGTCCTGGAAGCCCGTGTGATCTCCCAGGACCAAGCCCTCGACACCTTGCATGTTCACCTATCTGACGTTTCTGGCGCCCGCCGCTGAGGCCAACCAGGCCATCCGAGCTCTCGCAGCTACTACCCCCTCGACGGAGGATTTCGCCGTCATTATCCGTTTGTTGCTGACAGTGATAATCCAGATCCATGACATCCTCGACATCGTTGATCGAGCACCATTTCATTAGAGTTTTTATTTCATGGAGTGACTGTTACTCTTTTATGGTATTATTATGATATATTCGAAACTTGTATTATTGGTGAATCTATTTTTATCACCGGATAAATGTTTATGTTGGTCTGAACAATTAAAAGCTACTAACAATGGTACTCAAGCGTCATCAAGTAATTCAAACAAAAAAGCTTTAACCGTTCAAGCTGGTGGGGGTTATGAATGGGGTAAATTTTTCAATGAATCCACATTAATTGTCACCTCTGCACAAGATGATTATTATTCAGACACAAGTTCTTATGAATCAGCTGAGAATGAAAATTATGAAGCTAAAATTGATAATTTGTTGAAGGAGAATGATTCTTTGTTGAAAGAAATCAGTATTCTTACAGTTGAACTTGAATTAGTAAAGGAAGAATTGGAGGTTCCTAAGAAAGAAAGCAAGGATTTTGAGCTGAAGAGTGCCAAGCTATCTGAAGAAAATATTGTAACAACTTGTAAGTTTCCAAGGACTTAAACCGATAATATATACTTATGTGTTAACTATGTTATGTAACTGTTTACTTGCAACGTGCCAATTTTGTCATAATCACATTCATTTACAATAGGAATATAGCCTTGACGTAGCCTTAAATCATATTGAAAACAATACTTGAACATGATGACTTCTTTGCACGAAATGGTCGCTGGAACTTCAATAATAATAAAGCGACTAACCAAATTCGTTTATCAAATTTACCAAACTATGTGGTAAACGTCAGACATAATCCCATCATCTTGGAATTTATCATTATTATCATTTATCATTATTATCATTTATCATTTTACGTTCATTTTAAATCATAAACTTTGATCAACCTTTATCATTTTATCATTCACATATTTCATGTATGACTTTTATAAACAATTTCGTATTAAACAACAACGAGTTTAGACAACGACAACAAAACAAGACTTGTGATCCAATCCCTACGTTAACATCGATTTATTTTACGTCCAAAACATTTTACTAAACTTCGTTAATGTTCATGACGGATATATTTCACATGAATGCAATATATATATACATGCAACGTAATATTTTCAAGTTATTGAACCTCGAGTACTTTGTCCCAAACCGAATCATTAATTTTATTTTTTTACGTCGTAGTGAATATATATTCTATAAAACGTTCAAACCCGATTCGATTTATTTATTTTCTTTCTTTCCTTCGAGAATAATAAACCCGTCACCTTTTCCCTTTCTCCTCTCCTCTTCCGTTTTCCTTGACCCGACCGGGCACGGGTCCGACCCCTTCCCCTTTCTCTTGCCGATTCGAACCAAACCACCACCATTCCCCTTTAAATGATCTAGTTAGCCACATGTACTTGTGTTGACCTCCTTATTTGCCTTTCTAATCACTCCCAACATGGTCTTACAACCTACACAAGTGTAGGTGGGAGTTGTCTCAAGAAAAGCCAAGGTTATGGACCATTGGTCCATAGTTTCCCTCCCAATAGTTCTCTTATTTTCCCTCTGAAAGTGCAGCCACTTAACTCCACAAACAACCACATGTACTACAATATTTCATGTCCCTTGAACCCCCCTTGGAGCCCTTGTGAACCGGCCAAACAAAGGGACTCGAACCCGGGCCCTTTCCTTCCTTTTCGGTCCATACACATCACACACACACATTAACACTTAGACTTTTATCAACCCTCATTCTACTAGATATTTATCTAAAATCACAAGACCCAAACACTCACTACTCTCCATCTCTCTCCCTCTCGGTCATCTCTCTCTCTTTCTCTCTCTCTCTCTCTCTCTCTCTCTCGGTTTTGTGTGAACCGAAACCCACACACACATACTAACTAAACATCGTCCCTTCTCACTTAAACACTTATACTCACCTTTTAAAACCCTAGACTTCATTAGTTACTTTCATTTCTCAAGAAAACTCTCTCTTGCTCCCTCCTCTCTCTAGAAACCGTAAGTCCCTCTCTCTCTAAAACTCTTGAGTAATCACTCATCTTCTTGATGATTCATGATGCTAGGAAGCTTTGGAACTCAAGAACAACCATCCTCATCATCATTTTTGGCCATCATCACCTCCTAGCAAGGTTCCACCTTCACTTCTTCTAGTAAAATCTTGTTCTAGCAAGTATTCTTAGTTTCCTTTCATGACTAGAACACTCCATTAGCAAGTCTTGACCTACATTGTTGTCTAAACATCATTATGAACCATAAAAGCTTACTTACTTGTATATATCTTCATGTTCCACCATGTATTTATCTACTAGAAAGTCATGATATTATTTACTTGCAATATTATGTTCAAAACTTAGTTTGGTTGGACCTTTTACACAAGTATATGTTTGGTTTGCATTTTTAGACATTAACTTTGTATATATTGTGTATTATGTGTTGTCCTTGTAAACTTGGACCCATTGATTCCTATGAAACGTTTTTACACTTTTAATATAGTCAAAATTTGATATCTTGGACTTTAGAAAGATTACTGGTGCTTAAACTCACCATATCAAACTTTTACATACAAAAGTACACCTTAAAACCCCTAGAAAATGCTTTTCACTATAAGTCCGTTTTCACCAGAAAGTTTAGGCTTTTAAACAGTAGGTTGTGATGGTTTAAATGACTTAAGAACATGGCTAAAAGATACCTTAACAATTTACTTATATGTGGGCACAAACCGGGACTAAAACCGACACCCGACGGGCCCGAAAACACCATTTTTGTAAGAAAACCCAAATCTGGTCCAAATGAACTCATAGGGTTATTTTAATGGTAAAAACATGTCTACGAATGCATATGGTGAATTTAGGAACCTAACAGTGTCATTTAACGGGCAAACGGGACCAAAATGACAAAACCGACACAAAACCCACCAAACCGGCAAACTTATGAAAACCGACACTTGAAATAATTATCTAGTCAAAATAATCAATTTCTTACATGAAAACCCTCATTTTGACTCAATATTTATTTCTATAAATATTTACCATCTCTAAATATTATTTTGGAATTTTTATATATTTTATTAAATTAAATATATATAATTTACATTTTTCCAAATTAACACATAACCGGACACTTTCACTTTGACTTTTCCAAATCATTTACCTCTAAGGCTACCATGACGTCAAGACTTGACCTACCGATTGACTTGACTTTTGACTCTGAGTCTGAGGCACACTTCGACTTGGAGCAACCAATGTCACCAGTCACTACAGAGGCTCCGTCACCTCCTCGTTCACCGACCAGTGTTCTCGATGGCCCTTACGATGCTGACTCCGGGACGGAAGAGGATTTTGCGACTGATGAGTACCCGGAGGAGTATACGCCCTTCACTGTTGACATCACCGATGCAGATCAGGACGGAGATACTCTCACCGTTACCCTATCCGCTTCTATCCCTGTTTACCCCTGATCGTGAGCCCTCATTCCGACCTTACTGCTCCACGCCTAACGGTCCCCTCCGTATGCTTACCCATAGGAAGTCAGTCAGGCGTAGTAGACAACACGTTTCCGGTCCAGTTACCGAGTCTGAGCCGTCCCGTAAACGTTTCCTCTCCCCAGAGCCCGATGAGCTACATGCTGAACCAGAGACGATGCCACCCAAGAAACGGGTGAGATTTACCGACAGTACTTTTGAGATCGGAGAGCCATCCGCCACTGCTGAGACCTAGGACGAGCCACTGCCACCTCATGCCCCAGCACCTTCTGATAAACCTAGCGTTGTTCTTTCTGGTATCCCTGTTAACACTCTTGTTCTCTCTGATATACCTCATGCGCCAGCACCTTCTGATATACCTAGCCCTGTTCTTTCCCGTCGCGACGATGAGATCCGTCAGCTTCATGCCACCATCCGTAGCCTTGATCCACCAGCCACTATCACTGACCTTGCCACCCGTCTTGCTGTCCTGGAGGCCCGTGTGATCTCCTAGTACCAGGCCCTCGACACCTTGCATGTTCACCTGTCTGAAGTTTTTGGCGCCCGTCGCTGAGGCCAACCAGGCCATCCGAGCTCTCGCACTACTACCCCCTCGATGGAGGATTTCGCCGGCATTATCCGTTTGTTGCTGACAGTGACAATCCAGATCCGTGACATCCTCGACATCGTTGATCGAGCACCATTTCATTAGAGTTGTTATTTCATGGAGTGATTGTTACTCTTTTATGGTATTATTATGATGTATTCGAAACTTGTATTATTGGTGAATCTATTTTTATCACCGGACAAATGTTTATGTTGGTCTGAACAATTATGGACAAGAATTGATTATGTTGTAACATGTACCTTTATTATAAACTCTATTGTACTTTGTAATATAACGTGTTGCTATGTTATGCTATATTGTGGTGATTGTTATGGATTTTGGCATGTCATGTTTTGATTACATTCACTTATACTATGTGTAATGTCTAAGTTTATTTTATCTTATACAATTTAAAGTGGAATGTCAAGACGCGCAAATCGTGATAGTGATCCTACTAAACCCCCAACCCTGGACGCCACGGCTATCGAAACCCTGATTAACCAGCGCATAACCGATGCACTTGTAACCGCTGAAGCAAATCGAGCTTCTGCCTCAAACGGAAGGAGATCAGGATCCCCTGGTGGTAAGACTAAAGACTTTTCTTCTACGACCGGAAGATTTACTAATACAATTGTACGAATTGTATTCAAGGTTTTGAGTAACTTACAGGTGTCCGAGAATGCTCTTACAAGGATTTCATGAATTGCAAGCCCTTACACTTCAAGGGTACTGAAGGAGCAGTTGGACTCATTCGTTGGTTCGAAAAGATGGAATCTGTGTTTCATATGTGTAACTGCCCCGATGGTTACAAGGTCAAGTACGCCACTAGTGTTTTTGGAGAAGGAGTTCTGACTTGGTGGAACTCTCACGCTGAAGCTCTCGGACAGGACCAGGCTTACGCCATGGCTTGGAACGAACTGAAACTACTCATGCGCGATGAGTAATGTCCTCGTGAGGAACTGCAACGATTAGAAGTCGATTTCTGGAACTTGACCATGAATGGATCAGACATACCTGCTTACACCCACCGATTCCACGAATTGGTACACATCTGCCCTACAATGGTGACCCCTCAACATAAGAAAATCGAGAGATACATTTGCGGTCTTGCTCCCGCCATTCAGGGAAGTGTTATGGCTTCTAACCCCACAACACTCTAAGCTGCTATCCATCTGGATCACAATCTGACCTATCAGGCAAACCGCCAAGGCTTGTCTTTCTCTCGTAAGGTTCCTAAAACCAAAATTGTACCTATATCGTCTGTTCCCTCTAACCAGCTGAAATCTTACCGCAAGCGCAAACGCGGCCATGATCAAAAGAGGAAGAAATCCTTTGATTTTCCCGAGAAAACCCCTGAAGCCGTGAAGGCTTATGCTGTAACAACTCCTCCACCTGATGCAAGAAAACCTGGATACACAGGAAACCAGCCCCTGTGTGGAAAATATAACCTGCACCATACCCTGGATTGCAGCAACGTCTACTGCAAAGGCTGCAAGGCAAAAGGTCACAGTCATCGTGATTGCCCAAACCGTTCAAACAAGACGCACCCCGTTGGAACCTGCTTCGAGTGTGGCAGCACTGGCCACTTCAGGAATGAATGCCAAAGGCTCAAACGAGAACCTGCCAGAGGAAGAGCCTTCGTGCTCAATGCTGTTGAAGCCCGTTAGGATCCCCACACCGTAACTGGTACGTTCTTACTCAATGATCATTTTGCTTCCGTTCTGTTTGACACTGGTGCCGACAAAAGCTTTATGTCTAGTGAGTTTAGAAACTATCTTAACGTCACGCCAACTAGATTAGACACTAAGTATATAGTTGAACTAGCCGATGGTAAACAAATCATAACAGAAGAATCCTTCCCAAACTGCTCTTTAAACTTATCCGGTCATCCCTTCTCGATCGATCTATTGCCGGTACAATTGGGAAGTTTCTACGTAGTCGTCGGAATAGAATGGTTGAATAAAAATCGCGCCGAAATCATTTGCCACGAGAAAAGAGTCAAGATACCCCTCCCTGATGCTGAAGTGCTGACAATTCAAGGAGATCGTAATGGAACCAAGCTAGACATCATCTCATGCATGAAATCCCGGAAGTTTATGCGTAAAGGCTACCATACCCTCTTAGCTCACATAACAGCTAGTCAATCCGAGGAAAAGAAACTTGAAGACGTTCCCATCGCACGGGACTACCCTGAAGTCTTTCCCGATGACCTTCCAGGCTTGCCACCCGCCAGGCAAGTGGAATTCCATATTGATCTGGTACCTGGAGCTGCACTCGTTGCAAAATCCCCTTACCGTTTAGCCCCGTCTGAAATGAAAGAATTGTCGAATCAGTTGCAAGAACTACATGACAAAGGTTTTATCAGACCCAGTTTCTTGCCTTGGGGCGCTCCTATTCTCTTCGCCAGGAAGAAGAATGGATCTTTCCGGATGTGTATCGACTACCGTGAGTTAAACAAACTTACCGAGTTACCGTAAAGAAGCGATATCCACTCCCTCGAATAGACGACCTGTTCGACCAATTGCAAGGTTCTAGTTATTATTCAAAAATTGATCTTCGTTCTGGATATCATCAACAGAGAGTTCGTGAAGAAGACATTGCGAAAACTGCTTTTCGTATGTGCTATGAACACTACGAATTTCTTGTTATGCCCTTCGGACTAACGAACGTGCCTGCCGTCTTCATGGATTTGATGAATCGCGTCTGCAAACCGTACCTCGATAAATGCGTAATCGTTTTCATTGACGACATCTTGATCTATTTGTAGGGATATGATCATGTAATAGTAAGCGTAGGTCCGGAAATTATTTAATCCTACGGGGTCACACGTCTCGACACCAAATGTATTAATATTAATTAATGGTTAATTAATATTTATCACGAATTATTTAACGAGGTTTCGTTAAAAACTGACAGTTAATTGTTAACAAAGGGTGTTAGTTGTAATTAGAGAGAGTTGTAATTGGATTACAATTGAGAAAATGCTTTGGATAGGGCCTCTAGTCGATTTCGATCTAGGGCTCCTATGCCAATCCTTAACTTGTTTATCAAGTCTTTTAAACCTATATATAGACCCTCTGGGTTTAAGGTTTAGTAGCTGCTTTTATCTGATAAAAGAAAACCCTAATTCTCTCTCTCTCTTCTCTCTCGAATTCGGCAACAAGAAAACCCAAAGGGGGTTTCGGTTCTTGTGTGGTTCGACCAAGGCTAACTCGAGTGGAGGTGTTCGTGATCAAGTGCTAGCACATAGCATTGGTGTGTCGTGTGTGCGATCGTAGAGGGATTTGCTTTAAATCCTCCAAGAGATCAAGTCAATCCGAGCTCATAAGGTAAACATGTTCTATCCGGTTAGTTAGATTAATTCATAGGTTTATTTCCGCTGCGTACTCGTGAGATAATTTGTTATATAACCCAACAGTGGTATCATGAGCCACCTATGATTTTAATTAATTATCGGGAATAAAACTTGGAAGGGGGGGGGGTAACCAAATAAGATTCTAGCTTTTCGATCCACTTAAAAATCGTGTTTTACAATTGGAAAACAGTTTCACAAATTGGTAAAAACGAAATCCCTTAAATCGCAAATCGAAAACCGGTTCTCGATAGTGGCTTGGTTCCCAAATCGAAAACTGCTTTTCGACCCGTTTTTCTGATCGGAAACCCTTGTTTTCCGATCGAAAACCTCACTTTTCGATCGAGTTCAAATCGTAAAATGTTTACGACCCGATCGAAAAGTACCCAATCGGAAAGTTCCCGATCGAAAAGTACCCGATCGGAAAGTTCCCGATCGAAAGTTCCCGATCGAAAAGTTCCCGATCGAAAACTCCATTCCGATCGTAAACCAGTTTTCGATCGGAAACCTAGTTTCGATCGGAAACTCATGTACGGATCGGAAACCCTTTTCCGATCGGAAACCCGATCGAAATCAAAGTGTGAATCGAAAACCTCTAGCCGAATCGAAAACCCTAATTTTAGATCTAAAATTTGATTCTAGTGATCTAAAAATTAAGAACCCAAGTTTTGTTATTTAATAAAACAACATGTTGTACCTTTATTTTAAATGTTAAAAGGAAGTAAAAACCATGATGTTTCATGCAAATCGTTCATGGTTATTACTTAAATCAAAGAGGATTAAAATTAAAATTATGTTAGATAATTAGAAACCCTAAAAATTATGTGATTATTGTGATAATTGTGACATAATAAAAGGTTTTAAATGCAAATTTGTTTTATGAAAATCGAAATTTGCTTAAATAAACTATTGAAATATGATTTTGTTTATAAAATAAAATTTGTGTCCTAAAACTCAAGAGAAACACCGGCTCACCCATTTGAACACACTCTAAGAGAGGTATAAGTCGGGTCGCCATGCTTCCCTAAAGCGGGTAGGTTTTTAATTGCAAAAGTGGCAAACCTCACCCCTACGCTTCTTTGTGTGTTGCGAATGGAGCTACCGAGCTCTTTTGATTTGGAAGACAAACTAATAATTTTTATAAACACATTATGTGGTGAAGATGTGCATGAACCTTCACACATAACCTTTTTGATCACGCATCAAAATTGTTTTGACCCTAACAAAATTTAAGTCTTTGCCATCCACCTTGAAAAGGACACTTGTGGATGTCATCTTACTCATTGGTACACAATGGTAAAATGGCATTTACATGGCAAATTCCCACTCATTGGTACACAATGGTGGACAATTTGTGCGTTCTTAGCTGGACGACTTAAAAATGAGCTAGGCGGTGAGACCCCTGGCCCGTGGAAAAAGATGGGATAAAACATGACTACAAATCACTTGGTGCAAGTTGTAGGTCCCATAAAATCTAGGAATTGTACTTGGAGTACAATTATTGATCGTCACTTACCATTTGAATGCATCATTTCTAGCAGATCAACTGATGAAATGATGTCATGTCAATTGGATCCTAGCCTTAATAAGCTTAATTGTTTAAAATGTTTAAACAATGGGTAATTAAATTTATTAAGGAAAAGATTATCGAAAATACTGATTTTTGAACTTAATCTGTTTTGTAGATGGCAACAAACCCTCCTCAAAACAATGTTGGTCATGCTTTTCGTCAAATGTTTGAAAGAGAAAAGCTGAATGGATCTAACTTCAACGACTGGTACCGTCAACTGAGGATTGTCCTTAGAGTTGAACGGAGGACCGATGTCCTTGAACATCATTGGCTGACCGAGCCAGCTGCTGATGCTTCTGATCAAGAGAAAGCGTTCTACAATGCAGAGTATAGCAGATACGATGAGGTTGCTTGCATGATGATCTCGAGTATGACTCCCGATCTTCAGAAGCAATATGAATTTCATACACCTTGTGATATGATCAAAGAGCTAAAGAAGATGTATGAAAAACAAGCTGGTGTTGAATTGTTCGACTTAGTTGTGGAACTCCACGACTTGAAGCTTGAAACTGGTAAATCGGTCAGTAGTCATGTGCTCAAGATGAAGAGCTACTTTGACGAATTGGAATCGCTCAATTATGGGTATAATCAGGCTGTGGCAGTTGGCATGATCCTCAAATCTCTTACGAAGGATTTTGAGGGTTTTGTGCGTAACTACAACATGCATAGTATGACTAAGACTATACCTGAGCTTCATGCTATGCTTGTCGAGTATGAAAAAACGATTCCTAAAAGGGCCACTGAAACACCCCAAGTTCTTATGATCAAAGGGGGAAAGATCCAAAAGGCTAAACGACCGTAAAAGGCGAAGGGCAAGAATGATGGTAAGGGAAAAGGCAAGGCAGTTGCGCTTGTTCCTAAAACCAAGCAAACCCCTCCGGCCGCAAAAGAGCATCCGGCTAAAGACCAGATCTGTCACCATTGTGGTAAAGTTGGACACTGGAAGAGGAACTGTCCTACCTATCTAGCTGAGTTGATGAAGAAGAGAAAGAATACTAGTGGGACTAGTACTTCAGGTATCTTCACAATTGAATTATTTTCCTTTTCTAAGAGTGATTCATGGGTGTATGACACCGGCTGTGGAACTCACATCTGTAATTCGTTACAGGGTCTTAGAAAGAGGAGGAAACTGAAGCCTGGAGCTTTGCAGCTGTTCGTTGGAAATGGTTTGCCAGCAGCTGTGGAAGCTATAGGATAATTTCATTTAATTCTGCCTTCTGGGTTATTAATTATATTAGACAATTGTCATTATGCACCTTCTATCACTAGAGGTGTTATTTCAGTTTCTTTGTTGAAAAACCAAGGATTTATTAATGCGTTTAATAATATCGGTATTTCAGTTTCTAAAAATAATGTTCATTATTTTGATGCTATTTCTTGTGATGGCATTTATGAAATTGATATGCGTGGTTGTGTTTCAAATAATTCAATGTTCACTGTTAGCAAACGAGCCAAAACTAGTTTGGACTCTACCTATCTATGGCACTGTCGTCTTGCCCATGTTGGCAAAAACCGCATTGAAAGACTTCAACGTGAAGGGATCTTACAATCAAATGATGAATCATTTGATAAATGCGTTTCCTGTATCTCAGGAAAGATGACAAGAAAACCCTTTCCGAATAAGCCGCAAAGGGCTAAAGAACTACTTGGACTCATTCATACTGATGTTTGTGGCCCATTTAGACATGTGTCAAGAAAAGGTGCTAGCTACTTCGTGACTTTCACGGATGATTTCAGCCGTTATGGTTATGTTTACTTGCTTAAACATAAACATGAGGTATTTGAAACATTCAAAGAGTTCAAGAACGAAGTTGAAAATCAACTCGGTAAGACCATCAAGATCCTTCGATCAGATCATGGTGGAGAATACTTAAGGCAAGAGTTTAAGGATTATCTTAAAGCATATGGAATTGTCCAACAGCTTACTCCTCCTTATACTCCTCAGCATAATGGAGTGTCTGAGAGGAGGAATCGTACCTTACTAGAGATGGTGAGGTCGATGATGAACCTTACAACTCTCCCAATATCATTTTGGGATTTTGCTCTAGAAACCGCTGTACGCGTTCTAAATATGGTTCCAACCAAGAAGGTTGAAAAGACACCATATCAATTATGGCATGGAGAAGTCCCTGTGTTGTCTTACTTAAGAGTCTTGGGATGTGAGGCACTTGTGAAGCGTGATACGCCTGACAAACTACAACCCAGGACTACTAAATGCATCTTCGTGGGATACCCAACGGAAACAATGGGTTACTACTTCTATAATCCTTCCGAAAACACTGTTCGTGTTGCTCGATATGCTGAGTTCTTTGAAAAGAATTTTATAGCTCAAGAGAACAGTGGGAGAATTGTAGAACTACTAGAAGATGTGTCACCTTCTGAAACAACTAGCATTCATCAACTTGGGGGGGGGGGGGAATGTTCAAAGTGATGAACCTCAAGTCGATGATGTTGCGATTCCACTTCGTAGATCCGAAAGGGTCGTACGTAATCCGGATAGATGGATTGGTCTAGTCGAATCCGAGGATGACGTATCAGGAGATCTCAATGAGCCTCCGAACTTCAAAGCTGCATTATCAGATCCGGAATCTGAAAAAATGGCTTGAAGCTACGAATGTGGAAATGAAATCCATGCAAGATAACCACGTTTGGACCCTGGTTGATCTTCCTCCTAACGCAAGAACCGTTAGGAGTAAATGGCTCTTCAAGAAGAAGACCGACATGGATGGAAATGTACACACCTATAAAGCTCGTCTCGTGGCGAAAGGTTATACTCAACGTTTTGGCGTTGACTATGATGAGACCTTTTCACCAGTAGAAGACATAAGAGCTATTAGGATTCTCTTAGCCATAGCAGCGTACTATGACTTTGAGATATGGCAAATGGATGTTAAGACTGCCTTCTTAAATGGTTACTTGGATGAAGAAGTCTATATGGATCAACCTGAAGGGTTCATTGATCCAAAACATCCCAACCAAGTATGCAAGCTTCAAAGGTCCATTTATGGACTAAAGCAAGCATCGAGGAGTTGGAATAAACGGTTTGATGAAGAAATCAAAAAGTTTGGTTTCGTTCAGAATCCTGATGAGCCATGTGTATATCGCAAAGCTAGTGGGAGTAATGTTACTTTCCTTGTCTTATATGTAGATGACATATTGATAATAGGAAAACGCGTTCCAATGTTGCAAGATGTAAAATCCCATCTTGGAAAGTGTTTTGCCATGAAAGACTTGGGAGAAGCAGCATTCATTCTTGGAATCAAGATCTATAGAGATAGAACTAAGCGGTTGATTGGACTAAGTCAAAGTGCTTATATTGATAAGATCTTGAAGCGATTCAAGATGGAGAATTCCAAGCGTGGTATAGTACCTATGCAGGAAGGACTTGGTCTATCGGTCAAACAAGGTGCTTCTACACCTGATGAGGTGAAGCGTATGCAGAGAGTTCCTTATGCTTCGGCTGTAGGCTCTATAATGTATGCAGTGAGATGCACTAGACCTGATATAGCATTTGCACAGAATATCGTTAGCCGATTTCAACAGAATCCAGGTGAAAGTCACTGGACTGCTGTTAAGACCATTCTCAAGTACCTATGGGCTACTAGAGATTTGTTTTTGGTATATGGGGGAAATCCAGATCAAGAGCTCAAAGTGACCGGATATAGTGATGCTGGATTTTAGACTGATAGAGATGACACGAAGTCTTAGTCTGGGTACGTCTTCGTTATGAATGGAGGCGCTGTGGATTGGAAAAGCAAGAAACAAACCACAGTTTCTATGTCTGCAACAGAGTCTGAGTACATTGCTGCTTCGGAAGCTGCAATGGAGGCTGTCTGGATAAGGAAGTTTATTAGTGGGCTTGACATTGTCCCCACAAGCAACTTGCCGATCGACATGTACTGCGATAACTCAGGTGCATTGATCATCGCCAAAGAACCTGGAGTTCAGAAGGGCGCCAGACACTATGCCAGGAGATATCACTATGTTCGTGAGCAGATCGAACTAGGTGAAATCAAATTACTCAAAGTTCACACAAATATTAACTTAGCTGATCCTTTCACGAAAGCTTTGTCGAGGCCGAAGCTTGAAAGGCATGCCGAGGGCATGGGACTTAAATTAGCTAGTTAAATCATGTATGTCTGATGTTCGGTATTTGGATAAGGGATGGTAAACAATTTCTATTCGCATAATGAAATAAAGTACTTGATATGTTTGATTTCATTTAATAGTAAATTGTGTCCTATATTTGCATGTTTAATCCTTGAGTACTTGTCAAGTATTCTAAATTGTCCATTGTCGATTAACTATATGGGAATATAGTTAAACTAAGACAAAATCTGAGTGATTGGTTAGGATGGTCCCACCAAACTCACATGGTATTCATTGGATGCATACTGGACTGACCCACTAACGAATTGTCACTTTATGGATCGTCGTCATTGAGTGAAATTCGTAAATGGTTGCTTTGCTTATCCTTAGACTTGAGATACAAGCAGTTCATGCATGTATGGATTGCACCTACTTGATATAGGTCTAACTATCCTGAATAAGGTAGTCCAAAAGGGCGATTTTCAGTAAGTGTAGTGAAGTATGTGACTGGACACGTGTAGTCAAGAGGATTTATTCCTTCAGCTTTGTGCTGAAGAAGATACCACTGGGCCCCTCATTGGACTAATTAAGATGTTTGCATGGCCGTGCCCAAATGAAATCTAGAAATGTCTCGATTTGCAATTTGGTAATCTTAAGTTAGTTGTGAGAATGAGAAACAGAATCGTTAAAGTATGGAATGACTTTGATCCATATCCATATTTAACACGGTATCGGTAACAAAGGGATAGTAAATGACTGTACCATTTAAATACACTTTGAGAAACTGTACTTAAATATTTCCGGGAGCATTGGCGTGTTGCTAGACGCTAACCAATGTTATTGCCTTTACTATTGCAAGCTCAAGTGGGAGCTGTAGGGATATGATCATGTAATAGTAAGCGTATGTCCGGAAATTATTTAAGCCTACGGGGTCACACGTCTCGACACCAAATGTATTAATATTAATTAATGGCTAATTAATATTTATCACGAATTATTTAACGAGGTTTCGTTAAAAACTGACAGTTAATTGTTAACAAAGGGTGTTAGTTGTAATTAGAGAGAGTTGTAATTGGATTACAATTGAGAAAAGGCTTTGGATAGGGCCTCTAGTCGATTTCGATCTAGGGCTCCTATGCCAATCCTTAACTTGTTTATCAAGTCTTTTGTACCTATATATAGACCCTCTGGGTTTAAGGTTTAGTAGCTGCTTTTATCTTATAAAAGAAAACCCTAATTCTCTCTCTCTCTTCTCTCTCGAATTCGGCAATAAGAAAACCCAAGGAGGGTTTCGGTTCTTGTGTGGTTCGACCAAGGCTAACTCGAGTGGACGTGTTCGTGATCAAGTGCTTGCACATAGCATGAGTGTGTCGTGTGTGCGATCGTAGAGGGATTTGCTTTAAAAACTCCAAGAGATCAAGTCAACCGAGCTCATAAGGTAAACATGTTCTATCCGGTTAGTTAGATTAATTCATAGGTTTCTTTCCACTGCGTACTCGTGAGATAATTTGTTATATAACCCAACACTATTTGCGTAGCAAGGACGAACACGAGAAGCACCTGAAGCTTATTCTGGAATTGTTGAAGAATGAGAAATTGTACGCCAAGTTTTCAAAATGCGATTTCTAGTTACGAGAAGTGCATTTCTTAGGTCACATAATCAACCTAGCTGGAATCCACGTGGATCCCACAAAAATTGAAGCTATCAAGGATTGGAGTCCGCCTACCAACCCTTCCGAGATACGACAGTTTCTTGGACTCGCTGGTTATTACCGAAGATTTATCGAAAACTTCTCTAGAATAGCCCAGCCATTGACTGCCTTGACGCAAAAGGACAAGAAATCCATTTGGGATCATATAGCCGAACAAGATTTTTAGACCCTGAAGCAAAAGTTGTGTAACACACCCATACTATCCTTACTAGAAGGATGTGAAGATTTCTGTGTTTACTGCGATGCCTCACACCAATGTTTAGGTTGTGTGTTAATTCAATGAGACAAAGTCATTGCTTACGCTCCGCGACAACTAAAAGTTCACGAGAAGAACTACACTACTCACGATTTGGAACTTGGAGCCGTCGTCTTCGCTCTTAAGATTTAGATACACTATCTCTACCGTACTGAATGTAAGGTTTATACCGACCACAAGAGTCTTCAACACATCTTAGACCAGAAGGAGTTGAACATGAGAAAACGCCGATGGATTGAACTGCTCAACGACTATGACTGTAAAATCCTGTACCATCCTAGAAAGGCTAACGTCGTTGCTGATGCCTTGAGCAGGAAGGAACGTGTCAAACCCCTTCGTGTCAAATCTCTTGCCATGACCATTCAAACCGGTCTCGTCACTCAAGTTTTGGCAGCGCAAGCTGAAGCCTTGAAAGACGAAAACATCCGAGACGAAAGTCTACGTGGCATGGATCAACACCTCGAAACAAAGCCTGATGGATACGGTATTTCGTTAATCGTATGTTGATACCTGTCTATTGAGATCTTAGGAGCCTAGTCCTTGATGAAGCTCATAAAACCCGATATTCCATTCACCCAGGAGCCGATAAGATGTACCACGATCTGCATATGTTATATTGGTGGCCAAACATGAAAGATGAAATCGCTAAGTATGTTGGTAAATTCTTAACTTGCGCCAAAGTTAAGACCGAGCACTAGAAACGAATGCATATGGTGAATTTAGGAACCTAACAGTGTCATTTAACGGGCAAACGGGACCAAAACGGCAAACCGACACAAAATCCACCAAACCGGCAAACTAATGAAAACCGACACTTGAAATAATTAACTACCCATTTTGGACAGAAAATGATCATATCTTATTGTACTTGATTGATTCATAACTTAAACGGATAAATATCGTGTAATCGGCGGTTACCGTGAATTCGCCCGGTTTTCGACTAACTAGTCAAAATAATCAATTTCTTACATGAAAACCCTCATTTTAACTCAATATTTATTTCTATAAATATTTACCATCTCTAAATATTATTTTGGAATTTTTGTATATTTTATTTAATTAAAAATATATAATTTACATTTTTCAAAATAAACACATAACCGGACACTTACACTTTGACTTTCCAAATCATTTAACTCTAAGGCTACCATGACGTCAAGACTTGACCTACCTAATTGGAGTGACATTAATGTCAACCCAATTACTTATTGCATGTCTCATAATTATCTAGGCTTGCACTTTCCGTTGATCATAAAACCGACTACAGTTTTTGAATCACGTGAGTTTTTCACGGCCCCTTTTTCTTTTAACTATTTTATCTTTGGGGGAGAATTCATACATACATTTTTCCATGTTAGACAATTAGACCTTGTTATCATAACTGTTTCATGTACTTTTCCATTGTCCACACCCGTTATCTCATGTTCATTCATGCTATAACCCAAACCCCACTATTAACTGAATCCGATTAATTATCATTTGCAAACGGTAACGTTTGAATAGATCTATTGGGTTAACGCCCCTGCTCTGGTTGGTTGCTCCAATCGTGACTCCGTCTTTTAGTCAAAGAGTACAAATTGTTATGTCATATCTATGCGGTACCAACTGGACAAAAGGTACCAAGAGTGGGTAAACAGTCAGTTTCGGTATTCACGGTACATGGTAAATTTATCAACTAGTCTTATCTAATAATTTCAACAATAACATTGTTAGGACCGATTTTCACTACGAGAATCTCGATCTTGAGCAAGAACATGTTCGGATGAGAAAAACTCAAAACAAATGAAGAAGATGATGATGATGAATCATAGATAATCAACATAAGAAGAAAGATGAACAAATCGAATGAATTCATTAATCGAAAGATTACAATCAATGAATCATGAAGAACACTTTCTCTCTAGAAAATCCATGACTCACTCTCTCTCTAGAATGGAAATCTCACACTCTACAAGAAAAATCATCATCTCCACATTCGGAGACTCTTTTACTTGTAATGGGCACCCTCACTATATATAGTGAGGGTGACTAACAACAGAAAAACATAACATAACTGAAAATTACAAGAAAGGCAAATAACATAAATATTAATTAAATCAAAGTTGATTTAATTAATCCGAAGCTTGACTCGCTCGAACCGATCTTCCGTTGACTTTTACGTTGACCGTTGACCCGAACGGTTGACTTTTCCGGAAAACGGTCTTCGGTCCAAACTGCAAGCCTCGAGCATCACAACTCAGTCTCTAAATCGATTCACATGGATTCTTCAGTCGAATGCTTCGGTAAACAGATTTGATGGCGTCAGTCACATAGATTTTAAGTTCCAACAATTTCCCCCTTGACTGATGCTTTCAAATCTGTTCAACTGCTGAAGAATCGCTCTGCCTTACATCTTCAATGAGAAACTGATAAACCGGAGACAATCTGTCGTAGAGATTCCCCCTCTGAATAAGCTTCTTCTGTTCTCGTTGCTCCAGTTCGAGATCCAAGTGTTCCGCTCACTCGGTTCACACGGTCGGGTACAATACTGAGAAAATGCTACATCTCGGAGTCATAACCGCAACAAACTGAATCAGATAAACCAATCAAACACTGAAAATGCTCTAACTCCGGATAATCGACCCGATATCCAAATCCATAATAATTCCTTTTATTTCTCTAAATCTCCCCAAAAACATCAAGTCGGAAGCGTAAAAATGAGATGCGGAGAGTCGAACCGTCGCGATCGGTTGCCTAGAGAAACCGGATAAAAAATCTTGAAATCGGACAATCTTGCGAAAAACCGGAAGCCGGATGCTGACAGTTGTGAATAATCTCCGTGACTGAGGTTGGATGTGAAAATTAAAATAAACTGTTAAATTTCTTCAAGAAACGGTCATCCGAGAGATTTAATCGGATAAATTCCAATATTAAACTGAGATTCCAGTTAATCCGGTTAGTTGACGACAGCGCTGCATCCACTAAAAATAAACCGTGAGATATAACGAGAAAGCTGAGTAATTAACCGGATAATAAAGCTAACCCGTCAGTGATCGATAGCAAATGTTGCGCGACGCCAATAAACGAGAATCCCAATAAAATAGAATAAATCCGCCACTAATAAAAATTTTCGCAATTCCGTTCGAGCGTCATCTCGTAAGTCTTGTAGAAAAACTGATAAGAAAACACCCGTGTTTGACGAAATATGCTAAAGTTTAATTAGTGGAATTAAATCCTCAAAGAAATTCCATGATCCTTGTCAAAATACACCGACCAATCAGATTTTAGGAGCAAAAGACCAAAATCCGCGTCATTGGGTAGGAGCCAATCAGAATTGAGATTTAATTCTCATCTAACGGCAAAAGGAAAAAGGATCTGATGGTTGAGATGTACGATCCGCGTGTAGGGGGCAAGGACCAATCACAGGGCGACAACGCCTTGACTTCCAACGGATCTCTATGCCAGCTTGGGACCCACACGGCTCTCATGCAGCCACTCACAGATCGAAAACAATTTTTAGAGAATGGGGATTTCCAGGTCAATCCGACAAGAGGAGAGAGGGTAATTCCTCTCTGACCAATGAACACATGCCACGTTACCAGTCTTTAAGAAAACGTCTTCTACCTCTGCAAACCCTAATTGACCAGAAATCCTCGCCGGAAATAATACCTCGCCACCGGAAAATCGTATTCTGTTCATAACTCGGCGAATACTTGACCAAATTTTACGAATTTTATATCCCTGGACTCGTGAGCTCATCCTCTACAACCCTGAACGAACAGAATTCTCTGAAACGAACTCGAACGAAAACCCAGAAACAAGTCCGCTAACCTCCCAAGTCCGCTAAAGCTTACCAGAAGTCCGCTAAAGGGTAGAGAAGTTCGCTAAGACTTTCCTCAAGTCCGCTAAGGACTCAAGTTCGCTAAAGCAAAACAAGTTCGCTAAGAATCCGATGAAGTTCGCTAAGAGGAGAACAAGTCCGCTAAAGCAATCTTCAAATCTTCAAAACTGATGAACAAATCTGGAAAATAAGATGAACAAAGAACACATACTTGAACATCTTCCTGATGCGATTTCGATGTTCCAGAATGAGTGTAGATAACAGATTCATGACGGATTCGAGAAGATAAACCATTCATGTGATTGTCCTGGCCACAAACAAACCATAAACAGCAGCAATCTTTGATCAAAACAGCCCCAAATCTGGAAATCTCTCAAGAACACGAAGAACACACACTTACACCGTCAGTGTGTGTTTTTCCAGATCCGCTCAAACGGTTGAGAATCAGACGAAATAGATGCTTCCAATGGATCCGGAACGCGTTTTCCACTGAGAATCATACCTCATATCATCCAAATCCATGAAGAAATGCCCAGAAAACGAAGAATCAAAGCCAAAAATCTTCAAAATCTTCAAATACGGGAAAAACTTCAAAGTTCCAAAAATAACTTCGGATCTTCATTTTTCCACCAAATCTGAAGATGTAGAACATAAACAAACATAAAGATGAACTCCAGAACACGAATCGATCATCCATATCATCAGAATCCATCCAGAAATGAAGAAAAAATAGAAAAAAGTCTCTAAATATAAGTTTTCTCATCTTCACTATTCAAGCTCAAAATCTCAGATTCGAGTGACCAGATTCACGGTGAGATGAATCTGATCGGTACCCGCTCTGATACCATTTGTTAGTACCGATTTTCACTACGAGAATCTCGATCTTGAGCAAGAACCTGGTTCGGATTCAAAAACTCAAAACAAATGAAGAAGATGATGATGATGAATCATAGATAATCAAACATAAGAAAGATGATGAATACAGTCGAATGATTTCATTAATCGAATGATTACAATCAATGAATCATGACAACACTCTCTCATGGAAATCCATGACTCACTCTCTCTCTCTAGAATGGAAATCTCACACTCTACAAGAAATTCATCATCTCCACATTCGGAGACTCCTTTACTTGTAATGGGCACCCTCACTATATATAGTGAGGGTGACTAACAACAGAAAAACATGACTGAATAAACGAAATTACAAGTAAAGTAAATAACATAAATTGAAAATTAAATCAAAGCTGATTAACTTAATCCGAAGCTTGACTCGCTCGAACCGATCTTCCGTTGACTTTTACGTTGACCGTTGACCCGAACGGTTGACTTTTCCGGAAAACGGTCTTCGGTCCAATCTCGCAAGCCTCGAGCATCACAACTCAGTCTCTAAATCGATTCACATGGATTCTTCAGTCGAATGCTTCGGTAAACAGATTTGATGGCGTCAGTCACATAGATTTTTGTTCCAACAATTAGATTTGAAAGCATCAGTCAAAGGGGAAATTGTTGGAACTTAAAATCTATGTGACTGACGCCATCAAATCTGTTTACCGAAGCATTCGACTGAAGAATCCATGTGAATCGATTTAGAGCACGGGTTGTGATGCTCGAGGCTTGCAAGATTGGACCGAAGACCGTTTTCTGGAAAAGTCAACCGTTCGGGTCAACGGTCAACGTAAAAGTCAACGGAAGATCGGTTCGAGCGAGTCAAGCTTCGGATTAATTTAATCAGCTTTGATTTAATTATCAATTTACGTTATTTGCTTTACTTGTAATTTCGTTCATTTGTCGTGTTTTTCTGTTGTCAGTCACCCTCACTATATATAGTGAGGGTGCCCATTACAAGTAAAGGAGTCTCCGAATGGGGAGATGATGATTTTTCTTGTAGAGTGTGAGATTTCCATTCTAGAGAGAGAGAGTGAGTAATGGATTTTCTAGAGAGAGAGTGTTCTTCATGATTCATTGATTGTAATCTTTCGATTAATGAATTCATTCGATTTGTTCATCTTTCTTCTTATGTTGATTATCTATGATTCATCATCATCATCTTCTTCATTTGTTTTGAGTTTTTCGAATCCGAACCATGTTCTTGCTCAAGATCGAGATTCTCGTAGTGAAAATCGGTCCTAACAAATGGTATCAGAGCGGGTACCGATCAGATTCATCTCACCGTGAATCTGGTCACTCGAATCTGAGATTTTGAGCTTGAATGGTGAAGATGAGAAAACTTATTTTTTAGAGACTTTTTTCTATTTTTTCTTCATTTCTGGATGGATTCTGATGATATGGATGATGGATTCGTGTTCTGGAGTTCATTTAGATGTGATTCTATCTTCTACTTGTTCAAATCTGTTGGAAAATTGAAGATCCGAGCTCATTTTTGGAATTTTGGAGTTTTTCCCGTATTTGAAGATTTTGAAGATTTTTAGATTTGATTCTTCGTTTTCTGGGCATTTCTTTATGGATTTGGATGATATGAGGTATGATTCTCAGTGGAAAACGCGTTCCGGATCCATTGGAAGCATCCATTTCGTCTGATTCTCAACAGTTTGGGCAGATCTGGAAAAACACACACTTAGTGCATGTTTCATGGTGTTCTTCGTGTTCTTGAAGATTTCCAGATTTGGGAGCTGATTTGATCGAAGTTGCTGCTGTTTATGGTTTGTTTGTGGCCAGGACAATCACATGAATGGTTTATCTTCTCGAATCCATCATGAATCTGTTATCTACACTCATTCTGGAACATCGAAATCGCATCAGGAAGATGTTCAAGTATGTGTTCTTATTGTTCTTCATTTTCCAGATTATTCTAACTGTTTTGAATATTTGAAGATTGCCTTAGCGGACTTGTTCAAGTCTTAGCGGACTTGTTCTCTCCTTAGCGAACTTCATCAGTTTTTAGCGGACTTGAAGCTTGTCTTAGCGTACTTGTTCTGTGCTTAGCGAACTTGAGTCCTTAGCGGACTTCAGAGGTGCCTTAGCGGACTTCTGGTGGCTTTAGCGTACTTGTTTGCTTAGCGAACTTGTTTACTGGGTTTTCGTTCGAGTTCGTTTCAGATGATTTTGTTCGTACAGAGTTGTAGAGGACGTCGATACGAGTTCGTGGGTATAAAAATCATGAATTTTGGTCGAGTATTATGGGAGATATGTGGATTTCGCGTTTTTCCGGCGAGGTTACGTTTTTCCGGTGGTATCCTCGATTTTCCGGTCGTCATATTAGGGTTTCTGGTGATTCACGGTTAAAGGAAGAAGATGGCTGACGTGGACTTAGTTGATTGGTCTGCGAAATTCCCTTCTCTCTCCTATGTCGGATTGACTATGACATTCTTTAATGTTGTCTAGCCTTCATTGGCTGAATTCAAGCGCGTGGGCCACCTGCTGACATGGATACGATGAATGCTCTTTGCTTGTCACCATCCCATTGGTGGAGAGAGTTTCTCGTGGGTCCCAGGTCTACTAAAAGAGCCGTTAGTCTCCTGTGCTGTTGCCTTTTAATTGGCTCATGGCCGCGTGGGCCCCAACTGGTACAAAGAATTCAATTAAAGGAGATGAGCTGCATCTTTCTGATTGGTGCACAGCCAAGGCACACGGATCAGCTCCTTTGGACCGGTGGATCACATGTTTCTCCACCGTTGATCATGTTCTGCGCCTCTTTCCGATTGGTGGAGAGCACATCACGTGGATCAGCATCCACAACCCTTGGATCCCTTCTTTTCCAGCCGTTGATGGCTTGCTAATCTAAATTTTGATTGGTTAATGGCACCTCACAAGGATTGTGCTTTCTTTGAGGGATTTTTTATGACTAATTATTTTTCTATATTTTCGTCAAGTGCGGGCGTTTTTCTTATCAGTTTTTCGAGACGAACGAGATAATGCCGCGACGGAATCTCAGAAAAATATTTTTATTGGTCTTGGATTTATTCCATTTTATTGGGGTTCTCGTTTATTGGCGTCGCGTGCAACATTTGCTATCGATCACTGACGGGTTAGCTTTATTATCCGGTTAATTACTCGGCTTTCTCGTTATATCTCACGGTTTATTTTTTAGTGGATGCAGCGCGGATGTCAACTAACCGGATTAACTGGAATCTCAGTTAAATATTGAAATTTATCCGATTAAATCTCTCGGATGACCGTTTCTTGAAGAAATTTAAAGATTATTTTATATTTTCGCATCCAACCTCAGTCAGGCAGATTATTCACAACTGTCAGCATCCGGCTTCCGGTTTTTCGCAAGATTGTCCGATTTCAAGATTTTTATCCGGTTTCTCTAGGCAACCGATCGCGACGGTTCGACTCTCCGCATCTCATTTTTACGCTTCCGACTTGATGTTTTTGGAGGGATTTAGAGAAATAAGAGGAATTATTATGGATTTGGATATCGGGTCGATTATCAGAAGTTAGAGCATGTTCGGTGTCAAACTGGTTTATCTGATTCAGTCTGTTGCGGTTTGGACTCCGAGATGTAGCATTTTCTCAGTATTGTACCCGACCGTGTGAACCGAGTGAACTGCAGCACTTGGCTCTCGACTGGAGCAACGAGAACAGAAGAAGCTTATTCAGAGGGGGAACTACTACATCAGATTATCTCCGATTTATTAGCTTCTCATTGAAGATGTACGGCAGAGCGATTCTTCAGCAGTTGAACAGATTTGAAAGCATCAGTCAAGGGGGAAATTGTTGGAACAAAAATCTATGTGACTGACGCCATCAAATCTGTTTACCGAAGCATTCGACTGAAGAATCCATGTGAATCGATTTAGAGACTGAGTTGTGATGCTCGAGGCTTGCGAGATTGGACCGAAGACCGTTTTCCGGAAAAGTCAACCGTTCGGGTCAACGGTCAACGTAAAAGTCAACGGAAGATCGGTTCGAGCGAGTCAAGCTTCGGATTAAGTTAATCAGCTTTGATTTAATTTTCAATTTATGTTATTTACTTTACTTGTAATTTCGTTTATTCAGTCATGTTTTTCTGTTGTTAGTCACCCTCACTATATATAGTGAGGGTGCCCATTACAAGTAAAGGAGTCTCCGAATGTGGAGATGATGAATTTCTTGTAGAGTGTGAGATTTCCATTCTAGAGAGAGAGAGTGAGTCATGGATTTCCATGAGAGAGTGTTGTCATGATTCATTGATTGTAATCATTCGGTTAATGAAATCATTCGACTGTATTCATCATCTTTCTTATGTTTGATTATCTATGATTCATCATCATCATCTTCTTCATTTGTTTTGAGTTTTTGAATCCGAACCAGGTTCTTGCTCAAGATCGAGATTCTCGTAGTGAAAATCGGTCCTAACAAACATGAATTGTTTCCAACTACTATTTTCATTCAACCTTTAACTGCTAGCATTTTAAACCTGTGAAACTCACCAACAATTATTTGTTGGCCGTTTTCTTGTATGAATTCTCAGGTACTTGAACATAATTGTTGTGCATGCATCGGACCTGCTTGCTTGTTTCCTGCCCTTTGCATCTTAGGACTTTTCATTTGTTTTTGGAGTATGGTTTAGCTTTTGGAGATTTTCCATTCATAACACCTAACGGTGTCATGTCCTAAGAATCTTTTGAAAACTTATGTGTTGTAACTTAAACAATTTACTTTTCTCATTACAATTAATCCGCTGCGTAATGATATTGGAAAAACTCTTATTCACTCCAACAATTTAACAATTTCCAAAACGGCTCTAGTTGTTGAACCATCCAGAGTACGTTCGTAACCTTGACTGTGATAACCGTTTTCGCATCCCGACACAAATCTTACAGCGTATGACAAATATTGTGTTAATTTATGAAGCTGAAAAATGGAAAGCTAAAACAGAAGATGTTGAAGCTGATTTCAATGATCTTTTTGAGAAATCCAAGATTAAGCTTGATGTGCTAAACAAGAGTTCTGATGAACTTGCTGCCAAAGTAGTGGCTTATCAGAATGAGAGTGAAGTATTGTTGGAGGAAAAGAAGGAATTAACAAGGGTGAATAAGTTGTTGAATACAAATATTGATATCCAGAAAAGGAATGAGGATAAGTTGAAGAAGGAATTGTTTGGTGAGTTAGAAATTCTTAGGTTGCAAAAATCTGAAACAAATCGGGTTGCTAAGAAGTTGATTGCAACAGAAAATTAATTAGCTGAAGCACAACAAAAGATTTCCGATTTGAAGATCCAAGTGATTGATACAAATCGTCTTCTGAATAATGTCACAAATTCACTATCATTCACAAGTTTCTTGGCAAAAGATGAGAATTTTGAAAGAGTGTTTGATAAGACAGTTACACCTCCTATGATTATCAAGGAAGCTATATATAATGTGAAGGAAAATGTTGAAGATTGTGATTACTCAAAGTTTTCAACATTAAATTCAGAAGAAGAGAATGTTGTGAAGAAAAAGAAGAATAAAAAGACTGGTAAGAAGAATGAGAAGAAATCTAAGGTTCCTAAGTTTTCACAATTTGTTTCTGGTTCGTCATCAACTGAGAATGAGCAATCAGCTACTTCTACCGAGAATATTCGTACTCAAACTGATATTGATGAGATAATCTTTTATGCAAAGAAAAATGTTAATGAAGTTAAAGCTGAGTTTTCACGTTTGGCGAAGAAAGGGCATAAATCTGTTGGTTCGGAAGAGAAGATTTTGGGAAAAGTGTTGGTTTGGGTTTTAAATAAATTTTTTTTGAAGATGGTGGTGTTCAAATTCCAGAATAGCAAAGTCTGAAGAAAATCATCTTAAAGCAAGTCCAGAAAGATGTCTTCAAAGCTGAAAAAGTTCAACTCAAGAGGTTTTACAGGCTCAAGGGTTCGGAACAAATGTTTTCTGATAAAGACTCCACTTCACTGCGTGGATGCTTAGAAAATATCTAAAGTGTTTGTTAAGTCTGATGGAGTTCAAAAGAACAAGAAGATTCAAATTGCAAGATTTTCTTCTGGAGACTCAGGTTCTACTTCAAAAAGCACGACATCAAAATGGGTTCATGATCATACGAATCAGGTATATGATACTTTCTAAGATAATTTTGGAGATAATATGTTGTGTGAAGCTATGCAGGTTCAAAAAAGGAAGAACATAAACAATCGTTTGTGTTATAATTTCCGACAAAAGGGGCATATGGCACAAGATTATCCTATTCCTGCTGCGTCTACTAAAAAACAAGGAAATGTTCCAGTTGTTGGTAAAACTGCCAAACCAAAGTTCATTGATGAACATGGCAGAGTGTTTGATGAATTTCAACCTAAGGTGGTTTCGAAGCATAACCAAGACACTGGTCGATCAGAAGCGATCCGCTTCGGGTCATTTATAAACTGATGTGTTTGACCAGTGTGCAAGTATTTCTGGAAGACCTATGGGGGATTGCAAAATTGCTGATAGAGGAGTATTCTGCTTATATTAATTTAAATTTCATGAATAATCTTTCTAACTTGAAATTTTTCTGAAAGCTAAAACAGACAGGTATCCGTGTCGGTTTATCATTTTTCTTTCTTTATTTTTCGTTTATAGTTTAGAGGAAGAATATTAGAAAAATAGTGTCTTGTTTTTATAAAATGAAAAATCCAAAAATAGAGTTTTTTTTTTTCATTTTAAGGGGAGAAAATGCATGATATGGAGAAAATTGCATATAGTGAAGGTGAATACATGCAAAATATATAATTTTGAGAAATTGATCATTAGGAAATGATGGTACATTGGCTTATGTGTCTGACTCATGGATAGAGTAGATGAAAAAGCCATAAGATCATTGTTTGATATGCTTGGTAGGCTTGGCAAATCAGAAAGTATTCAGATGTGATATACACTAAATACTATTCTTAACCATGTGGATAACATCTTGAAGTGTATTTGATGAAAAAAACAGAAAAATGTGTGAAAAACAAAAATGAGAAGTCACTGTGTATACATGTGTTCATTTTGCAAAGATTTAAATTGTTTGAATTTCTTTATTTTCTCAAACGACCGGACGTTCTCTGCGTATCAAAAAATCGACCTGATTGTTGTTCGTTTGAGGTTCTGCTTTATTTTCTTTGGTGTTTCGTATAATTCATCGTCTCTGCATGTCCACAAGACCAACCTGATTGTTGTTAAATTATACAACTTTAACTTGTTTTATTTTCTTATTTTGTTAAATCCGATGCCTTATCCGCGTATCGAAAGATCGACCTTAAGGTAGACGATTTAACGTTCTTATTTCTTTTTTCATCGAACACAGTTGACGATATCATGAATACAAAACACTATGTGATAATCTCAAGTGTAATCACACGAGAAAAAGAAAAATGTTTGAATATGTCTGATAGTGTGGGGTACACTGGTCAAAACAATTAAATAATACCTTAACATATCCAGATGTTATATGTATGATTTTGCCTGATTTTAGGATGGACAAATTATACCAGCAATCAACGTGGCTTGTGTGCTTCAGTTAGTTGAAATTGTAGTGTAGTTCAGTACGTTATGTCCAATATGATCCCAGATAGTGATCTTTCTCAAACCAAAAAGAGAGTTTGATTCAGTATTGCAGTTTCATTTTATTCCAGAAAATACAAAAAGATTTTCGGTGTGTTTTAGCATAAGTTTGAAAAGTAAAAAAGATTTTAGGTTTGTTTTGATATAAATTTTCTAAAAGCCAAAAAGATTTTGTTTCTGCTTTATTTTCCATCTGATCGACACGGGATACAAATAAAATTTCAAAATACCAAAATATCTTGGAGTCTCAAAGTGACATTTTGCACCAGGACTATTTATGTTTGAACAGGTTCTAAGTGGGAAAAGAGATTGTCACAACTTCAAGTCTTCTGAAGCTGTTAATAAAGATGGAAACACACTATGCATCTTCAAGTATTCAAGATCAGACTAACCGTCAAGTTGAGGGGGAATTTGATTGAAGATAAAGTTTTATGGATGAATAGATACTACACACGTCGAGGAGGAGTTTGTTAAAGCATCATTGGTTCGTCATGTGAAGCATCTGAACGAGACGAAGATGCGGAATTGATGTTACACGAACTGGGTTCCAAAGTGACACGAACTGTGATCCGAAGTCAAACTTCGGATCAGTTTGGAACTACACGAACCGTGGGTTTGGGTCAGTTCATGAACAGGAGTATAAATAAGTTTTGTTCTTTGTATTTCAGAACAGTGGAGTGAGGGTCTGAGTATTAAGTGTGTGTTTCAAAGGTGTATTCTCTCTGTGAGTTCCAGGTTGTAAATTGTTCTTCGATGATCAATAAAACAATCTTTTAATTATGTTTCTGTATCAAAAGTAGCTAGATCGAGTAGACGATCCATTGCATGCGTTTTCAAAAGCAACATACAAAACTTTGAAATCGTAACTATACTTGTGGGAGGAAAGGGGAACTCAAAATCAGGATCACTAATGCTTCATTCAATATTCTAGCATCATGTGCAGTACCTTCCCATCCGACCACAATGAAAGTAAAGATCATGTTGAAGTCACAAACTGCCAAAATATGTTAATAACATTCACCCCTACCTCTTGCTCTATACAAATAATGTTGATCATGAGGGACAATAACGTGTATCAAAGTTCCATCAAGGGCACTAATCGCTCCCTGAATGAAAAAAAGTTTATTAAAATATACTTAATACAAAATAGTATTGTGCCATTTAAACTATATTCGCCTTCAAAATTCATCGCTTAATACAAAATAGTAATGTTTGGATTAGGATTAAATAAAGTTGGTCGTAAAACTTCTTCGACAAATATCTTCATTCTATCGAATACTTCATGAAAATACTTATGAATCGTTTCTTTTGAGTGTTGAAACCTATGCTTCATCCATAAATACTTTGATTGTGACCAATTACCATCAAGAATGTGGCCTTTTTCTCCTCGAATGATACATGCCTCCTATCTTTTAACCAACCTTTTGCTTTAAAATTCGCACACAATCGAACAAATGAATCACACGACATGCACAACAACTTGATGCATTGTGCATAATTTCTTTCCAACAGCTCCCTGGTAAATTCATGTCCATACATTATGGATGTACTATCCGTATTTCATTTCATATGTCTAGGCCGGAAATACTTAAAATAAAAGTAAACAAAAAATGGCGAATGAAAGTTTTTGAGTATTATCCATTAACCTGTTGATACAAAATGCACAAAATCACATACATATCATATGGTTCATATCATAAATACCTTGTCACACCCCTAAAATCTGCTAGAGGAGTATCATCGCATGGGGTATGTGACAAACCAGGATCGAAGTCATCAAACACACAGAGCAATACTATATGCCAGACAAACCATCTAAAATCAGAGTTTAAGTTTAAAAAAGTTTAGCAGAAGCATTTAACAATTATGTGGAAGCGTAAACCAAACAACATAGTTTAAAAGTTTTCGCGCAGACGGCGACCCAACAGTTAATAGTTTCAAAACCATGTAATAGTTTCTTGAACAGACATGAACCACCTAAGTCGTGCATCCTAGTGGCCTTCCGCCTAAGGACCTGAGAAGAAATATGCTAAGTGTCAACACAGGGTTGGTGAGTTCACATGTTTAAGTACACAAGTAAGATAAACAACATTTATTAAAAGAAAAGAAGTTAGCCTCTACAAGACCTAACTGTAAGCAAGACCACCAAGTCCTGGAAAACGATTCATATATCGATAGATAGCTTGTCTATTGTTTTATAAACACATAACATTCGTGTCCCCATTCCTGACTCTTGCAACACCTTGTCCCCATGCCTTTGCCAAGCATGAGAAAGCTAGGACAATAAAATACCCGTCCCACCTCAGTGGGGTTAGAGCGACTAGCTCGGGCAGGACTTGTCAGTCCAGTAGATCTGCCTCATATTTTCCCGTTATCCTCGATATTAATGGTACACTATAGAAGGATTTTTTTTTTGTTTTTGGCAAACTGTATCTCGCTATTCTTTACAAATTGGTATATAATCAATGTAAGTTTATAAAAATTGTTTACAGCATGTCTTTTCCTCCAGAACAAAACACGTTAAGTAGGGGCCCGTAAACTCACCTCGGGTGCGTGTAAAGAAAAAACCAAAATGCTGCAAAGTGACTGGTGAATCCTCTAGGCTTCACCTATGACACACAATTGTGAAAGTGCATGTTAGTGTTTGACTGAATGTCTAGTTGTACGCGGACAATGACAAGTTAACCAAGTTGACTCAACAACACATTGGTGATTATTTAATAATGTTTCCAAATATTTACCCTACCACTTAAACCCAACATAATATGTTATCATGCAATAAATATTTAAGTGTTCTAATTAATCATTAGCCTTCCCCGTGTACAAAGTATGATCAACGGTGCGATCTTACAAAATCTTATCATTCCCACAGTGACAGGAGACTTAGGATTTGTACACGCATACGATTTATAATTAAATCAACATATTTCATGTAACCTAGTCTACATTTACACAAGGGTTCGCATCCATGTAACATGCATAAATAAATAATTAATCGTAAATATATATTTCATGCCTACGACCAAATTCCACGTATAACACTACGTAAAAATAGGGCTTTAGCCATGGTTTTTTCCAAAACCGCCCACGTCTTTTTTTAGGCACACATTTTTTTTGCCTGTGCCCAAATACATACCTTTTGGCACACATTTTTTTTGCCTGTGCCCAAATACATACCTTTTGGAGCCTTTAGCCACACATTTTTTGTTGGTGTGATAAAAAAACACACAGTTTTGGGGGCTTTAGCCACCCATTTGTTGTTTGTGTGACAAAAAGCACACACTTGTAGAGGCGTTAGCCACACTTCTATTAGAAAATGTGACATTTATTAGTCACACAGAAAAAAGGTGTGACGAAATGTCCCAAACAACCAAAAAAAGTTGTTTGAATTTTCATTCATGTGACCAAAACACATTAATTCGATACCACTGGCCTCACTTTTAGGAAAAAGTGTGATAATTACTAGCCACACTTTTAAAAGAGTGGGAAAATGTGACAAAAGTCATGGTATTTGTCACTTTTTTTATTCATGTGACCAAAAACACATTTATATGATACTTTTGGTCATACTTTTGAAAAAAAAAGCGTGACAATTACTGGTCACACTAAATAGAGTGTGGCTAAATGTGACGAACTGTCATGGTATATTGTTATTAGTGTGGCTAAAAAGGTAATAGATATGGCCACTTATATTATGTTGTGTGTCCAAAGAGTAGGCTTTAGTAATTAGTAAATAAAAGAAAGAAAATTAGTAACTATCTAGTATGTGTGGCTAAATGTAAGGAACATCCACTGTTTTTATTTATTTATGTGGCTAAAAGCTAGAGTGTAATAAAAGTTAATTATAATATAAGAAAATATTTATTTATGGTGACGGTTTAATGTATTACATATATAATTGTGTAGCTAAAGGTAATAAATAGACACGATAAAAACATAATTTGCGTGGCTAAAGGTAATATATATATATATATATATATATATATATATATCTATATATATACACGATTATTGTGGCAATATGTAATGATTATGACCTTTCCACTAGTGTCGCTAAAATTAAATCTCCTCTGTAAATATTGTTCAATGGCACCCATCGCCACCCACTGCCTTTCTGTAAAAGCTAGAGGGTTTGCGTCTCTGGTGAAAGAGGGTTTGCGTATCCGGTGAAAAGGGGTTTTCGTCTCTGTTTTTTCCTGTAAACCGATCACTATTTCTAACAATGGTTGCTCGATAATGGAGAATCAGATATTCTAATGAAGAAGCCCCAAACTACGACCATTATCCACATAAGTACTCTATTCTAATGACCCCTATTTGTGTAACTTCTTCTTCTCTAGTAATGATCGACATGCGCATTTTTTTTTACATGTGGTAAGATGTTTACTCTCAAAATCCATCATAATGGAAAATTTATACATACGTTAGCGAGAGAAGAATATGAGGTACTGAAGGGTTATGTTGACTATGTTAACATTGATACGTTCTCACTCAACAAGCTTGACCATATGGCCAGATATTTGGGCCATACAACGGTGCACTATTTCACCGTATTCTTGAGACTCCCATTCACGTGCCTTCAATTTGGGGTTGTTCCAATGGAGTTTGATTATAAGGATATTGAGGTTCTAGCCTCTCACCTATTTTGGAAAAAGTATCTGAAATCTCCCTATACCTGATCAGGCTGAGGACTCCAGCTTCACATCTGATGCTCTGTTTGGGAGGGGATTAATACCAGGCGGGCGTCCCGACCCTCTTGAGTACACGACGACGACAACGACCACCACCACCACCAGTAGCTTTGATGACTCTGAATCTGATTAGGAGTCTCATGCTAGGTCTTAGATTTTTTGTATAGGGTAATTAGTTAACTATTGTACTAACTTTGATCAATTTTGGTTATATGATCCATATATCTATACTACTATATAATACATAATGATCAAAATGGCATTTTCGTAATATAGGCGTCTTAAAATTAAGACGCGTACAAAATGTAAAGCCTTACATACAAGTTGATAAAGCCTTAAAAACCATCACAACAAGCTTCTACCCCTTTTAGCTGATCTATGCTTTCTTTCTCATGTTACAGAAAAAAACAAACCCTTTCAAGAAAATTCCGTTAACTTCAACCTCGCCCTCCTCCATATGTGGCCGTAATTCAGGATTCATCTAAAACACAGGTACCCATTTTGGAAAAAGGGTCATCTTTTGGAGTGATTCTTTCTTTCTTTTACTTGTTGCAGGCATTGCACCCCATTTGAAGGATTGTAACAGAGATATCAGACACAACACAGAATCATAATCTCGATTTGAATTTCAAACCCCCTCTCTTTCAAAATTGAAAGTTCATATCCTCTATCAAATTTGAAATTTGAATATTTCACACACCGATTCAGATCTAGCATATTCATATTTCAAGCGTATCTGCCCTCTCAAACCCTAAAGCGTCTCTGCCCTCCCCTCTCTTAATTTTTCTCCCGATCCCATCACCAAATCGGTATGGTTTCTTCTGGATCGATGGCCTCTTTTTGTCAAGATCCACATCGTTCTTCTCAAGATGCATATAATTTGTTATCAGATGTTTGTTCAATTTCGCTCGACTCGAATTAGGGTTACGAATGGTCCGCTTCTTGCAGGTATCTACTATAATTCATTTTTCACATAAATGCAGCGACTTAATTTTTTACTTTATATGTGCCACGGGGTGTAGATACTTGCACCATGATACAATATCCTGAGAGGATGGTGTTAGTTTCTGATTCTTTTAGTAATAATGAGAATTACTTTGAAAGAATCCAGATAGGTTTATGATGCTGCCAAGATGTAGTTTTGTGGTCAAATAGCTACAGATTTGTGGGTGTTTACCTCAAGGTATTTTCTGATTCTCAATGGTCACTATTCAGGTACTTTTTATCGCATCAAATCTGTGTTTAATTTGTGTTCTGCAGCTCCGTCGATTGCCTGGGTGTGCATTTGTTTGATGATTTGTGGATTTTCAGATTTGAATGTTTGTTCATTGTAAATTTGCAGAAACTACCACATGCCACTGATTCATCAGCTACAAGTAAATCAGCTTGTACAACTTCAACACCCAAAGGTTCGTCAACTGTAATAGAGCCATCTTCTATGACCACTGATTTTGAACTTTTAAGAAGGCCTCAACTGTTAGACTGAAACAAAGATATATTGAGTTCTCTGCAATTACCTTTTCATCCAGTCTGTGAATTACTTCTCTTTCAAATATACACTCCAAAATACCTACCTACATACCTGTTGTCCTTTAACTGCTTAATGTTTATCACAGCATACAGCTCCATCATCCTTCTCTCATCTGCTTCTCGCAACTTCACTTTCATAAGAGGAGAATACCATTTGCAAGTTCCTCCCTCCATCGCCGTCTGTAAGCCCCCAAGGTTCCCTATAAGACTCTGGTTTCTTGACAGGTGTTACTAGACGTTTTTTCTTTGGTTTTTCTTCGATTCCAAGCACCATAGGTATATATCCCTGAAGTGTAAATTTGGATATATAAAAATGTGGTCAAGTTTTAAATGGTAAATACTGAGTGACCAAATCACACACTAGGGCAAGCGTACCCGTCGTATGCAATATAGTATCAATAAGTACCGAGTATCAATCCACGGACGCGTAATCAGACTCCCGATAATGTATCATAACTAATATTTAACCGATGAAATTGGAATGATTTGAAATAAACAAACTAAGCGAGCAATAACACTAGCAGCAAACAAAGCAAACGACAGAGAAACAGAATGAGAGAGATATCACCTAGCCTAGAATCCACTAAACCCACATAAGACCCCCGACAAGACTTATCAACATGAAACTATCACCAAATGAGAATAAACCAACCAAGGAGGACTATAGACACATCCCGAATGATCAGACAATTCTAAATGAAGCACGAATAGCATAATATGTAAAATTTGCACAACAGTTTCACAGTTTCGGTCAAAACAAGCAAAACACGCATAAATCAGGAAACACCAAGAGAGGTCTCTCTAAACGAAACCTAATACATGCATTGACTCTAATTCCGATTATCTAGGACCTAGCAATGACTAAACACGAATAAATAGGCTCAAATCTCGCGGTCACAAGTATTCTAACCTATCAAACAATGTCTAGCCAGTAACTAGCAAATGAAATAACTCGGTCAAGTTCATTCCATGAGGATGCACACAAAATCAGCCACTAATCAATGATATATCATCATGTAGGAGGTCTCCGGATCATGCATTAACCCAAAAACCCATTTAAGTTCAAGGATCAACAATAAACTAACTAATAATGGTTGCAATTCCACAATCCCTATCAATTAGTCCACATAATACATCATTAACAGCAGCTAATTAAGCACACATAATCATCCCAAACAATCAAAACTAGAATCAAGAGCAAAAATCACATAATCATGTTGAAAAGTCAAACCGAAAAGTCAAAATGGGTAAAGTTTCATCTAAACTAAGTGATAAATGAGAAATCAGCCACAAATCATGTCTCTAATCATGAAATCAGTCAAATCTAAGAAAAACATGAACAAACAATCAACAACTAGGAAGAAGAAACCGATTTAGATGAAAAAATCTCCAACCGAAGCCTTCAAATCTTCAATCTAAGCTTCAAAATCTTCAATCCGGCCCTTGATTGCTAAAAAATGACCTCTAATCTCGAAGATCTCTCTTGAACAAGAAAAACGGTCAAGTTAAAAAAGGTAAATACTGAGTGACCAAACCACACACTAGGGCACGCGTACCCATCGAATGTAATATAGTATCGGTAAGTACCGGATATCAATCCAAGGACGCAAATACAGCCTCTCGATACTGGAACTTTGCTAATATCTAGCCGAAAAGTGGTTGATTTTGGAATAACTAAGAAAACAGACAGGAAGGAAATTCAAATAGCTATTAAGTAGGAAAACAGGATCTAGGTGAAAAACAATGAGAGAAAGATGCTACCTGGAAAGGAATCATCTAGGCCTAAGTTCATCCAATTCAAGTAACAAATAGAGATCTAGCCACTAAACATTGTAAAAACACATAAAAATCCAATCTTTAACATTCTCATGAACAAAGAAATAAAGAAAAAAGGTTAAGAAATCTAGCCTCTATGAAAAAACGAAAACTGGAGGGTTGTAAATCTTCAGTTTTCGCATCCAAAAGCTTCAAACTTGACCTCTAATCCTTCCTTCAAAGTTCTAGATCTTGTAGAGTGTTTTTAGGGTTTTTCAGAGGTTAAAAACTGCAAAAAACGGCGCCTCAAATGGTTATATATGCTGAAAAACGAGGGGTCTAATGCATCAGGTCGCTGGGCCTGATTTTGGGCCTGGCTGGAAGACTATAAAAGAAATGCAAACAGCATATGACTAATAATAATCTGTTTGGCTGGTGGTAAGGAACTCGCTGGTTGACTGGGAGGTCAGGGTTTCGATCCCTGGCCTCTTCCGAATTTTTTCTTTATTTCGCTGGGCTGTTCTGCTACTCACTGGTGGGCCTGCTTGGGACTGGGCTGGCCTGGTGCATGTTTTATTTATTATTTTTTTCTTTTCTTTTGACCATAACTTCTTCATTCGAGCTTCAAATCCGCTTTCGTAAATTGCGTTTTTCTTCTAAAATCACCACGCACCAACCAACCACCTAAAATTCAACAAATAAACACACTAATAAATATCACACTCTAATAATCTCAATTAAAAACACAATTTAAATGTGAAGATTTATATATTTATCAAATTAAAACCAAAACCCTTTTCACAAAATCTATAATTCAAATGTTAAACAATTAAGCACCAATTTTTGATAATTTTCATTTAAAAACAAATTTAAATGTGGAATTTATTTATTTATTTTTATGCAAAAGATGCTACGCATCAAATATCCCCACACTTAAACTTTGCCTGCCCTCAAGCAAAAATCTTATGCAACATTTCCACAAGTCAGTAAAAAACGTGACATCCTACCCAACCTAATGCAACTACTCAAGCCCACATGCATCGCCAATTCTCAAGATTTTCACTTTTCAAAAGATTTGTAATCCAACAAGCAATTATGATGATTTATTTTAAAGACATGGAAATGCTTACTAGTTAGACACACATCAAGGTTCAATCAAACAAGCATCATACCCCTCACAATAATCACTCAACTCGGCTTTATTTAGTGGATAGACGATTAAGTGGATCGTCGAATTAAGTGGATCACTCAAGGCCAAAAATGCATCCCATTATCATAGGCTTGTATTGAAATCACATCTCCATCAAATAACATAAAACCGAACACAAATCAAGAGGAATTTATTAAGGGTTGTAATGTTAGGCTAGGGTTTAGGGTATGGAATGGGAATGTGAAAGTGGCCAAGTGTTTAGAAATCCGGACTAGAAACAAAAGAACTAAATTATCAAACTTTTTATAACAAAAACTTGAAGTGTAAATTTGGATATATAAAAATGGGGTCAAGTTTTAAATGGTAAATACTGAGTGACCAAATCACACACTAGGGCAAGCGTACCCGTCGTATGCAATATAGTATCAATAAGTACCGAGTATCAATCCACGGACGCGTAATCAGACTCCCGATAATGTATCATAACTAATATTTAACCGATGAAATTGGAATGATTTGAAATAAACAAACTAAGTAAGCAATAACACTAGCAGCAAACAAAGCAAACGACAGAGAAACAGAATGAGAGAGATATCACCTAGCCTAGAATCCACTAAACCCACATAAGACCCCCGACAAGACTTATCAACATGAAACTATCACCAAATGAGAATAAACCAACCAAGGAGGACTATAGACACATCCCGAATGATCAGACAATTCTAAATGAAGCACGGATAGCATAATATGTGAATTTGCACAACAGTTTCATAGTTTCGGTCAAAACAAGCAAAACACGCATAAATCAGGAAACACCAAGAGAGGTCTCTCTTACGAAACCTAATACATGCATTGACTCTAATTCCAATTATCTAGGACCTAGCAATGACTAAACACGAATAAATAGGTTCAAATCTCGCGGTCACAAGTATTCTAACCTATCAAACAATTTCTAGCCAATAACTAGCAAATGAAATAACTCGGTCAAGTTCATTCCATGAGGATGCACACAAAATCAGCCACTAATCAATGATATATCATCATGTAGGAGGTCTCCGGATCATGCATTAACCCAAAAACCCCATTTAAGTTCAAGGATCAACAATAAACTAACTAATAATGGTTGCAATTCCACAATCCCTATCAATTAGTCCACATAATACATCATTAACAGCAGCTAATTAAGCACACATAATCATCCTAAACAATCAAAACTAGAATCAAGAGCAAAAATCACATAATCATGTTGAAAAGTCAAACCAAAAAGTCAAAATGGGTAAAGTTTCATCTAAACTAAGTGATAAATGAGAAATCAGCCACAAATCATGTCTCTAATCATGAAATCGGTCAAATCTAAGCAAAACATGAACAAACAATCAACAACTAGGAAGAAGAAACCGATTTAGATGAAGAAATCTCCAACCGAAGCCTTCAAATCTTCAATCTAAGCTTCAAAATCTTCAATCCGGCCCTTGATTGCTAAAAAATGACCTCTAATCTCGAAGATCTCTAAAAAAACGTTCTCTCTGGTCGAACCCCCTAACCCTAGACTCCAAGAATGCTTAAATACACGTTTTGGATTTTTTTAGCCAACTGGGCCCGTTCATGGACCAACGAAACTGAGAAAGGAAAACTCGCTGGTCCATGAGGCCCACTTTATTCTTTTCTGGATTCCAGGATCATGGATCAGCGAAAACTGACATACTGGGGCTCGCTGGTCCATGACTGACACTGTAGCAGATTTTAAATTTCTTCTATCTTTCACTCCCGAGCTCCAAATCGCGTTCCGTTTTTGCCCGAATCACCACAAATCAACCAATCACCACCAGATCTCCTAAAATACAACATATGAACAATTAAGTACCAAAATCTCATCAAAACTCAAACAAAAGCCGGATAAAATGCGGGATCAATCACTCGAAAACATGTATAAGATGCGGTGCATCAATCCATTCCTCCTAATCCTTACTTTTCTGTTTTTTGTTCTTGATTTAATAATTTATGTTGTAACCCGCATGTTAGGCCTAAATTCTGGAAACAGGTTTTTTCTTGGTCGATTATGAATGATTTTTTTTTTGTGATGCTTCAAGAAGGTAATCCTCTTGGTCGATTCCTATATTTGAAATTAGATTCAGACACCTTTCCATCCTACAACTCGAATCCAGCGATGGTAATCCTCTTTTAAATTTTATCTAATTTTATTTTTGATTTGGGGGTATGATTTGACAAGATTTGATTTGGGGTTTATGTAGGTTTAATTGCTCACATGGATATTTATTTATGTTTCTTGAGTTTTATGAGCAATCTGCTGGTTTGGCTGCTGTGAGTATTTAGTTTTCAGGTACACCTTGCCTTCATGTACTGATGTGTGGTTTGTATTTTTCCCTGTTAATAATCGCTTTCAATTACGAATTTTTACCTTCTGTGCATTGGTTACTGGGAAGTGATTTTTTTTGTGGGAGAACCAAACTTTTATACACCGACTTTTAATATTCATTAAATATGTTTCTATTTTTTTGTTGACTTACTTTTAGGAATGTCATTTTAGTTGGTAAAGGGTTAGCACCATCCTTATTCAAACTAATTGAATAGATCTGATGAGGCAATTGAAGTAATCAAGTCTTTTTTAAAAATATTATAATTTAGTTGATATATCTGATGAGTCTTGAATTATATAAGGTAAAAATCATGCCTTTCTATGATAATTTTGTTGGAACTTTCAAAAAATATTATAATTTTTGCATCTGCTACCAAAGTTCTAGGAGGGTTGAAGAACAAATTGAGTTGCTTTAGTCAAAACTCAAGCATATGGATGAAAATACTTCCATAGATGAAAGTCAAAACTCAGGCATTTGGTCAAGGTAAGTGTTTTTTTTGGTTTTATTCATAAATTATTGTTTAGTTTCTTAATTTGGATGGTTATGATATTATTTGTAGATTTATGTAGTATAATCACTTTGTGGCTTTATATTGACAGTATGTAAATGCACTAATAATAATACAAGAATGTTTTTTTTAATATCAATTTGTGAGAACTAAACCTTATCAACACCATATGTATACATATTGAGGCATACTTTTCTGGTCTACATATGCAGTATGGTTAGTGTTATTTTTGTCTTAATAAAATATAGTTTTGTAGCATATCACTTGGTTTTTAATTTTCTGCTGGTTGCTTCCTGTTGGCGTCTTAAAAATCTGCAAGTTCAATATTAAGGTTTAGTGTATCTTCTTTTCTAATATATTCGTTATATGGATTCCATTTCACTCCTTATCATTTAGATTTTGTTTGTTTTGTGGCTAATCACATTTTTTCTGTGAATGGCTCAAAAGCGAGAGTCTGATATGTCTTATGTTGACAGTTTGCAGCTTCAATATATATATACAGATATATATTTATTTTATTACTGAGCATGATGTCCTTAAGGGGTTAAACTGTTGCATATTCTTTGGTGAAAATTTAACCCCGGTTAAGGTCTAATTTCTCTAATTTTAGGATCATGACATTGTTACCATTTGAAAGTAGTTTCTTTATAATGGTTTTTTCTTTTATGTTTAGTTACAGTTATTTCAAGTTTTTTTTTTCCTTTTTTTTGTGTGGTTGTTTTAATGGGTTTGTGTAAACTGATTGTTCTTGCTTTATTGTTGTTGTTTACATTTGTTGAAATATTTTTTTATCTAATGATTTCGCCCTATATTTTGTAGAGCTTTCTACATTACATCTCATACATCTTTATCAGGCTGTTTTTAAGAGCTTCAGATTGGTTTTATGTTTTGTTTAATATCAAATGCTTTTGTAGTATTAATGACTGATTTTTTTTCACTTGGCTTAACTGAAGTGCAGTGTAAATAACAGTTTCTTAACTGATTGAGGCCTTCTTTTTCTGTCCCCAGCAAGGTATCTTAAATAAATACACATGGGCCTGTTGTTTAGTTTTATTTGAATAAATGTTTGAAAGTTTACATCTCATGGAGTCATTGTATTGAATGTGCAGTATGGGGAAGTGGACATTGATGGGTCATTAGTTGCTACAAAAGCTGCCAGGGTTGAAAACAATTATTTACGGTAATTTTTGCTATTTTACTTTGATAGTTTTAATTACGTTGTTCAAATTTTGTTTTGCAAGAGTCAATCATGTCAGCTTTCAACTTTCATTTGAATGAATGCCATACTTCTAAAAATATACTACAGATTAAATTGACCCGTAAATACAATTCAACTGCAGAAAAGAAAATATAGATGGTTTTTATTCATCTCTGATGTTACTATCCCTAAGGTACATACGCAATTCAAATATGGTTTACATTATGATTGTTTACGTGAGACAATCAAATGATATTGTTATGGAAATGTGTTTGTATTTTCTTTAGTGGAAGCATTTGAAGGTCCAAAAGGTTTAATTTCAAAGACCAAGGGCTATGTAAACTACTAATGTTCAGAATGGTATGGTTTACTATACTAGTCACTGTAGCTAAGTTTAACACACTATATATTACATTTTCATTTCATAGCTTTTAAGGCATAAAGTTTCCCGTCCTTAAACATCATTACCCCAATCTTAGTTATTAAGTTGATTGTTAATGTTTAATACCAATCATTCATTAAAGAAGCAACAAAATTGACCCATGAAAGATGTTTGTAATTACGCTTACTCTGTTAGGGCTGATATCATAGTAATGGTCATCTGGCATCTAGGAATTGAAAAAATCATGTTTGAAGCATCAAGTGTCAAAGCCTAGAAATGGTTCATTAAGCCATGCTGCCCCAATGTACTTTGTTTTGTTTCCCCTCAAATTTACAACCTGTTTTTAAGTGTTTGGTTGCTGATTTTTTCTAAAATCTATTTACAGGTAAACCTTTTGTTAGATCATTCTTAAGTGCTGGACTTGGATTGTCTTAGAGGACAAGAAAAGAACCATAACTCGGTTTTTTATTCTTCTTTTTTATTACTTTGAAACTTTGTGAAACTATTGTTTTTGCAACTTTAAATGTTGTGTCATGAGTGTCCTAAGAACACTTAATAACAAACCATGGATTTTCCTTGCTTCATTTTGTTGAGATTGTCTATATGGGTTTGTGGGTTTTTTTGCTTTTCTACCATTGCTTTATTATAATACGTTTGTATTTAATTAACTTAACCAAATACATTATTTACATATATGATTTGTATTTAATAAACTTAAACCGTTAGTTTGCATTTTTCTTTCATAAGTTTGTAAAGAAAAATATAATATAATATTTTAATATAAGATCTTACATAAACAAATTAAGATTTAAGTGATCTTAAAACTTAAAACTAAGAACAATAAATCTTAAAAAATAAAAATTATTTGAAGATTACAAGTCTACAACCACCTTTTTTTTTTAAAGTAAGTCTAACCTTAATGTGAATTGTCGAGTAAGGTTAGATTCTTAACCCCCTCCCATGTTCCATTTTCAATTGTTAAAACCTTATTGTTTCATATATCTTGGAACTACTAAACATCCTTGGAATATTATGATTTGTTTCATATATCTTTGGAACTACTAAACATCTTTGGAATATTATGATTTTTTTTCACTGTTTGTTCATTTTAAGCTTTAAGATTATGTTAGACACAGAATAATATTGATTGAAATGAGTTATGAATTATGCTAAATTTTACTGATTATTGCATGTTCCGATGAGAAATATGATGAGGAATATATAATTATAAATTTGATTAGCGTTGAAACACGCCTTTGTGACATATTATTGCAACATCGTTTCTTTTCAAATACCTTATTTTTTTTAATTATATACATTGTGCGAGTTGCCTACTAGCATAACTATCTCAAGATGATTGATAAATTAACAGAAAACAAGTAACACATTTGTTAATTGTCCGCATTGGCGCATCGCCAGGTTGCATCCTATGTAACGAGTCTTGTAAATTGTTGCTACCGCCGGACACGCATTTAACACATAAATTGTCGTCGCGCCACATCGAGCTAACAGAAACAAATATCGCGTTGTAAATTGCCATCACGGACGAACACACGAAAAGAAGACGAATAACGCGCTATAAATCGTCGCCCGCCGCAACGCGCGGGTACCCCTTAGCGTGCGAACACACAAACAGAAGACAAATAACACGCTATAAACTATCGCCGCCGCAACGCGTGGGCACATGGTTAGTATATATATATATATATATATATATATATATATATATATATATAATATATATATATGTGTGTGTGTGTGTGTGTAAGTTTTTGTTAATTATATGAATCTTAATTTTGTTTTTGGTTGATTTGATTCTAAATTTGATTAAAGGGACTAAGTTGCAAATAGATTTTATTATGAATTGATGTCAATGGAAAATTTAGGTTTTCAGGAGATGTGCATATATGTAATGAGGTATCACTCAATCCGGATTAAAATCTTCTTCCTGAAGAATTCTACTTCACCCGATTTTCTTTTTCTGCTTCTAATTTACTGAAGAACGTATTCAGATTTATTCTCTATATAAAATCATCTCACTCCACCATGCAAGTCAAACACTTGTCTTAAAATGTCAACATAACATAACAAAATATTACATAATTTAAGAACACAATTTATGAATAAAATGGAGCTCTACTATCGTATTAACCATTCCTTGAAAGTATATGTTAAAATGACAAGATAGAATATATATACATAAACTAGATGTGCATATATGCAATGAAATTTCACTCAATCTGGATTAACTCTTCTTCCTGAAGAATTCTAGTTGATTCGGTTCTCTTCTTCATCTTATTCTTCTGTCAAGTTCATCCAGTTCCCATCTTATTCTTCTTCTCTGCAATATATTGTAATCGAACTTTGGCCTTGTTATAGAGTAGATTATCATTATACGTCCGTGTCATTACTCTGTTATCACCAATTCGAATAATATCTCGGTATCTCCTCTTCAGAAAACCCATTTAGAGCATCAATGAAGCTTTTAATTGTTTTGACATGGTCATTGGTGAATTGTTAGAGCATTATTCTGGTCGTCGTGTGAAGTATCAAGATCAAGACAAAGCTACAAAATAGTATGTGTCCGAACTGACCCGAACTGCCAGTTCGGGTGCAAACGAACTGACCCAAAGTGGCAGTTCGTGTGATGACGTGTTCGGACAGTTTTAAGCAACTATAAATAGAACGTCTTGTATAGGATTAATTAGTGTGGTTAAGCAATACATATCTCATTTGTATTTACCTTCTCATGTTCATCTTTCTAACTTGAATTACGTTGATTTCATAATGATCGAGTAGATGATCTGCCGCTCACGCACTTACAAGTGGTATCAGAGCTTTCGTTTCAATCTACTAATCAGATCTTTACTGTTTTTTAGGTTTTTGAGCTAAAATGTATCGGTTTTTGAAAAATTGGTGTGTTTTTGCTTCGTTTTGATCATTTCAGTTGAGCTTCTCATGAAAATTTTGGTCCTAAATCATTCCTTTCAAGTATTTTTGATCTACTGCTGCAAATCACGTTCAAAATTTTCAAAAATCATGAAATTTGAGTCAAAAATATTATTGTTCGGTTGAGTTCGGATCAAGAACAGTCTGTCTGAAAAATAACCGCTACGAAGTGTGAGTTTGGTTCAGTTCGGATGAGTTCGGGTTAAGCGAAGTATGAGTTTGGATCAGTTCGGATTAGTTTGGTCAAGCGAAGTACCAGTTCGGATTCAGTTTGGTTTTGACTACGTATCTCAGTTCGGATTCCAGTTTGTGTAACCGAAGTCACAGTTCGAATCATTTCGGATCATCAATTCGAGTTGGATAAACAATTTTTAGTTTGGACCAGTTTGGGTAAACAGATTTCAAGAGTTTTCAAGATGTCGGATTTTCAAGCATTCGCTGCAATGTAAACGTCAATGCAAACCACGATGTAAAGAATGCTAAACTATGATAATGAAATAAGAACAAGTCAGAAAGTTCCCAAATTACTGAAATTGGAAGATTATCATAGTTGGGTAAAACGTTTTGAAGCGTATGTGGATACAAATGATGTTGATATGTGGTTATCATTTACCGATCAATATATGTATCATAAGGATATGTATGGAGAGCCCGTTCTTCAAAGAAAATTTGACGCTAAACATAAGAAAGCATATCAAGCTGAGAAAAAGACTTACATCACATTGACGATGGCATTACCTAAGGAGTTTTTACATCAATTTTTTTCCTTATGGTACATCAAAAGGTTTATGGGATGCTTTGCAAAAGAGATGTGAAGGTAATGTTCAATACAAGGAAAGTCGAAAAAAAGTTTGATAATTTCAAACATTATCAAAATGAATCAATTCCAAATTTGATTGCAATATTTGCACACCTGATGAGTGAAATGGTGCTGGTTAATATTACAAAGGAAGATGCCGATTTAAAAGAAAAGTTGTTGGAAGCATTACCGAAAAAATGGGAGAATTATGTCATGATGATTACTCATGATAAAGAGTATTCGGGTTTGTCATTCAATGATTTGGTTGAAAGAATACAAGCAACGGATATGGAATTGAATGTGAACAAATCACTGCCTACACAAATTCAGAATCCTGTTGTGTATCACGGAGAAAATGATTCTACCATTCATGTTGTGAAGTTAATTGTTTTAAATTCCGCACCTCCTACAGCATTTGTTGCCGGTAAGTCTGATAATTCTGGTTATTCTTCTAGCTGTACTGTTTCAATTCCAAGTTCATCAACACACAATGCTTTATATGTTAAAAAACAAAAGATTATGTCATTGATGTCTGCTTTGGTATCGATATGCTATGCTGGTTAGAAGAACAAAGAAATTCTTTAACAGAACCAGGAAGAAGAGGTTGAATCAAGATGGCAAGATTGGGTTAGATAAATCGAAGGTAAAATGTTTCAAATGTTCTATGTGTTTTGGTCAAAAATTCACTTGGGAATCCTGTATTCCAAACTTAAAATGTGAGGTAGTGTGCTTGTTAATATACTTGAAATGTAAAGTTGAACACAAGGATGTAACGAGGGAAAAATCCAGGATCCTTCGAGTTGCCTCTAGGAATCCTAGCAAAAAAACCTCGGGAGCCGGCCTGAAGAGCCTGCTTCCTCACAATTTTATTGATAAGAAACTGAAAATTACAAGTGTTTTGGAGGTATGATCGATCAAGCTAAGTGTTACAGAGATTGTATGCTATCAGAGCTAAAGTGTGAAGGATTTGTGTGTGTTCCTACTGATCGAATCCTCGTTTATATAACAAAATAACTACTAACTAACTATCCGGGATTCTCGGGATCTCTTCTACCCATTTCTCTTGACCGTTGAAGGAGGTTCGACCCACTCTACCACGTGCAAGCTAGTTAAGACCGAGTCTTCAGGAGGTAGTTAAACTCTTTAACGTTCCTGAAAACAAATAAAACACATGGCAAAAATAAGGGTTAGTCGATAATAAATATTCAGGATACCTGACTGAACGGGATTCCCAAACTGTAGCGAGATTCCTGATCTTATGTAGCTTTTCTGTGAGCATCCTGAAATCGACCCCTAACAATTGCCCCCGAATCTCGACTGCCTGTGGATAAGATTAACAGCTGGCGAGATTCGTTTAAACCCAGAAGTTCACGGCGTGTAAACGGTAAAGTTGGTTGCTAATAGGACGTTTTTCACGGCTTCCCATTGATTAGATAGGTCTTTACTTTTCATTTAAATATTAGCTAGTTTCCATAAGAATCCTTCACTCCTCATAATATCGAAACCCTTCGAGGTTCTTCACCGTCGCAGGTTAGTTTTCTCTCTTCCGATCTTCTTCTTCTTTTTGCTTTTCATAACCCCGTCAATGGCGAAGAAAAATACTCGTTCCGTCGCTTCTTCTTCCTCGACGGACATCGAGGATTTCATCGATCAAGGGATTCTTCATTACAATGAGGAAGAAACCTGCAATTTCTCTGACGGTGATATCCGGCTGTTGAAGGAGTCCGGCCTTTTTCCGCGATCGGCGGTCATCCGGAGGTTCGATTCCCGGTTGAAAGCCGATTGCATGTCCACAACCTGGGTTTGCTTTCTCTACTATCCTTTTCTTCTCGGAATGTCCTACCCTTTTCCGGCCATTGTAAACGAGTTCTTCAAAATCACCGGCCTCTCCTACTCCCAGACAATGCCGATGGTATGGAGGATTCTTTTCTCCCTCGACAACTTGAACAATTCCCGGAAGCTTGAGATGGGGATTCCGGAAGTTTGTGCTGCCTACAACTTGAGAACCCACGGGTTCAGTCGCTTCGTCCTTCAAGCCCGTTCTTCCAATTCCCAATTGATTCCTCGTGCGTCACACAATGACCACGACTGGAAAAGAAAATTCTTCTTCGTCAAACGTGAATCCATCGTTAGGGGTGATTTATTGCCGATGAAGTGGGTTTTGAAGGGTAGGAAACCGATTCACACACTGTATTTGAATTTCTTTGAATCTTTCTAATGAGTTTTTCATGTTTCTTGCAGCTGCCAAATTTTCTGATCTTGTTGAAGTGACCGATAAAGTTGTAGAGAAGACTGCCTCTTTCCTGGAAATCCCACCTGCTGAGAGAACCTTCGCCATCGAGAGTGCCAATAGCGAGCAAAGCTTCTCAATCGACCACTCAGAAGCCGTCATGTCTGGTACGTATTTGAGCTTCTCAAGTATATGTTTTGAATTGAGCTTCCAAGTTCTGACTACTTTCTTTCTTTCATGCCAACAGCTCCCAAGCCTGCAACTGGATTCTCCCTGGACGACCTGACTTCCTACCTGGATGTGAAGGAGGAGAAGCCAGAGCCCCTGACCAGCATCCGGCCTCCCCTTACCAGGGCCAAAACAGCTTCCTCCAGCAAGAAGAGGAAGGGCTCGGAGGGTACTGTGTTCTTGGAGAGCTTTGATGGACTGAGCCCCGCGGAGACTAGCAACAAGCTTCTGAGCCTGCACACAACGACAAAAATGGTAAGTATAAACATAGGATTCTCATACCTTAGCGGCATCCGGCAAACGGCTGAGATTCCTGATTGATTTCACTGTCTCTCTTTGACAGGGCATTTAGCAGCTTAACGCTGCGTGCATTGAGGCTGAGACCAGGCTGGCGGTGGTCCAAAAGAAGCTTGATGAGGCAAGGGACACCATCCGCATCCAAGGGGAGATAGCTGAGGGCAAAACCCGCGATTATGAGCACAAGATGAGGGAGCAGGAGCTGAGGTTCCAGGTGGCTACGCAGAAGGAGGATGCTATCTCGAAGGAGTCGGCTGCTCGCAACGTGCTCCAGGCAATGCTGAAGATGGAAGCAGAAGCTCATGCCGAGGGGTTCACTTGCTCAAAAAGGACGGTGGATACCTGGAATCTATCCTTGGAGAAGCTGGAGAAGGCTGGGAAGCCGGCCAGTGAGGATGAGCCGCCTGTGACTGAAGCTGCTGGTGCCGATGCGGGTGAAAAGGGGAAGTCTGGAGAGAAGGCAGATGAAGAAGATGCTGGCGGGAAGCTGGTGGTTCCCGAGAAGGCGATGGGCGATGAAGATAATGCAACGGTCTGAGCCCTCTTTTTTAGTCTGTAGTTTGTTTTTCTGGTGGTGTGGATGTCTTCAAACAATTTCTTTTCCTTGTCTTTGCTGAAACAATACTAGAACAAGTAACAACAATGGTTGGGGATCCTGGTGGAGGGATCTTGCAGTTTGCAAGACAAAGCCAGGGTTCCCAACAAGCTTTTGACCTCTGAGCTTCCCAAGGGGAGGGATCCTGAGGTTTTCAGGACGAACCTTGGGGAGCTCAAATCCCGTTTGAATATGTTGATAATATGACTGTATTTTGATTACTTCGAATGTGTTTTGTATTTACTTTACATATTTCCAGAAATTTGAAACATAGTTAATAACAAAAATTCATCTAAGTCAATCATCAATTTCATAGTGAAGTTTAAAATTTTCATAGGATTAAGGTCAATTAAATCAAACAAACATAATATTCTGACCTTTGGAATCTTCCATAGACAATAGTCTCTATATAGTCGAGAATCCTATCAGGAATCCTCACAGAGATCCTAACAGGTTACCTTATAGGATTTTAGACCGTTGCTTTCAGGATTCTGACAAGAATCCCATTCATGTTGGAACTTGTGATCTTGGGAAGACCTTTCCTTAGGATTCTAACAGGAATCCTGATCAGAAAATAGAAGGATCTTTTCATCATACACCTTCAGAATCCTAATAGGAATCCTGACCAAGTGCAACCTTTTGAGCATCCTGCCTTTAAACCTGTAAGGCAAAATAAAAAGGATCCTGGTATAAAACCAAGGATGAAGTTGTTAACATACGGGGGTTACACCCGGGATTCTTGGGACTAAGCCAAAACTGGGGACAAACCCGAAAACTGGGGACAAGCCCGATAAAGTTGGGACAAGCCCGATAAACTGGGGACAAGCCCATACGTAAGTGACATGTAAATGCCAAAACCTTAGATAACACATTGGTGTTATAAACCTTAGATAATTCATGAGGATAGCACGTCTGCTATTACTTGAGAATCTACCCACTGGCGAATAACGAGCGCTCCTGGCGATTCTTAGAAAAGGTGGAAACCTTTTAAACCTTAATTAGCACGTAAGCGTTAAAAACCTTGAGAATCCTCCCAGCAGCCTCCAGTGACAAGATTGTCAGCCACCCGTTAGAATGGACTGGTCCGGCCACCTTGAGCATACTGGTGGACAACGTGCGCTCCTGGAGAGGGTCGTGCGCTACTGGCGATTACCCAAACGTAGAAGAGGTGAAATCCTCTTAAACCTTAGAAGGTATGCAGGATACCTTAAACGGAGGAGAGGTGATCAGCCTCTAACTGGGGATATACCCATATTACTTTAGTTAGGATTATGAGGATCTGCAAAACACTCAACACTTGGTGAGGGGTGGGTGTTAGTGTTTTGGTCAAAAACTGCCTAAGCAATTAGTTGATCAAATTTCGTAAGTGAGGTAGCGTGTTTGAGGTAAATAAAGCTGAAAATGTAAGTTTGGAGATTAACACGAGGATGTAACGAGGGAAAATCCAAGTATCCTTGAGTATCCTCAAGGAGCCTGGCAAAAAACCTCGGGGGCCGGTTCAAAGTACCTGCCTCCTAAAACTTTTATATGAAAGAATGTTTAGTACAAAGAATGAGCTCGTATTCTAAGTGTTGCAGAGAATTGTAATCGTAAAAGAGGTGTGTGTTGTGTGTGTTTTGTGTGTTTTTCTGAATGAATGACCTAGAGCTCGTTTAAATAGTCAAAAATACATTAACTAACTAGGCTAAAAACTAGGGATTGAGTCTTCAAGTCTTTGTGAACGTTGGAGTCAGTTACAACACGTCCCATAAAGCTTTGACCGAGTCTTTAGCCATCATTTACACGTCCCTTAATACCTGCAATCAATTAAGACACGTGGACAATTGTAACGGTTAATCGATAACTGTAGTTCAGGATCCTTTGAGCTTCTGGCGAGCATCCTGAAATAGTATAACCAACTGTCCTATATTTTAGGGATTCTCCCAACTGAGCCAATATGAACGTTGTGGACCACTTAGTCCACGTTCTTTATCATTTGTCCGAGTCTTTAGGCTTGTCTACACGTTTCTTTGACCCTGCAATTAATAAGACACATGGGAAAAACAAACGGGTTAGTTGATAACTGTAATTCCGAGATGCTCGAACCTGCCAGGATCCTGAACTTGCTTAAGGATACCAAACCATTTGAGCTGCCGCCAGGATCCCGGATTGTCAGCCCTAACAATTGCCCCTGAATTTTAACAGTTGTCGACCAAGAAGACGGCTGTAAAAATTCAAACTCAACGTCATCTCTTGAAATAATTACGAAGGTGACTCGTTAGCTCCTGATTTGATAGCAACGCAACTTCTCATGTGATTTCCCCATAAATAACTCCAAGTTGCTGTCTTCCCCATACATCAGTCGAAACCCTGTCGATTGCTCTTTTTGTATTTCCTGCATATATATGACTTAGTAGTATTTTGATCATCATGGTGTGTATGTTTTTAGCTATTTTGAAAAAATGTTTGAATGAGGATCCTACAGGATGCTTAGTTTAGAAATTCCAAATCCCATAAAACTTTGTCAATGTTAACAAACCATGATGTTAGCCAATACTTGGTTAGTAATAAAAATATGCAATATACGCAGTACCAATGTCACCTGTTCAAAAGTAATTCAACTGTTGAGATAACCAGGATCCATGAGGATCCTTAGGAATCCTTAAGATATACTTGATGAAATTCCGATGAATCTGAGAATAAGTCTTGAGCATTTAGGAACAAGTCAAACAGGGGTCAAGCCCAACCTTGTCTTCTGAGGTACGAAATGTTTTATAAGTCTTGGGTCTAAGCCAACTGGGGTCAAGCCCAAAAACTTGAGAGACACGAAAGTGCCTAAACCTTAGTTAATGTGAGAACATTAAAAACCTTTGTTATTCTGAGGACAAGCTCAAAAATACTTGGGACTAAGCCAACTGGGGTCAAGCCCAAAAACTTGAGAGACACGAATGTGCCTAAACCTTGGTTGACATGAAAATGCCAAAAACCTTAGAATCTTTTCGAGATGACACGTCTGCCACCCATTTTGAAGTGCACTCTATGGCCAACAGTGATGAAATTATCAGCCACCCTCAGATGAACTGGTCGCACCACCTTGAACCATAGGCCACCGCCGTGCGCTCCTGGCGAGGGTCTTGCGCTCCTGGCGATTCCCATTAGTGAACGAGAAGGTGAAAACCTCCTAAACCTTTGATAGCATTCTGAATGCCTTATACTTAGAAGAGGTGATCAGCCTCTAGTTTGTGACAAGAAGCTTAGAACATCTGCAAAATACTTCAAGGCTTGGTGAGAGGTGGGTGTTAGTTTGGCTAACACCCCTCCGATGCTTAAGTCAGTAATTACTTCACAAAAATAATAATATGAAATTAAAATAATGGTTAAAGTCATACCTGAGGTCTTTGAAGTTTAGACAAGGATTCCTTGATATGCTCAAAGGATCTAGAAAGCACTTACATAAAATATAACTTCAAGTGAATTGCATTCCAAGCTCTTGGGAGCAGCTCACCTTCCATAGTAGCCAACCTATATGCTCCCTTTCCAGCTTCTGAATTTATTAAATAGGGACCTTCCCATTTGGGCGCAAGCTTCCCATGTGCTGGATTGGTCGTATTTTGAAAAGCTTTTCTGAGTACCAGATCTCCTACTTGAAATCTTCTGATCCTGAGATTCCTGTTGTAAGACTTGGCTATCCTTTGCTGGTATGCTGCCATCCGGAATTTTGCGAGGTCTCTGACTTCATCTATCGTTTCAAGATCTTCAAGGAGCTCTTGCTTATTGGCTTCAAAATCCCGGCAGCTTGTTCTGGCAGTTGGCATCACCATTTCAGTGGGTATTACAGCTTCTGAGCCAAACACTAAGGAAAATGGTGTTCGACCAGTAGCATTTTTGGAGGTCGTTCTGTCGGCCCACAATACGAAAGGTAGTTCTTCAGCCCATTTCCCTTTTTTATAACCTAGCTTCTTCTTAAGGTTATTGATGATAATCTTATTGCTCGATTCTGCCTGGCCATTAGCTTGTGGATGTATGGGAGTTGAAGTTACCATCTTGATGCCCCATGCCTCACAAAAACTAGTTGTTCTTTTGCTAATAAACTGAGATCCATTGTCACACACTATTTCTGATGGGATTCCAAATCTTGTAAGAATATTCCTTTTAATGAAGGAAATCACTTCTTTTTCTCTAACTTGAACAAAGGCTTCGGCTTCAATCCATTTAGAAAAATAATCCGTCATAGCCAACATGAAGACTTTTCCTCCAGGTGCTACAGGCAGCTTACCAACTATATCCATGCCCCATTTCATGAACGGCCACGGAGACGATATTGAATGAAGCGGCTCAGCAGGCTGATGGAGGATATTGTCGTGCCGCTGGCATGCATCACACTTCTGAACAAAGGCCATTGCATCCTTTTTCATAGTAGGCCAGTAGTATCCTGTCCTCAATACCTTGGAAAAGAGTGATCTGCCCCCAGTGTGATTGCCACAATCACCTTCATGAATATCCTGAAGTACCGCATGTGCTTCAGGCTGCTCGAGGCATCTCAAGTATGGTCCTGCAAGAGATTTCTTATATAAGATACCATTTATTATTGAATATGGAATTACCTTTGTTCGGAAGAGTCTGGAGTTCTTGTTTTTTGGGATTTCTCCTTCTTGGATAAATCTCCTGATAGGGTAAGTCCAGGATTCTTGAGGATCCTGGGAGTCTGTCATTTCTTGATCTTTATCTGTTGTAACATCATTAACTTCTTGTTCTTCAATTGCTGGTGTCAGGACGTGAGTTATGGGAATCTTGACACCTTCTGGGATCCTTAAAGATGATGCTAAATTTGCCAAAGCATCAGCTTCTGCGTTTTCTTCTCTGGGTACCTGTGATATGCTGCAATTTTCAAAAGATAATGCTAATTGTTTTACAAGGTCCAGATATTTGGTTAGCCTTTCGCCTTTCACTACATAGGATCCATTAAATTGGTTAGTTAATAACAAGGAGTCAATAAAAACTTGAATGTGTTGGATATCCATATCTTTAGCGAGTTGTAATCCTGCAATTAAAGCTTCGTATTCAACTTCATTGTTGGTGGCTTTGAATTCACAATGGATAGATAGAGGGATAATGTCCCCCTGTGGCGATTTCAGTAGCACACCAAGTCCTGTTCCTCTAACGTTAGATGCTCCATCTGTATATAGTATCCAGCTGCTTGAAGCTTCTTCGAGCTGCTTGACCTCAAGTTCAACTTCTGGCAGTATGTCGCTGCTGAAATCAGCCACAAAATCTGCAAGGGCTTGTGACTTGATTGCTGTTCTTGGCTCATATATGATATCATAGGCACTTAATTTAACTGCCCATTTCGCCATTCTACCTGACATTTCTGGTTTTCTCAAGACACACTTAACAGGATAGTTAGTTTTCACGTAAATAACATGAGTTTCAAAGTAATGTCTTAATTTTTGTGAAGCCATGACAAGAGCTAAAATCAATTTTTCCAAATAAGAATACCTGGTTTCAGCATCTAATAGTGTTTTGCTTACATAATATACCGGATGTTGTTGTCCCTCATGATCTTTCACAAGCACAGCACTTACTGAGCTGCCTGAGACTGCTAAATAGAGGGATAGTGGTTCGCCCTTGACTGGTTGCATTAGAAGTGGAGCGGATGATAAATATTCTTTCAAGGAGCTCAGAGCTGCTTCGTGTTTCTCACCCCATTCGAACTTTTTATTCTTCTTCAATATGTCATAGAATTCTTTGCTCTTTTCAGACGATCTCGATATGAACCTGTTGAGCGCTGCCACTCTGCCAGTTAGTCTCTGAACTTCTTTGACATTTGTTGGAGACTTCAGGTTTATGATTGCTTGGATTTGCTCAGGGCTGGCCTCAATTCCCCTTTCAGTAACCATAAAGCCTAAAAACTTGCCGGCTCTTACTCCGAAATAGCACTTGGAAGGATTCAATTTCATGTTGAATTGGTCCAGGATATCAAAAGCAGCTTCAAGATCTCTAGGGTGGTCCTTCGCTTTTTTCGATTTCACCACCATATCATCGATGTATACTTCCATGGTGTCCCCCAGCTTGTCTTTAAACATCATGTTGACTAGCCTTTGGTATGTGGCACCTGCATTTCGTAAACCAAAAGGCATTGCAATATAATAATAAATACCTGTAGGGGTCATGAAGGCTGTGTCTTCCTGATCCGATGGTTCCATTTGAATTTGTTGAAAGCCCGAAGATGCGTCCATAAAAGTTAGCATCTCATGCCCAGCAGTTGCGTCCACCATAGAATCAATATGCGGTAGAGGGAATGGGTCTTTAGGGCAGGCCTTGTTTAGGTCTGTGTAATCTACACATACCCTCCACTTACCATTCTTCTTTTGGACTACCACCACATTAGCCAACCAGCGAGGATACTTAACTTCTCTGATCATTTTTGATTTGAGCAGCCTGTCAACTTCCTCTTGGATTATGATGTTTCTCTCAGGAGCGAACTTTCTTCTCTTCTGATGTATTGGCCTGAAAGATTCATCTATACCAAGTTTATGAGTAATAATATCTTTGGATATACCTGTCATGTCTTCATGTTTCCATGCAAATGTTGTGACTCTGGACTTTAAGAGGCTCGCGAGCTGCTCCTCAGTATCCTCAGGAATATTTGTTCCTACCAGCACTTTGATTTCAGGATCTTCAGGATTGAGTTGAACTTCTTTGGTCTCCAATTCCTCCGTCATCTGAATTCTTCGTGCTGGTTTCTTTAATTGCTATGCTGGCTTTGACTTGATAGTGTTCTTCATAGCAGAAGTGTAGCAGTCTTTGGCTTCTTGTTGATCACTTAGTATTCTTACAACTCCCCAAGGTGTGGGAAGCTTCACACATTGATGATAGGTAGATGGAACTGCTTTCATGTCATGGATCCATGGCCTTCCCAAGATTACGTTGCAACAAGGAAGGGAGTCAATAACGCAGAATTTCTGCATGGAGTTGACCCCTTCAATGTAAACAGGAAGTCTGATGTCTCCAACCATATGCTTGGTTTCTCCGCTAAATCCTACTAACACTGAGGATCTTGGAATTATCTCTTCTTCGGGAATGCTCATCTTCTTAAGCACGTCCAATTGGATAATGTTGACCGAACTGCCATTGTCTATCAGGATCCTGCGAACATAATGGTTAGCAATACACAATGTAATTACCAGACTGTCATGATGAGGGTCCTGGATGTCTTGCTTATCAGTTTCGTCAAAAGAAATGACTTTGTCTTCAGTCAATATTGCATTCTTCTTTGGTCGACTGCCTTGATCCATTTTAGCCTCCTTGGCATGTCTTTTTGCTGATGAGAAAGAGGCTCCACATATGTCAGATCCTCCGGAGATGAAGTTGATCACTTTGGCATCTGCTGGTGGTGATTGCGCTCTTTTGGGCAGCTCAGCAGCTTCTTGGGTTTTACTCTTCTTTCTGCCGAACAATTCCTTGAGATGCCCCTTGCTGAGCAGGTAACTGATTTCTTTCCGAAGTGCTATGCAATCATCTGTTAAGTGCCCAAAGTCTTCGTGGTAGGCACACCATTTAGACTTATCTTTCCATGATCCTTGTTTATCCGATTTTCTTGGCCACCTGGCTTTATCACCTAGATCCTGCAAGGCACATAACAAACCACTTGTGTCAACCGAAAAACAGTAATCAGATACCTTTGGGAAGTCTTCCTCGTCGTCATCATCTTCAACTGCATTAACCCTGGGATTATCATTCCTGTAATAGGGTTTGGTTCGTTGTTGCTTTCCGGGAGAATCTGTTCTCCTGCCTAATGATTCATCGCCTCTTTTCTGGACCTTCTTGTCATCTTCTAATCTGATGAATCTCAATGCCCTTGTTCTGACTTCATCAAGGTTCCTGCAAGGAGTCCTAACCAAATCATCATAAAATCGGGAATCCCCTCTAATCCCCATTTTGAAGGCTTCTACAGCAGCAGCCATATCCAGGTTAGGGATATCCAGTGCTTCTCGACCGAATCTGGCCACATAATCCCTTAGGGATTCATTGGATTTCTGAACTATCCTGTACAAGTCACCCGTGAGCTTCTCAATGCTCCTGCTGCAAGAAAACTGGTTATTAAATAAGTTAACCAAATGAGGAAAGGATGTAATAGTATTAGGAGGGATACTGAGTAGCCATTTCAAGGCTGGTCCTGTTAGTGTTGAGCCGAATCCCTTGCATAAGCAAGCTTCTTTGATGTTTACAGGAATGGGGTTGATCTCCATCCGTTCCCTATATTGTGCCACGTGTTCCTCAGGATCTGTGGTCCCGTCGTAGAGTTTCATGTTGGGAGTTTGAAATCTTTTTGGTATCTCCACGTCACAAATGGGCCATGCAAATCTAGAAACTCTGTGGCTGCCTGCTGGCACTTCAGGAATTGGACGAATAACACCAGGAACACTTGAGATCATATCCTTTAACCTCTGAAGTTCCCTAGCAATAGTCGGGTTGATACCTGCATCCTGCACAGTTCCTTGGTTAGGGTGTACATAGAAATTATCGAAGTTGTTACCGGCCCTGGAAGTTTGGAGATGGATCTGGGGTCCATATTCAGCATCCCTAAGGATGGTCGGCTCAGTCGTGGTTCCCATTTGCATGGGGATAAAGTCTCCTTCATGCATCTCCTGAGATGAACATGGTAAATATGCCTGCAGAGACAGTAGGGTTAGAAAATAAGGATCCTTGAGGATCCTGAGCTGCTCGGAAGCGGCTCCGGTATGGTTGGAATGGCTGAGATGAAGATCCCTGTAGCATCTGTGGAGTAGGCATTGCTGACTGCTGACTCCAAGGCTCATGTAGGTTTGTTGCCGCGAATTGTTGTGGTCGAGATGCGGATTGATGCATTGAGACTGCTGGCACCCGATGGTTTAAAAACCCGGCTGGTTGCTGACTTGAGCATCTCGGCGGCTGCTGACTTCCATATTCGCTGTAGTAAGATTCTGGGGGTTGCTCAGAGTAGAATCCAGAGTATTCCAGATCCATCGTCCTGGAAGTCTTCTGATGCTGAGTGCCTGAGGATCCTGCAGTGGTAACTGTTGCAATACCTGACTTTTGAACAGTAGAGGGATTTACTTTCTGTTTCGGCTGCTCCGATATTTCCGGAGAGTTAAACCCGAATGATTTTGGGATCAAAGGGCTGATTTCCTCTACTGGTTTCTTCGATTTCTTCAATTCCATGATCTCCTTCATCATTCTCTCGTTGGTTTTGGTTTGTTCATCCGCATGGGCCTTCATTTGCCCGATCAAAACATAGAGATCGTTATTAGAAATAGTAGAGTCAGTGGACGTACCTTGAGATCCAGTAAAAGTGGGGTATTCCACTCCTTTAGCATTAGTATCAGCCACTTTCTTCATCATTGGGGGGAGACCAGCGTTGACAGTGGGCTTAGAGGATGAAACAGATTTTGAGGTGAATTTTGGTTGAGTCGACATTTATAAGAATCGGTTATGGGAAGAAGATCAAGGCTCTTAATCGAATTCAAACACCGTTTGCCCCACGGTGGGCGCCAAATTGTTTTGGTCAAAAACTGCCTAAGCAATTAGTTGATCAAATTTCGTAAGTGAGGTAGCGTGTTTGAGGTAAATAAAGCTGAAAATGTAAGTTTGGAGATTAACACGAGGATGTAACGAGGGAAAATCCAAGTATCCTTGAGTATCCTCAAGGAGCCTGGCAAAAAACCTCGGGGGCCGGTTCAAAGTACCTGCCTCCTAAAACTTTTATATGAAAGAATGTTTAGTACAAAGAATGAGCTCGTATTCTAAGTGTTGCAGAGAATTGTAATCGTAAAAGAGGTGTGTGTTGTGTGTGTTTTGTGTGTTTTTCTGAATGAATGACCTAGAGCTCGTTTAAATAGTCAAAAATACATTAACTAACTAGGCTAAAAACTAGGGATTGAGTCTTCAAGTCTTTGTGAACGTTGGAGTCAGTTACAACACGTCCCATAAAGCTTTGACCGAGTCTTTAGCCATCATTTACACGTCCCTTAATACCTGCAATCAATTAAGACACGTGGACAATTGTAACGGTTAATCGATAACTGTAGTTCAGGATCCTTTGAGCTTCTGGCGAGCATCCTGAAATAGTATAACCAACTGTCCTATATTTTAGGGATTCTCCCAACTGAGCCAATATGAACGTTGTGGACCACTTAGTCCACGTTCTTTATCATTTGTCCGAGTCTTTAGGCTTGTCTACACGTTTCTTTGACCCTGCAATTAATAAGACACATGGGAAAAACAAACGGGTTAGTTGATAACTGTAATTCCGAGATGCTCGAACCTGCCAGGATCCTGAACTTGCTTAAGGATACCAAACCTTTGAGCTGCCGCCAGGATCCCGGATTGTCAGCCCTAACAGTTAGCTTAACTAACACCACTCCGATGCTTAAGTCAGTATAGTGTAATAAAGATAATAATATCAGCATTGAAATCGGATTAGTATATATACGTACCTTGTAGTATTTTGGCAGTGAGGATCCTTAGGATTCCGAGAGGATTCCAGTGGGATTCTCACATAAAATAAGCTTTGAGATGGATGGCATTCCAAGCTCTTGGCAGAGGTTCTCCTTCCATATTTACCAAACGGTATGCTCCCTTTCCTTCTTCAGAATCTATGAGGTAAGGGCCTTCCCACTTGGGTGCTAACTTCCCATCACCATGATTGGTAGTATTCTGAAAAGCCTTCCATAAGACAAAGTCACCTACTTGGAATCTTCTTAGCCTGGTATTCTTGTTGTAGGATTTTGCTATCCGCCGCTGGTAAGACGCCATCCGGATTCTGGCCATATCTCTGAGCTCCTCAACTGTTTCGAGATCCTGAAGCAGATTCTGGCTGTTGGTTTCAGGATTCTGGCAGTCGACTCTGGCTGTTGGGAGTACCATCTCTGTAGAGATCACAGCTTCTGCCCCAAACACTAATGAGAATGGCGTTTGGCCAGTAGCATTCTTAGGTGTGGTTCTATCCGCCCAAACGACATATGGCAGCTCCTCAGCCCAATTTCCTTTCTTGGAACCCAGCTTCTTCTTGAGGTTGTTGATTATGATTTTGTTACTGGATTCTGCCTGTCCATTAGCTTGAGGGTGGACAGGCGTTGAAGTGATCATCTTAATGCCCCAGCTTTCACAAAAGCTTGTAGTTCTCTTGCCGATAAACTGGGAGCCATTGTCGCATAAGATTTCCGCTGGAATCCCAAATCTGGTGAGGATATTCCTTTTGATAAATGATATAACCTCTTTTTCTCTTACTTGTACATAGGCTTCTGCTTGGATCCATTTGGAGAAGTAATCTGTCATGGCAAGCATAAACACCTTTCCTCCAGGAGCTTTGGGCAGCTTACCCACAATATCCATGCCCCACTTCATGAATGGCCATGGGGATACTATAGGATGCAGATGCTCAGCCGGTTGGTGGAGGATATTGCCATGCCTTTGACAAGCGTCACATTTCTGCGAGAAGTTTGCGGCATCCTTCTTCATGGTTTGCCATTAATATCTGAATCTGAGGACCTTCGAGAACAACGCCCTGCTCCCAGTATGGTTCCCACAATCTCCACTATGGATGTCTTCAAGCACCTCAAGAGCTTCCGACTTTTCCAGGCACCTCAAATAGATACCTGCAAGAGATCTTCTATATAGGATATCATTAATAATAGTATAGGGTACTACCTTTGTGCGAAAAGCTCTGGGGTTTTCACCCTTGGGAATTTCCCCATCTCTGAGATATTTCCTGATTGGGTAAGTCCAGGATTCCTGAGTATTCTCGGGATCCTCAACGTCTGCTCCTGTGTTGTGGTCGATAGCCTGAGCTTCCTGTCGATCTATCGCTGGTGTCAAGATGTGAGTTATTTGAATCTTGACATCCTCAGGGATCCTGAGAGATGAAGCCAAATTCGCCAAAGCTTCGTCTTTCTCATTATCTTCTCTTGGGACCTGCGAAATGTTAAATTTTTCGAAAAATAGAGATAGTTTTTTAAAATTTCAAGATACTTGATCAGATTCTCCCCTCTCACTGCATAAGAGCCATTAAATTGGTTAGTCAGTAGAAGGGAATCAACGAATACTTGAATGGACAGGATTCCCATATCTCTAGCCAGTTGCAGTCCAGCAATCAAGGCTTCGTACTCAGCCTCGTTGTTGGTAGCCTGAAACTCGTAAGATATAGATAGAGGTATTATGTCCCCTTGTGGCGATTTTAGCAGGATTCCCAGTCCAGTTCCTCTAACATTTGAGGAGCCATCAGTGAAGAGAATCCAATCTTCTTTGAGATTCCCAAGCTTTTGGACTTCTTTTTTAGCTTTCGGTTCTATGTCGCTGCTGAAATCCGCCACAAAGTCAGCTAATGCTTGGGATTTGATTGCAGTTCTTGGTTCATATTTGATGTCGTAGGCACTCAGCTTGACTGCCCATTTGGCCATCCTGCCTGACATCTTCGGCTTCCTGAGAACTGACTTAATAGGATAGTTAGACATCACAATTATAGTATGCGTTTCAAAATAATGTCTAAGTTTAGTGGAAGCCATTATAAGAGATAAAATTAACTTTTCAAGATAGGAATACCTGGATTCTACGTCTAGCAGAGTTTTACTTACATAATAGACCGGATGCTGCTGACCTTGGTGGTTTTTTACTAAGACAACACTTACTGAGCTTCCGGATATAGCGAGATATAAGTATAGTGGCTCCCCATCTTCTGGTTTCATCAGGAGTGGAGCTTCTGATAGGTACTCTTTTAGGCTTCTCAGGGCTTCTTCATGTCTATCAGTCCACTCGAAATTCCTGTTCTTTCTCAGAATTTCATAAAAGTCTTTGCTTTTCTCTGAGGATCTCGATATAAACCTGTTGAGTGTTGCAATCCTTCCTATCAATCTTTGAACTTCCTTTATGGTTGAAGGGGATTTTAGGTTGAGGATTGCTTTAATCTGCTCGGGGCTTGCTTCGATTCCCCTTTCGGTCACCATGTAACCCAAGAACTTCCCAGCTCGCACCCCAAAGTGGCACTTGGAGGGGTTGAGCTTCATATTGTAGTGGTCAAGGATGTCGAAAGCGGTTTTGAGATCCCTGACATGGTCTTTGGCCTTTTTAGATTTCACAACCATGTCATCAATGTAAACCTCCATCGTGTCCCCTAGTCGTTCCTTGAACCAAAAGGCATAGCAGTGTAACAATATATACCTGTTGGGGTTATGAAGGCCGTATGCTCCTGATCTGAGGGTTCCATTTGGATTTGTTGGAATCCTGACGAGGCGTCCATAAAGGTGAGCATCTCATGTCCTACTGTGGCATCCACCAATGCGTCTATGTGGGGAAGTGGAAATGGATCTTTCGGACATGCCTTGTTCAAATCTGTGTAGTCAACACAGACTCTCCATTTCCCGTTCTTCTTTTGAACCACCACTACATTGGCTAACCATTTGGGATACTTGACTTCCTTGATCATTTTTGTTTTGAGAAGCTTATCGACTTCTTCTTGAATTATTGCGTTCGTTTCGGGGGCGAACTTCCTTCTCTTCTGCTGTATGGGCCTGAAAGAAGGATCCAAACCAAGTTTGTGAGTTATAACATGTTTAGGTATACCTGTCATGTCTTCATGCTTACAAGCGAAGGTAGGACTTCTGGCTTTGAGAAGCTCAATCAACTTCTCTTCAACATCTTCTGGGATGCTGGATCCAATGAGCACCTTGATCTCTGGATTCTCGGGATCTAATTGGACTTCTTTGACATCGAGCTCCCTGTCTTCCTGCTCTTGGGGTGCTCTTTTCTGTAATTGCTATCCTTTCATCACTTTTGTTGAGTTCTTCATGGAGGTTGAGTAGCAGTTCTTGGCTTCCTGCTGGTCGCTTTCAATCCTGACAACTCCCCATGGTGTGGGAAGCTTGATACACTGGTGGTATGTAGAGGGAACTGCCTTCCTCTCATGAATCCAAGGCCTGCCAAGAATAATATTGCAACAGGAGAGGGTATCTATAACACATAATTTTTGCATACAATTTACTCCCTCTATATATACTGGTAGTTTAATATCTCCAACTGTACTCTTGGTTTCTCCGTTGAAACCCACCAGGACTGAGGATCTTGCCACAATTTCGGATTCCGGGATGCCCATCTTTTTTAGCACATCTAGACGAATTATGTTGACAGAGCTCCCGTTGTCAATCAGGATCCTGCGCACAAAGTGGTTAGCGATATATAGAGTAACTACAAGGCTGTCATGATGGGGATCCTGAACGTGAGAGCGGTCGCTCTCATCAAAGGATATAGTGTTTTCCTGTGTCAGGGTGGAAGTCCGGACAGGTCTGGATCCCTATTCAGACTTAGATTCTTTAGCATGCTTCTTTGCTGAGGAATACGAGGTGCCACAAATATCTGAGCCTCCTGATATGACGTTGATGATTTGAGCATCCTGTGGTGTAGAGGCTGCTCTTTGAGGGGATTGTTCAGCTTCCTGAGTTTTGCTTATCTTTCTACCCAACAACTCTTTGAGATGCCCTTTGTTGAGTAGGTAGCTAATTTCTTTCCTGAGTGCAATTATTCATCTATCAGATGACCGAAATCCTCGTGATAGGCACACCACTTCGATTTATCTTTCCAGGATGCCTGCTTGGTATCCTTCCTGGGCCATCTTGCTTTTTCACCTAGATCCTGCATGGCACACATTAAACCACCAATGTCAACTGAAAAACAGTATTCAGATACCTTGGGGTATTCCTCATCATCGTCATCTTGATCCACATTAACTTTTTGATTATCCTGTTTGGAATATGGCCTGGATCTGTACGGTTTCCCAGGGGATTCCGATTTCTTGCTGTTGTGATCATATTTGGGGATATCCAGTCTTTGGTGAATTTTCTTGTCGTCTTCCAATCGGATGAACCTTAAGGCTCTATTTCGAACTTCGTCAAGGTTCCTGCAAGGAGTCATGACAAGATCGTCGTAAAAACAGGAATCCGTTCGGAGTCCCATCTTGAAGGCTTCAACCGCGGCTGCCATATCCAGGTTGGGAATCTCCAAAGATTCTCGTGCGAATCTGGCAATGTATTCTCTGAGTGGCTCGTCTGATTTCTGGACTATCCTGTATAAATCACCGGTTAGTTTCTCAAAGGTCCTGCTACAAGAAAATTGACTGTTAAACATATTAACCAAATGAGAAAACGAAGTAATAGTGTTGGGAGGAATGCTCGGTGGCCATATCATGGCTGGTCCTGTTAAGGTTAAACCAAAGCCTTTGCATAGACAGGCTTCTTTGATTTCTATTGGAATGGGATTGATTTCCATGCGCTCCCTGTAATGTGCCACGTGCTCTTCAGGATCTGTGGTTCCATCGTAAAGCTTCATGCTTGGAGTTTGGAAACGCTTCGGGATCTCCACTTGGGAAATCGGCCAAGAAAATCTGGATATCTTGTGGCTTTCCAAAGGAACCTCAGGAATAGGCTTCAGGATCCCTGGAACACTTGATATCATCTCTTTCAACTTCTAGAGCACCCTAGCGATACTTGGATGAATACCTGCATCATGAGGAGCACCCTGGTTAGAAACGATAGGAATTGAATTGGACATATTACCTGGGCCAGGATTCTGGATTGGAATCCTGGGACTGTAGTCATAGTTCGCTGGGATGCTCGGCTATGTAGTGGCTGCTGTTTGCATGGGGATGAAGTCACCATCATGCACATCTGAGGAGCTAGTTTTGAAAACTCCTGCAGATACAGAAGGGTTAAAATATTGATATCCTTGGGGGTCTGGCTTGGATTCCCAGCGGAAAAAGGATATCCTTGAGACGGTGAGGCTGAGGATCCTGACAGTGGTGGGATCCAAGGACCCTTGTAGCGTGACTGTGAGGATTCTGGTGGGACAGCTCCTGAGAATCCAGCAGTACTCTCTGCATATCCAGCGGCCTGAGAAGTCATTGTAGGGGCTATAGTGAAGCCTGTAGTTGATTTGTAACCGTAGCGTGCCGGATCTGAGGATCCTGACGCATTGAAGTCAAGATGCCTGGGAAACAGATGACTTTGTTCCTCCACAAGTTTCTTAGACTTCTTAAGCTGCTCGATCTCCTTCATCACCGTTTGGTTGGTCTTATCTTGCTGATCCATTTGACTTTTTACCTGCTTAATCAAGGAAAACAAATCGTTGTTAGTGATAACGGGATCAACAGATTGAACCTGGGATCCTGTGAAGACAAGATAGTCAGTTTTTCTCGGCTGCTCGTCCACTTTCTTCTGTCGGTCATTGGTTTTCTTCTGGCTTCCTGGAGCGGAAGGAAGAGGAGGAATGGAGGACGATGTAGAGGCCGAAGCAGATTTTTGTAGGTTTGACATCTTTGGGATTGGAGATCAAACGAAGTGAACAAAGTATGAAATTTTTGGTAAGATTAAGCACCACTTGCCCCACGGTGGGCGCCAAACTGTTTTGGTCAAAAATTCACTTGGGAATCCTGTATTCCAAACTTAGAATGTGAGGTAGTGTGCTTGTTAATATGCTTGAAATGTAAAGTTGAACACAAGGATGTAACGAGGGAAAAATCCAGGATCCTTCGAGTTGCCTCTAGGAATCCTAGCAAAAAAAACTCGGGAGCCGGCCTGAAGAGCCTACTTCCTCACAATTTTATTGATAAGAAACTGAAAATTACAAGTGTTTTGGAGGTATGATCGATCAAGCTAAGTGTTACCGAGATTGTATGCTATCAGAGCTAAAGTGTGAAGGAGTTGTGTGTGTTCCTACTGATCGAATCCTCGTTTATATAACAAAATAACTACTAACTAACTATCCGGGATTCTCAGAATCTCTTCTCCCCATTTCTCTTGACCGTTGAAGGAGGTTCGACCCACTCTACCACGTGCAAGCTAGTTAAGACCAAGTCTTCAGGAGGTAGTTAAACTCTTTAACGTTCCTGAAAACAAATAAAACACATGGCAAAAGTGGTGCTTAATCTTACACACAAGAAGCTAGTTAAGACCAAGTCTTCATGCTTCCAAGCGAAGGTAGGCCTTCTGGCTTTGAGAAGCTCAATCAACTTCTCTTCAACATCTTCTGGGATGCTGGATCCAATGAGCACCTTGATCTCTGGATTCTCGGGATCTAATTGGACTTCTTTGACATCGAGCTCACTGTCTTCCTGCTCTTGGGGTGCTCTTTTCTGTAATTGCTATCCTTTCATCACTTTTGTTGAGTTCTTCATGGAGGTTGAGTAGCAGTTCTTGGCTTCCTGCTGGTCGCTTTCAATCCTGACAACTCCCCATGGTGTGGGAAGCTTGATACACTGGTGGTATGTAGAGGGAACTGCCTTCCTCTCATGAATCCAAGGCCTGCCAAGAATAATATTGCAACAGGAGAGGGTATCTATAACACATAATTTTTGCATACAATTTACTCCCTCTATATATACTGGTAGTTTAATATCTCCAACTGTACTCTTGGTTTCTCCGTTGAAACCCACCAGGACTGAGGATCTTGCCACAATTTCGGATTCCGGGATGCCCATCTTTTTTAGCACATCTAGACGAATTATGTTGACAGAGCTCCCGTTGTCAATCAGGATCCTGCGCACAAAGTGGTTAGCGATATATAGAGTAACTACAAGGCTGTCATGCTGGGGATCCTGAACGTGAGAGCGGTCGCTCTCATCAAAGGATATAGTGTTTTCCTGTGTCAGGGTGGAAGTCCGGACAGGTCTGGATCCCTATTCAGACTTAGATTCTTTAGCGTGCTTCTTTGCTGAGGAATACGAGGTGCCACAAATATCTGAGCCTCCTGATATGAAGTTGATGATTTGAGCATCCTGTGGTGTAGAGGCTGCTCTTTGAGGGGATTGTTCAGCTTCCTGAGTTTTGCTTATCTTTCTACCCAACAACTCTTTGAGATGCCCTTTGTTGAGTAGGTAGCTAATTTCTTTCCTGAGTGCAATGTATTCATCTATCAGATGACCGAAATCCTCGTGATAGGCACACCACTTCGATTTATCTTTCCAGGATGCCTGCTTGGTATCCTTCCTGGGCCATCTTGCTTTTTCACCTAGATCCTGCATGGCACACATTAAACCACCAATGTCAACTGAAAAACAGTATTCAGATACCTTGGGGTATTCCTCATCATCGTCATCTTGATCCACATTAACTTTTTGATTATCCTGTTTGGAATATGGCCTGGATCTGTACGGTTTCCCAGGGGATTCCGATTTCTTGCTGTTGTGATCATATTTGGGGATATCCAGTCTTTGGTGAATTTTCTTGTCGTCTTCCAATCGGATGAACCTTAAGGCTCTATTTCGAACTTCGTCAAGGTTCCTGCAAGGAGTCATGACAAGATCGTCGTAAAAACAGGAATCCGTTCGGAGTCCCATCTTGAAGGCTTCAACCGCGGCTGCCATATCCAGGTTGGGAATCTCCAAAGATTCTCGTGCGAATCTGGCAATGTATTCTCTGAGTGGCTCGTCTGATTTCTGGACTATCCTGTATAAATCACCGGTTAGTTTCTCAAAGGTCCTGTTACAAGAAAATTGACTGTTAAACATATTAACCAAATGAGAAAACGAAGTAATAGTGTTGGGAGGAATGCTCGGTGGCCATATCATGGCTGGTCCTGTTAAGGTTAAACCAAAGCCTTTGCATAGACAGGCTTCTTTGATTTCTATTGGAATGGGATTGATTTCCATGCGCTCCCTGTAATGTGCCACGTGCTCTTCAGGATCTGTGGTTCCATCGTAAAGCTTCATGCTTGGAGTTTGGAAACGCTTCGGGATCTCCACTTGGGAAATCGGCCAAGAAAATCTGGATATCTTGTGGCTTTCCAAAGGAACCTCAGGAATAGGCTTCAGGATCCCTGGAACACTTGATATCATCTCTTTCAACTTCTAGAGCACCCTAGCGATACTTGGATGAATACCTGCATCATGAGGAGCACCCTGGTTAGAAACGATAGGAATTGAATTGGACATATTACCTGGGCCAGGATTCTGGATTGGAATCCTGGGACTGTAGTCATAGTTCGCTGGGATGCTCGGCTATGTAGTGGCTGCTGTTTGCATGGGGATGAAGTCACCATCATGCACATCTGAGGAGCTAGTTTTGAAAACTCCTGCAGATACAGAAGGGTTAAAATATTGATATCCTTGGGGGTCTGGCTTGGATTCCCAGCGGAAAAAGGATATCCTTGAGACGGTGAGGCTGAGGATCCTGACAGTGGTGGGATCCAAGGACCCTTGTAGCGTGACTGTGAGGATTCTGGTGGGACAGCTCCTGAGAATCCAGCAGTACTCTCTGCATATCCAGCGGCCTGAGAAGTCATTGTAGGGGCTATAGTGAAGCCTGTAGTTGATTTGTAACCGTAGCGTGCCGGATCTGAGGATCCTGACGCATTGAAGTCAAGATGCCTGGGAAACAGAGGACTTTGTTCCTCCACAGGTTTCTTAGACTTCTTAAGCTGCTCGATCTCCTTCATCACCGTTTGGTTGGTCTTATCTTGCTGATCCATTTGACTTTTTACCTGCTTAATCAAGGAAAACAAATCGTTGTTAGTGATAACGGGATCAACAGATTGAACCTGGGATCCTGTGAAGACAGGATAGTCAGTTTTTCTCGGCTGCTCGTCCACTTTCTTCTGTCGGTCATTGGTTTTCTTCTGGCTTCCTGGAGCGGAAGGAAGAGGAGGAATGGAGGACGATGTAGAGGCCGAAGCAGATTTTTGTAGGTTTGACATCTTTGGGATTGGAGATCAAACGAAGTGAACAAAGTATGAAATTTTTGGTAAGATTAAGCACCACTTGCCCCACGGTGGGCGCCAAACTGTTTTGGTCAAAAATTCACTTGGGAATCCTGTATTCCAAACTTAGAATGTGAGGTAGTGTGCTTGTTAATATGCTTGAAATGTAAAGTTGAACACAAGGATGTAACGAGGGAAAAATCCAGGATCCTTCGAGTTGCCTCTAGGAATCCTAGCAAAAAAAACTCGGGAGCCGGCCTGAAGAGCCTACTTCCTCACAATTTTATTGATAAGAAACTGAAAATTACAAGTGTTTTGGAGGTATGATCGATCAAGCTAAGTGTTACCGAGATTGTATGCTATCAGAGCTAAAGTGTGAAGGAGTTGTGTGTGTTCCTACTGATCGAATCCTCGTTTATATAACAAAATAACTACTAACTAACTATCCGGGATTCTCAGAATCTCTTCTCCCCATTTCTCTTGACCGTTGAAGGAGGTTCGACCCACTCTACCACGTGCAAGCTAGTTAAGACCAAGTCTTCAGGAGGTAGTTAAACTCTTTAACGTTCCTGAAAACAAATAAAACACATGGCAAAAGTAAGGGTTAGTCGATAATAAATATTCAGGATACCTGACAGAACGAGATTCCCAAACTGTAGCGAGATTCCCAAACTGTAGCGAGATTCCTGATCTTATGTAGCTTTTCTGTGAGCATCCTGAAATCGACCCCTAACACTATGTATGGACATTTTTCTCGTGAATGCTCAAAGTCTACCGACAATAAGCTTAAATCTGGTTAACATGCTCATTTGGTTAAAGCCTCAACAAGTCAAGATCAAAAAGCTTTTGTTTCTCTTGATGAAAGAATGATAGGGATATTTTGGCATCCAAATGAATTCGCGTGGAATGCAGATTCTGCATTTAGAAAGAATGAGTATCAAAATGTTGATATAAATGAGATCACTATAGATAATGAAGTTGTTGCTTTAATGGATCATCATTTCAGTGATAGTATTCTGACTGATTCTGAAACAAGTTCAAAAGCAACAACAGTTGAAGCAGGTCAAGCAAATGTGGCTGAAAATTCTAAATAAGAAGAGATTAAATGTTAGAAGTGTCACACCCTCAAAATCCACCTATGGAGTATTACCGCGAGGCGTGTGACAAACCAGGACCTGAGTCATTAGCCATACTAAACCATGCAAGAAAATAGTTTTTAACACATGCGGAAGCGTAAATAAAGATAAGTAAATACAGTAGAAACTCGATAAATTAATACTCGATTATTTAATAAACTCCTTAAGATAATATTTTTTGCCGGCCCCAACTCGGGGATAGGGTGCTAAATTAGTAATTCGCTAAAATTATAAGATAATACATTATTGATAATTTCTTTATACCCCATATAAAATATAAATTAATAATTCCTTATATATAGCGTATTACATGAATGACTCACCTGCAAACCATAGTTACTATGAACCCATTCTTGCAATTGCTTTTGAGTGAGACTTGGATTATCCTTATTGTGCTTGCATAATGCTCTTCGAATCTCGTCTGTCATTGTTGTTTTTTTTCACACCTTTAAGATGGGAAGCCATGTTGTGTGTATGATTTGTTTGTGTTAACCTATTTTGATCTTGTATTTATATAGAAAATATTTTTAATTTCCATAAAGTGATACATTGAACACAAGAAGCATAACAAGGTGGGAGATTGAAGGTTTCTTTCAAATTGGGTCGTTCATTTGATATACATGCATTGTATACAATAATTAAGTGGAAGCTTGAAAGGTGTTTGTAAACTAAGTATTCTACTATAAATTAATAAAATATTAATTAATATATGTTTTGGTCCAAAATTCACTTGGGAATCCTGTATTCCAAACTTAGATTGTGAGGTAGAGTGCTTAATAATCGAATGGGTAAGTAACCAAGTTAGGATGGTGACACGATGATTTAGCGAGGAAAACTCCAGAATCCTTCGAGTTGCCTCTGGGAATCCTGGATAAAAACCTCGGGAGCCGGCCGAATAGCCGCCTCCTAGTCAATTTTATTGATAACGAAACGAAGAATTACAAGGGGTTGGAGGTTTGATCGATCAGAGCTAAGTGTTACAGTGTTTGCAGTGGTAATCGAACTTTGGTAAGTGTTGTGTGTGTTCCTACTGATCGAATCCTCGTTTATATAACAAACTAACTACTAACTATCCGGGATTCTCGGGATCTCTTCTCCCCATTTCTCTTGACCGTTGAAGGAGGTTCGACCCACTCTACCACGTGCAAGCTAGTTAAGACCGAGTCTTCAGGAGGTAGTTAAACTCTTTAACGTTCTTGAAAACAAATAAAACACATGGCAAAAATAAGGGTTAGTCGATAATAAATATTCAGGATACCTAACTGGACGGGATTCCCAAACTGTAGCGAGATTCCTGATCTTATGTAGCTTTTCTGTGAGCATCCTGAAATCAACCCCTAACAATATATAAACTAATAATTATTAATTTATCGGTTAATTAATAACTCTTTTAATTAATAAATTTTGGTGGTCTCAAGTGTATTATTTTATAGAGTTTCTCTTGTACATTGCGCAAAACACGCGCTCAAAACTTTAATAAGAATTAAATAACCCAAAAATGTTTTAAACCGAATTTCAAACCCGTATAAGGTGCATACATCCTAATCGTGCTCCGTAACTAGATACCTGAAAAAACATGCTAAAGTGTCAATATAAGGTTGGTGAGTTCAAGGTTTAAACAAAATGCAAGTTCAAGAGATTGCAGAAATGTAATCACAGTTATATTGTTAGCTAGCTAGGCTGTGTGTCACTACCACTATGCGGTCGCAACTAAAGAATGACTGTTTGTGTTTGTTGCCTTTCCGCTTTGTCTAACATAAACAAGGACGTTGATTAGGACAAATATTACACCCGTTTGACCTCCAGTCAAGTTAGAGCGACTAACTCGGGCGGGGTTTGTCAGACCCAGTAGTACTACTCAATACTTACTCGCTATAATCCATATATTAACCCTCCGATATATTAAGGACTTTTAAGGGTGTTATGTAAGCACATCAGTGGAAAGAGAGTATAACTGTATTACCAAATTTTAATGTTTGTATATATGTTTGTAACCATGTTGGTAAGCATGTTTTCTCCCCAAAAGGAGATACATAAAAAGCGAGGCAGTGAACTCACCTTAGGGTGCTCGGCAAGAGTTTGATATGATGCAAATGATTATCCTACAAATCACCTATATGTATGTAACTGTGTGAGACGACCGTGTAATAAAACTTAGACTGACTCGGTCGACCCTGACGATATGTAGGTGACTTTTAACGATTGAGTCTGTTCATTTAGGTTAGGTTCCTATACTTGGCATGCTACACAAATGGCAGTCACAGAATGTCACAAGTTAGAGTCATAACATGTCAATCGTTTAGCCATGTTTAGCATGCACCAAGATCACATGAGAACATTAACGTGTATAGTCTTGAGTTAATCAACTAACCCAAATGGAATATAATTCATATATATAACATACGCCTCATTTTAAGCATATAAATTGGTAAAACATATACGTTTCATGCAAAAGCTTCTAATTAAACACGCCAATCCTAATCGTGATACCACCATAATTCACATCTACCCATATGGTCCCTAAAACTATCAAGTTCGAGGATTTTCACTATTAATTCAAACCCCCTAATTTAACTACAGCAGTCCATATAAATAAGGGTCAACCATGCCAAAAATGTAACTCATTCAAATTATTTAGACAAGTCAATCAATTTATTTTCTTAACATATATAAGAAAACATGAGCTGCTGGGTACTGATTTTGTAGCAGCATAATGGAGATCAAAAAGTCGATTAATTTGAACGCCACCCCCATGGGCTTGAAAGCAAACCCATTATGGTAAATCCTAGAAAAAGAATCACTCAATTCCGTCGAGAATTGAGTGAGTTATGACCCTCCGAAGTTGACTAAAAAACTAGACAACAAGCTGTCCAAAAACGGGTCACACCAAAGCCTGCTTAATATTTTGTTTGATCACTTCTATAGATTCTAAAACCCATCAGACCTTTAACCATACCTTAATACCTCCTTATGAACAATAAAACAGGTCAAGATCAGATTTTTAGCATTCCAACTTCATTAATACAACAAGAACTCATACTATGTTTTAAGTTTCACACATGATTCATCATAGTTCTTTTGGTTTCAAATTTGTAGCCTCATAACAGTCACCAGGGAAATATTATCATATACAAGTATTCACATCCATACTAACATCATGAATCATCACGAATACAAACTAGCACATATGGCATGTAAATTGCGCATCATACGAACCAAAATCTAGTTTCGACCCTACTTGGATTCTTAAATATGCATGCTAACACCAAGCTCACGAAATCAGTTCATGATGCATCAACATATACATCAGTAGATGAAGGTACCACAGATTCACACTTAAACCATTAGGTCAATGATTGCATTTTATAATCATCTAATTAATAGCAAGTAACACATATCGCACGAATCATTCACAAAGTCATGAAACAAAGTTTTAATAATGCATAATGTCACAAATAACATGTAAGGTCACACGGTTTCATAAAATCATAGGTCAAATCAACTAGTAAGCCGTTTTGGTCCAAACTAAAGACGCCGGTTGAAAAAATTTTAGGTTCTCATTCAAAAATTTCATCTACAATGATATGGAAACCACCAAGGCCAACAAAGACTATGTGGAAGAAACCGGGCGACCCGACACTGTTAAATCGGGTCGATCCCAAAGTAACTAATGTTTTATTTGGTGTTAGCATGTATTTCAGGAAGACCTATCGGTAATTGAACGATTGCTGGTAGTAGAATATCTGTGTTTAACTTAAATTGAAATTTCAAATCAAATTTGTGTATTCAAGATGCTACAATGCTAGTATCCGTGTTGGTTGCTCCATTTTATTATTTTTCGCTCCGTCTTAGTTTGAGGGGGAGTTTGTTTCTTTGGAAAAATCCAAAATTAGTGTGTCGTTTTTCAAATATTAAAAATAAAAATCTAAAAAATAGAGTTTGTCAGTTGTAGGGGGAGAAAATTTGAAAAGACAAAAACATTGAAAAAATGAGAAATTGTATTTGACATGATTGAGAGATGATGGTACATTGGCTAACGTTGTCTAACTCATGGATAAATTATCATGGATAAATTAAATGAAAAAGTCATAAGATCATTGTTCGATGTGTAAGATAGGCTTGGCAAACGTGCATTATTTAAGATGACCAATGTGCATTATTTAAGATCTCATACATTTATGATTTCATGTGAAATTTTATATATTCTAAAATTTTATGTCCACCGTTTTATAATATCATGTTATACAATTTTAACTCGTTAATGTGAGTTAAATATAGGTTAACATACAGTAAAACCTCTATAAATTAATAATGTTGGGACCGAGATATTTTATTAATTTAGCGAGATATTATTATATCGATAAATTAATAAATTATTAATTTAAAGAGTTGGCTTATACTCATGAGGAAATCTCAAATTAATGTATCGACCTTCAAAGTTTTTATATCCGGTCACTTTACCTATTTGAAAAATACAGAAACAAGGATCTTCAAAATTCTCATGTACATTCACACATTAATGAACTTGTCAAGTACAATGTATATAGATCTAGATTGATCGCTATAAAATGTCTAATGATACTGTTCAAAATTCGGTTGATGATAAAGTTGCTGATGATTCAGTACCTTTATAACCTGTCACTCGGAAAGAAGCATTGCAACTGTTTGTTGCAATACGAGAATACCGTGCCTCAACTCTCAAGTGCAATGGAGAGATTAAAAATGAACTCAATATAGATTTGAAGTTCACATAAAAAACAAGTGACTATAGATTCATTTTTTACTAGACAGTCCTTTAATTTTGGAATATTTTAGTAATTATTAATTTAGAGTTTTGCTGGGACCAATATAATTACATTGGGATTTAAAAAAATTATTATCTTATTATTTTATCGATTGGGATCCAATTTTGTACTAGTCCTAAGTTGGGACCAGACAAATTATTAATTTTATCAAGGTTATTAATTTATCTAGTATTAAATTATAGAGGTTCTACTATATTTTATATGAACAGTATTTTATAAAAAGTAAGTGGGGACTAAATACTATATTGTAAAGTTGGTTACTAAATATTAAGATTAGGGTTTTAAACAAATTAAACTATAAACGTAAGGGGAGGCTAACTTAAATATTTAGAAACTAGAGGGTTTGTTTTGTCATTTCATCAAACTAAATTTTTAATGAAAAACGTTTTTGCAATGACACTAATGTCGACCATTAAAACGCTGTTCGATCATCTATTTTTCGTTACCAACTCGATCACCCATCATAAACACACAATAATCGAAACCTTGATTCATCAGCTTCTAGCCCTCTATCGCTGGGAAGAATACCACCGAAAACCACCCGATTCCTCTCGTTTCACGATCGTTATTTATATATTTGTTAAACCGATTCTAAACAAAAATTAATATAAGTCTCAATGGTTGGTTCACGGTCTTTCAAGCTCCAGGACCTTATTTCGAATCCGACATCTAATATATATTTTTAACTAGCTTTTTACAGTCTAAATCATTTCCTATTCACACAATTCACATGTATCTTAGGAACACGTTACAAAGTATCCCTATGCTTTGAACATAATACATATCGGCCAAAGTTATTTCTTGGAGTAGTTCACAATATATTAGTTAATTGAAAATATACCCGTTTTGAAAGTGAACAACAATTAGAATTCGTTAATAATCTAAAAATATTATCATACAATGGAGATGGTCTTCCTAAATATAAGGATACTTATTATGACGAATTTATTTATTATCAAATTTGAATGCTTAGTTGTACTCTATTAATTCACTATTTTTGCCAGTTGGATTTTCTTTATTGGTAGATATGGGCGGTTGGCCATGGAGCATTATCAATGGATACAATGGGCGGTGCAATCAATATCTCTCTGTGTGCCTCTTGCTTAACGCCACTCTCTCTTTTCAAAGCTTTTTCCGATCAACGTCTTCTGATGCTATCTATGAAGCCATCGGTTGCGTAGCCGCCGGCGTGTTCTCCGTTGTGCCGCCGTGAGTGTACCGCCTTCTTTGTGCGGTTCTGTTTCCGGCTAGGTTTTATTGGGTTGCAGTTTTGGAGGTTTGCGTTTTCAGATCTATGTGCTTATTGTCTCTATGAAATCTATGTTTTCATGGTCTATGAAGGCGTCGGTTTCGTAGCCGCATGCGTGTTCTCTGGTGTGCCGACGTGAGTGTACCGCCGTCTTTGTACGGTTCTGTTTCCGGCTAGGTTTCACTGGTTTTGGTGGGTTTTATCCGGTGTGCCATGACCGGTACCTTATATCATTTATAAATGCTTAGCTGTATTCTATGAATTCACTACTCAGGCCAGTTTGATTTTCTTTAGTGTTTCCAAGGGGCGGCTGGACGCTGGCTTGGTGGGTGCCGCCTTGGTGCGACATTGCTGAAAGAGTTCTACTCTTTCTCATTCTCTTATGATTCCTTCTATGAAACAACCGGCTTGGTGGTTGCCGGTATATGCTCCGGTATGACGCCGACGGTGTGGTTTGCTTCTGGTGGATGGGTTCAAGTTTTGGGAGGCTGAGAGCTTAAAGTTTCATGATCTGATCTCTGTGATGATCGGATCTGACTACCTTTGTTGGTTGTATGCTACCTGGGATGATCGGTATGATGATCTGTTATGTTTGCTTAAATGTTGCCATGATGCCTATTTATTTGTTATCAAATTAGAATGCTTAGCTCAAAAAATTGGGGCTATGACGACTCTTCTCTGAGCAAACGTAATCTGATTTTGAAATTGAAGAAGGGTTTGTTATGAATTTGTAACTGTTTCTCAGTATCTGCTAGGTTTTTTATTTACTTGATGGGTCTGATAGATGTTACATAAGAAGAGGGAGGATCGAAGTTGCGATGCTGGTTTTGGCAAGGTTGTAAGCGGCGACTGGTTGCTTCCCTGTGAAGGTAAGTAACAGTTCTCTATTGAGCTTAAGGTTATGATGATGATATATTTGAGCCTAAATTATATGTTGGCTGCATCAGAATTGCATAATATTTTGAGCTTCGAAGGCTATGATGATGATATATCTGAGCCTAAATTATGTGTTGGCTAAATCATAATCTGTTGAGCTTGGAAGGCAATGATGATGATATATCTGAGCCTAAATGTTTGAAAACGAAAAATAACTGATGCTTACGATGATGATATTGCCTTTTTATGTGTTGGCTAAATGAAGATGATATTGCTTTCTTTTGTGTTGGCTAATTAGAACCGGATAATCTATTGAGCTTAGAAGGCAATGATGATGATATATCTGAGCCTAAATGTTTCATAACGAAAAATAATCGATGCTTCTGTTGAGCTTGGAAGGCAATGATGATAATATATCTGAGCCTAAATGTTCCAAAAAGAAAAATAACCGATGTTTACGATGATGATGTTGCTTTTTTTATGTGTTGGCTAAATGACAATGATATTGCTTTCTTTTGTGTTGGATAAATTAGATCTGAATAATCTGTTGAGCTTTGAAGGCAATGATGATGACATATCCAAGCCTAAATGTTACATAACGAAAAATAATTGACGCTTACGATGATGATATTGCCTTTTTTCATGTGCTAACTAAATGAGAAATGTACTACGGTTTCTTTTGGGTTCGAACAGATCTTAACCTTTATGTTGGTGGCTATGAAGGTTAGCCACATCTGAACTTGCCGATTTGTATTTTTAAAAACTTTAATGGGTTCTTTACATTATCATTTGTTAGATGATTGATGGATTTGATTAACAATAAATTCCTTTCCTTTGCTTTGATGTAGGGAAATCTTAGAGACACCCCTTTTATTTTTAAATACACCCCATCTAGAGGTCACTCAGAGGTCTTGAGGTCACCTATATGAGGGGTGTCCCTAAGGGAACCTCACCTTAAGCCCAAATGTTCACCTATATGAGGGGTGTCTCTAAACTAAATCTCATATAAGGAGTCCTATATCTCACCTCTAGCCCTTTATGTCACCCATAAGGTTTTTTCCATATTTTATTTGTATTATATTTATATGTAATAATAATAATAATAATAATAATAATAATAATTAGTATTATTATTATTATAATAATAATTATTATTATTAATATAACAATAATAATTTTATATGTGTACGTGCGGTATGCATGTTTATATGCATATATGAACGTATATTAAGTTTATTCATATTAATATTCCATGTACATATATGTGTGCATGTAAGTGTGTTGGTATGTGTATATACATATGCATATAGTACACACAATATCAACGAAGTTCTTATATGATGTTGTATCCACGTGACCATATGTATGTATATATAAACATAGATTTAGTCAAAATCTATCATGTAGGTATGTATATATGTGTGTGGTTTGATAACGTATTAGTATGTGTTTGTATGCGTGTGTGTATGCACGTAACGGTGTAATAATACGTAGGAGATGCAATTAAATAGGTCACACAGAGACCTTAGAGGGAGCCTGGATAGTAAGATGTGAGCCCTTTAGGTCACTCTGAGACCTTAGCGTCACCTTTAATTTCTCCTATTAGGTGACCTCTCGGTTGAAGAGGTGAGCTGAATCTCATATAAGAAGTCTCATATCTCACCTCCAGCTCTTTATGTCACCCTGAAGGTTTTTTCATAATTTATTTGTATTATTTATTTATATGTAATAATAATAATAATAATAATAATAATAATAATAATAATAATAATAATAACCTAGTATTATTATTATTATAATAATAATTATTATTAAAATAACAATAATAATTTTATATGTGTTCGTGCGGTATGCATGTTTATATACATGTAAAAGTGTAATGTATGCATATATGAACGCATATTAAGCTTATTCATATTGATATTGTAGGTACATATGTGTGTTCATGTAAGTGTGTTGGTATGTGTATGTACATATGCATGTAGTACATACAATATACCAACGGAGTTCTTATATTAGGTTGTATCCACGTGACCATATGTATGTATATATAAACATATATTAAGTCAAAATCTATCATGTATGTATGTATATACGTTTGTGTTTGATAACGTATTAGTATATGTTTGTATGTGTGTGTATGCACGTAACGGTGTAATAATACGTAGGAGATGCGATAATATAGGTCACATAGAGACCTTAGAGGGAGCCTGGATGGTAAGATGTCAGCCCTTTAGGTCACTCTGAGACCTTAACGTCACCTTTAATTTCTTCTTGTAGGTGACCTCTTGGTTGAAGAGGTGAGCTGAATCTCATATAAGGAGTCCCATATCTCACCTCGAGCCCTTTATGTCACCCTGAAGGTTTTTTCATATTTAATTTATGTTATTTATTTATATGTATTAATAATAATAATAATAATAATAATAATTATTATTATTATTATTATTATTAATATAACAATAATAATTTTTATTATAATAATAAAAATTTGGCTGACACCCCTTTTATAAGTGACTCTTAGGGCATTATGTGAGCTTTTTAAATCTGGAGATGACTCTTAGACCTCAGAGTCACCTATATAAGGGGTGCCAACCAAAATTTAAGGGGATGTCTCTAACCCCCTTGATGTATACAACTTTTTATTTTCTTGGCTTATTTTAGGTTATATTAACTCAAGGAGAAAAGGAGAAAAGGATGTCACTTTAGAACTTTTGTCAAGTTTTACAACTTTCGTGTTGAGAGAAGGCAAGCACCTCACGAAAAGGGAAGGCTAGAGGTGGGCCGGGTGCTATTTCAAGGTAGTATCAATATATTTTTGAAAGGCATAATACTTGGTTTCTCTTCTAAATTTAAGGTCGCCTTTGATAAATTTCTCTAACTTTATTTTCTATTTAAAAACAATACATTTTTTTTTAAATTTCTCTTTCCCTTATTAGTTTACCGTCCTTTACTTTAGCTATATTCATATTTGATGTTTGTTGTTTGGTTTGTTAAAAACAATGTTTTGGTTGCTGGTAACTTTTAAACAGTTGGTGATGGTTTGTGTAAGTCCTCTGCTTGACTTTAATATATACAGTTTGCAGTATATAGTTGCTGCAAATTTTTATCATTATTGACTTCCTATAGCATCCAGCTGTAGTTAAAGCACATCATTGTTATCCAATTGTCATTTTTTTGGTTGTTTTAGTCATCAAAAACATATGTAGAACGAGCGAATCACTACACATATAGAAACAGATTAATGTGAAAATAACATACGACCCATGACGAAGCGCGGGTCAATTTACTAGCTAATAATTATGACGACTATTTCCAAGGAATAATCATTTGGAAAATTGATTATTACTTGTGACACTTATGTTTATGAAACGTGACCACACACCAAATCAAACAACACGATTATTAAATTGATAGTATCTAGGATGTGTTGTAAATATGTTAGACACACTCTTACGACTGCATGCTCATCAGGTGACTCGTAAAGATGTACTGGATTGATGACGTTTAACTTGTTGTGCAAACTAAGGTGAGTTTATAGCCCCCTGTTCATTAGATTTTTCAAACCATTTTGGGGTAGAAAACACGCATAAACTTTATTCACCTTTATTACTCTAAATTCAAGCAAGACATATTCATTACCATGCCTATCATTATGAATCATTGCAAAGCTTTTCAACCAATTTATTTTTATTAAGCAAAGTCAAATACTATTAAATATATTTATTTGTATTTATCTATGTTATGTTGTATAAACGTATACTTTGTCATGCTATTGTGAAGCTTTATGCTACTTACTTGTTTTGCTTGTCGTTGTATGCTTTTGTGAAATTTTTATGTTATTTGGTCCCAACGTTGAGATTCCCTTGAGAGGAAATGAACACGCGGACAAACTTGTATGCTATTTGGTCCCAACGCTGAGATTCCTTTGAGAGGAATTGAACACGCGGACAATCTTTAGTGCTATTTGGTGCCTACGCTGAGATTCCTTGAGAGGAATTGAACACGCGGACAAACATCCATGCTATTTGCTGGTTTCATGCTATTTGTTGGTTTGTGAGTCTTCAAACAAACACATACACTTTAAGTGTAAAATACATGTAATTAGATTCATACTTGTTTATCCATTTAACAGCATGACCTTGCAAAGCGTTATCAAATGCTTTTCTTAAAATGTTTTTCTATTAAACCTATGACTCACCAACTATGTAGATAGTTGACCCTTTTGCGTGTTTTTAGGTTATTGAGAATCAAGTTTTCATGATTGAGGCTACACATAGGACGCTATTAGACCTAGTTAAATAAATCAAGAATCATTCTTACTTGTTTGAATTTAATTGTATTTATTGTATGACTTTGGAATTTGGTTAAATGAATTATGAAATCTTGAATAGTGTCATGTGCTTATGGACAATCATCATGACCCAACGTATTCCGGCGTCGGTTGGGGTGTGACACAAAAGCATGATCATAAACAATTTCTGCACTTTCTCTTTCAGCTTCAGCTTCAAGCATCTCTGCTATTTTAGCATCATTAATGTTAGTTGGGTGTAACATTAGCAGTTTCTTAGCAATGTCTCTGTTTTCTTTTTTCCTTACCCTCTTCTCCATTTTTATACGTCAATCAATTTCTCTCTTCCCATTTAGATCTTCGCCATACTTGTCAGTTATGATATATAAGATACTCCTTAAACAAGCACAAATGTCCAAACTGTCTACAGGGAGAAACCTTGGAGGATACCTTAGGTCATAGTCCATGCCTATTAATTGATACTCAGGAATCAGACCCTTCTGCTTGTCACCCTCAGGACAGATTGGACATTGCTCAAAAAAATTTGAACTGCTAATAAACTTTTCAACCCATTCAAGAGGTGTTGAGCTAAGCACCTTTACTCTTCCATACTTAGGCTTAAACCTAGCAATGATATCCCAGACTAAATCCTTAGGCTCAACAGGGACAAGCTCACTTAGTTCCTTGGAAACTAAAAGATAAGGTCTAAATACCTTTACATAGCCATTTTTGTCTCTGACCCCTTCTTCTTTAACCTCTGCTTTAGCAACCTTTTCTGTTGTAGCAGCTTCTTCCTCAATAACAACTTCATCTTTAGGATTACCAGTGGGAGCACTAAGCTTTAAAATAGGAATGATGGGCATTTCTGTTGGAGCACTCCTTAACCACTTGCATGTATTTAGAGTTTGCCTAATCATCATATTTCTCATGAAAGATATGTTGGGTTTTATAGTGGTGTTCGGGTTCCCGTTCAGTAACAATTTTTTTTACTAAACAAATATATATTTATATTTAACCAGATAAATATATATTAACTGATTAACATATTAACGCAGCGGAAACAATTTAATACCCAAAACGCGAAAACCGTAAAACCGTTATAGGATCAAATCACCAAATACACGCAAACACGAAATTAAATACATCAAGAAAATTAAATATCTAAATAAATACATCGAGAAACCGGATTCAACGTGTCGATGCTAGGGGTAAACGAAACCGTTGACTTGAACTTCTCTATCAAGTCAGCTACAATCTTGCCCGGATATGTAGCAGCAGTACTTCGTCACCAAGAAACGGGGTGACCGGTGGATCTTGATCCATAAATTCCAGCATAGGCGGAATCATCCCGAAACACAAATCGGAACCAGGGTTAGAAACCCCATGCTCGACGGACACCACCGGTGGCGTCACGGTGGCCAGCGGTGGCGGTGGTCTGGTTGCCGGAGGCAGGGCGGTGACGGAGGGCAGTTGCGGGACAGGATCAGAGATGGTGACAACTGCAGTTAGCGACGGCGGCGCACCCTCGTGATTGGAGACGGTTGCGGCGGTCCGCGAAATAGCGACGCCAGCGGAGGTCATGGCGGCGACGGCAGGCGACGACATGGTGGTGACGATCGGGATCGCGATGACGATCGGGATCGCGATGGCGATCTGCGGTGGTTGACGATGGCCGGAGACGGTGGCCGGAGGTGGAGCAGTGGCAGTCCAATTGTGGTTGACTGTCGGCGTGCGGTGGTGCCACCGGATGGGGGGCGAACTTGAGAGAAAGAGAGAGAGGATTTAAGGTTGTTTTGTTTACAACTGGATTAACTCTATGTAGGGCTATATTATGTAAGGCATGATCATTAGTTGGGCTTTTGTATTTGGGCTTAATCTAGCTTAGTTAATAGGCCATGTGGGCCATTTAAATGTTTATGATTGGGCTAAGTTAGTGTTTATGATTGGGCCAAGCTCAAGTATGAGGTGGTATAAATACCACCTCATTGTAATCGGTTTAGACAAGCTTTTCCAATACACTTTCACAGTTTACGATCTCTCTCTCTTGTGTGTGTTTACGATCAGCTTCATTCAAGTAGGGTTTCTCATTCAATACTCGATCTTTACATTAGATCTAGTCTCTTTCTTCTACTTGGTTCTTGAATCAAGCTTATACGAGGAT
>JBCNJP010000027.1:71676835-71723663 GCA_039602395.1 Deinandra increscens subsp. villosa
AGTCGGTGCCATATTATTTAGGCGAGTGGCGGTCATAAGTGCAAAACCCCAAAAGGAGTGCGACAAGTTATTCTTAGACATCATCGGTCGAACCATGTTTAATAAGGTTTGATTTCTCCTTTCACTCACACCATTTAATTGTGGAGTTCCAAGAGGAGTGGGCTATGAAATAATTCCACTAGCCTATAGATGATCGAGGAATTCAGTGCTTGGGTATTCACTGCCTCTGTCAGATCGAAGTATTTTAATAGTTCGAGTCAAGTGATTTTGTACTTCGCTTTGAAACTCTTTGTACTTTTTAAACGTTTCATGTTTATGCTTCATTAGATAAGTATAAGCAAATATGCTATAATCATCTATAAAGGTTACGAAGTACCTTTCTTGATTTCTCGTGGCGGTCCTTAAGGGGTCCGCATACATCAGTATGTATTAGTCCCAAAAGTCCACTGGCTCATTCTCCAACATTGATGAATGGTGACTTGGTCAGTTTTCCAGATAAGCATGATTCACATTCATTAAAGGAGTCTGCATTTGTGGATTCAAGAATCCCTGCATTTTGTAGCTTCTTGATGCGTGTCTTGCTTATATGGCCAAGTCAATAATGACATAACGAGGAATCAATACTATCAGTTTTGTTTCTATTAAAAAACATGATATATTTGGTCGTTTTTTTGAACATTTAATTCATATATACCATGTCTAGGTTTAGCTTCGAAATAAAATATATCATTTAAATAAGCAAGAATAGCCAAACCATCAAACTTATACTGAAATCCTTGTTCAAACAATAAAGAAACATAAACAATGTTCTTGGACAATCTAGGTGCATATAAACAGTTAACTAATTTAATTACAAGGCCATAATGACATGTTAAAGAGTAAACACCAGTTGCAAGAACCGGACCTTCTTTCCATTGCCTACAATATGCTCCATATCATATTGTTTATGTTTCTTCCACTTCTTAGGTTCCTGCAAAACATTAAAAATGTGATGACCACATCCAGTATCAAATACCCATGTATTGGAGGAAACTGTGAAAAGTTCAATAACATTTATTGACATAACATTTGTGTTTGCAGTGTCCCACTAATTGCATTCAATGCAGATGCGTTCCATTAAAGGAGGCGCTTTTGACTTTTCTGCTTTCTTGCCTTTGACCATATAAACTTTAGTCTTGGATTTCTTCTTGACACCTCCATCTTTGACCCTAAGCGCATTGGATTGGTTCTGATTTTAGCACATCGTAGAAGTGCTATGAGCTGGTCCAGTGTTTACACTGAACAGTTAATCGCATGAATGCGATAACATTCGGGTAACTTACTAAGGACAATGTACAAAGCCATACACTTAGGTATGGGTAGCCCTAGCTCAATCAGATGGTTACGATGGGCCTTCATCAACACGATATGTTCATAAATAGAGGAGTCCGACGATACTTTACTATTCATAAATTTTTGAAAAATAGAGTACCAAACCTCTCTTTATGGAAACTCAAACAAATCTTTGAGCTTCCAAACAATGTTGTAGGCACTCATGTCATGCAAGTTGTACCGGAAATCTAGTGACATACTGGACAGGATAAGCACAGTTACCTCATTTGAATCATTGGTATGCTTATCCAATTCTGCCTTAGTACGGTCATTATGCAAGAATTGTGGCAGATTTGGTATAGGCCTGTCCAGGACATAGATTTTGCCAAATACCCTTAGAACATTTCTTAGGGTGGCTTGCCATGAGATGAAGTTGGTCTCTGTCAAAGTGTCCAGTTTATTATTGATTTTAACGGGTTCGAGTTTTCAATAGCCTTCTGAAAAATAAGCAAAGTATTTTAATTAGTATTTTCGATGTTTGGAATTCTTAAAAAATGTGGTAAGTATTTTATATTTAAGAATTATGAGAATTCAGTCAGTTAATTACTAAAGGCAGCTGTAGCATGTAATCAATAGTAATTAAGTAAAAGAACTAACATCGAATGTCAATGGTGAATAACCGGTCACAACTCTCTTGTATGAGGCCGTAATAACATCGAATGTTTTATGTGATACGTTTAGCCTCATATATGTCCACCCTATTTACAAACATTTATGTTACGGTGCTGAAGACTACAATAATGCAACTATTTGTAACTAGAGGAATAGTTATCCGAGGTGGAAAATACTAAAAAATAGAAACCCTAATTTTGAATTTACAACTTCGTACCCGAAATTTGGTCCAACAAACCAAAACTGCTAAATTACAATAAAGGGCTAACAAATTGGGCCAAACCGTAAACAACCACAACAACCACAAAATTTAAATTAAATACGAGGGTCGGGCCGAAACACACATATATAATTATACATACATATATTTCAAATATATATATATATATATATATATATATATATATATATTACAATTATCAAATAATTATAATAAATTAAATTAAGTTCGCGATCTGGAATTAAATCGAAATCGAGAATCACCAGTTAAAATAAAAGACCGGTTTTCGATTTGCGTGCGGTGATCAGGGCTTTGATACCACTGTTCGGTTTTACAGTGGTGTTCGGGTTCCCATTTAGTAACAATTTTTTGTACTAAACAAATACATATTTATATTTAACCAGATAAATATATATTAATTGTTTAACACATTAGGGGAATGATCAAATAAAAACAAGATGTTATTGCAAAAACACGAAAACATATATTAAAACCTCTATAACTTCCTCATACGTTAATAATTTTTTAAAAAATTTGCACCAAAAGTCTTAAAATTATGTCACCCTTAATTCTGGGAAAAAAATTAAACATATAAAATTTCGTGATTTTTTTTATTACTGCACATGTGCAATTTTACGTATTAATTATATTACACATGTGCAATATTAACAAAAAAACATTAATTTTATTTTTAATTTTTTTCAAGAATTAAAGATAACAGAATTATAAGATCTATGGCACAATTTTTTATCAAAAATATTAACGTATGTAAAAGTTATAGAGGTTTTAATATTATTGCACGTGTGCAATAATAATATTTTATTACACATGTGCAATAATAAAAAAATTTAAAAAACGTTGATTTTTTTTTAATTTTCTCCAGAATTAAAGATAACAGAATTATAAGATTTATAGTGCATTTTTTAATAAAAAATTTTAACATATGAAAAAGTTATAAAGGTTTTAATATTATTGCATATGTGCAATACTAATAAAAAAAATTATTGCAACTGTGCAATAATAATTTAAAAAAAAATTGATTTTTTTAAAAAAAAATTTCCAGAACGAAAGATAACATAATTTTAAGGATTTTGGTGCAAATTTTTTTATAAAAATATTAATGTATGAAAAAGTTATAGAGGTTTTAATATTTGTTTTCGTGTTTTCGCAATAAAAGTTGTTTTCACATGATCCTTACCCTAACACATTAACGCAACGGAAACAATTTATTATCTAAAACGCGAAAACCTTAAAACCGTTACAGGATCAAATCACCAGATACACGCAAACACGAAATTAAATACATTGACAAAATTATATATCTAAATACATATATTTTAGATATACCTTAGCCGGATCCGAACAACCGTTCGAGACACCGGGATTCAACGTGTCGACGCTAGGGGTAAACAAAACCGTTGACTCGAACTTCTTTGTCAAGTCAGCTACAATCTTGCCCAGAGATGTAGCAGCAGTTACTTCGTCACCAAGAAACGGGTGACCGGTGGATCTTGATCCATAAATTCCAGCATAGGCGGAATCGTCCCGAAACACAAACCGGAACTGGGGTTAGAAACCCCGTGCTCGACGAACACCACCGGCGGCACCACGTTGGCAGGTGGTGGCGGTGCTCCGGTAGCAAGAGGCAGGGCGGCGACGTTGGCCGGAGAGAATTTCACCGGATAAAGCGGTGGAGGCCAGTTGCGGGACGGGATCGGAGAGATGGCGCCAGCTGTCGTTGACGACGGTGGCGGCGATTCGCGTAATAGTGGCGGCGGAGGTCATGGAAGCGGCGGCATGGTGGTGATGATCGGGATCTCGACGACGATCTGCAGCGGTTAACGGTGGCCGGAGGTGGAGCAACGGCGTTCCGGCGGTGGTTGACCGACCGCGAGCGGCGGTGGCGCCGATTGGGGGGGGGGGGGCGAACTCGAGAGTAAAAGAGAGAGGGTTAGGGTTGTTTTGTTTTCAACTGGATTAACTCTAAACCCTCAAATTAGTTATCTCTTTATAACTGATCTAAAACGATTTGGATAAACCTCAAATTCGTTTTTATCTCAAATATCCTCTTTTAGATCAACCTTTTATTTAATCCTCTCAATTATCCGCTAACTAATTAATTATCAGATTTAATTTAAATTCATAATTTAATTAAAATTAATTAATTTATAAATTAACCTTTCTTTAATTAACTAAACTATTTTAGTAATTAAGTAAATATCCACCATAATTACTAAACTTAGTAATTAAGTTTCGTTCGGTTACCGATTACTAAATTAATCGGATTTCTTGACACGTTGACCCCTATGTAACTCTTACGGGTCAATGACCGGGTCGGTCATGATAATTTATCGGATCTGGATATTTAATATCCAATAAGATAGAGCTTCAGGAGCTATCTATATGTTATTCATATTGTGCACCTCACTGATTGGCTCAGAGTATATTGGTTTACCCAAGTCAGCATTCACAGTCATAGATAAGGAGTTATATGGGATAAAATGTTGTTCCGAGACAACTTCCTCCGGAGTCTCCACATCAGCACGTAGATCATTTATCACTAATTATTAGCAACATATGTATCAATGACTTCTTCTAGATCAATGACCTGTTCCGGATGAAGTTGTTCTTCCGGAGCAATGACTTGTTCCGGTTGAAGTTATTTTTCTATATCAACTTGTTCAGCCGGATGACCTTCTTCCTCCGGGTCAATTGTAATAAACAGATGACTTGTTGTACCGGGATGGCCTTCTTCCTCCGGATCAAATGACATGTCATTCGTATGAACTTCATCTATATCTGAAGACACCCTATGAATGATCCTATTTAGAACTAAAGCTAGGTTAATATGTGGATTTCGTTTTAACGGGTGACAACCTTGCCTATCAGTGGCTTTCAAAGATTATCCTGTCTTTAACCGTTCAATTTCTTCTCCTTGAGCTTTGACAATTGCACAAAGAGTTACCAATTCAGATTCAAGTTGGTACAACAAACTGTCAATTTAGTTAGTGTCTTGCTGCTCTCAACTAGTGTGTTGTGAGTATCTTTGAGCAAATATGAGCCAACAAGCCAAACTTTTTCTTACTCACCACCCGTTGAGTCTTGGCAACTGGGATTCCTGATGTCATCAAAGGTTCCATAGGTTCCTGAGTAGGTTCCTTGACTGATACAGTTTCCATGGATTAGGTCTTAAGGATGTTGGCATTGTCCTCAAAGTCCATTAGGACATCAAGAGTAGTATCAACCCTTTCCAGATGACTTTCTTCATAACTCCCGCAAGTCACCTTCCTAGCAAAATGTGGGTTGAGTGATGGAACCAAGTCCATCAATATCTTCAAAGAGGGTACTTAAGGAATCTACTTCATATGGCCTAGGTGATATAGCACCCTCATTCTAAGGCTCATCCAAATCTAGTGATTCATCAATTAGGTTAAGACCACTTTTGGTTTTCTTCTTCCTATGCTTTCGTGAGCATGAGAAAGGGTCTACGAATCGGGTGGTTGTGGAGCGTCTAGGTGAAGGAGACCTAGTCCTCTTCCTTTTGGATGAGGATTCTGGAGTGGGTGTGGTATTTTTGGATGTGTACATCCTCTTCCTTCTAGTGGTAATTTGTATATCAGTAAAGAGGATGGTCGGTATGGTGTGGGCTCAATACTTGCTGGTATAACAAGGTTGTCACCAGGAGCAGTTTTCTCAGCGACAGGTTGCTCAGGAACGCTTAGTTTAGGAGCCCCATGTGCAAACCTAGCCTTGTGTTAGAACACAATGTAATTATAACACAAAACAGTCAAGTATAAGAAGAAAAAATAAGACACATCCTTAGAAGAGAAAGGATACGAAAGTCTGTATGAATTACAGATTTCTGCATGATTTCTGTATTCATACAGAACTACTCCGGAAATTCCGAAGTACTTCTGTACAGACTAAAATCTACAGAAATCCTCATTTCTGTAGAAAGCTTCTAATGGGAAGCATCAACAGTCATCAAAGAAGAGTCCAGAAGGAGTTCTGGATTATCAGAAGATAAATATTACGAGAATAACGTTTTCTATCTTTGTGTGAAGAACAAGCAAAATGAATGTCAACTTGGCATTAATCAAGAAGGCAATTGAAGACAGTTGAAAAAGAGATAATTTGAATATGTTCAATTTATCTCTGACATACTCCAACATCAACCGTCCTCAACCACCTTATCCAAATACAACTTGCTACATCTGCCTATAAATAGCAAGCCGACTTCACCAAACAAAGCAAGACATCAAACATACAATTCAATATCTTCTCAAAGCAATAACAACATCACTCCCATAGAAAAGTTATTCCTGTTGATACATAGTTATACTATAAACTCGTGTAAACCATTATTTACATGTGAGATATACAGAATAGCCCTCTTTATGAATTTTTGTCTTCCAATTTGATTTACTTTCTACAACTAATTTATTTATTTAAATCAAATTGTGTAAATATTATTAAAGAGCCTTTCAAGAGACCCATCAGTTGGTATCAGAGCAGATTGAATAACAAATATTCAAAGTTCCTATTCTTTAACACATTTTCTTCAACTCTCTCTAAAAAATGTCTTCAAGTTGGAACAATTGAAAATCTCTTGGCTCATTGGCAAAACCCCCTATGCTTGCTAGGGAGGAATATCGATAATGGAAAATCAGAATTACCAACTTCATAAAAGAAGTTGATAGTTCCCTGTTGGAATGCATAGCCAAAGGACCCTATTGCTCCACAGTTGACATTCCTGAGATAAAAGAAATTGAAACCTCAGTTGGTGTGCCCACTGGCACCATTCCTAAAGAAAGGAAATGGTAGAGTGAAGAGGACAAGACCAAAGAAATAAATGAGGATAGAGTCAAGATAGTCCTTATCATGGCTCTTCCTCATGAAATATTCTGTCAAGTTGACTGTAACACCTCAGCCAAGGGCATATGGGATGCCCTTGAGAAACTCTTTGATGGGGGGGGGGGGGATCAAATGAAAAGAAACAAAAGAACAAAAGCACTAAATGAATATGAATCTTTCAAGTCACTTCCAAGCGAGTCACTTCTAAACACTTACAATCGCTTTGCTACAATAATCAACAACCTAAGGAAGTTCAATGTTTCTAAATCTAATGAGGAAACAAACATCAAATTTATAAAAAGTCTTCCTCATGAATGGAGAAGTCTAACCATGAATCTTCAATCAACCTTGGATTTAGAAGAAAAAAGTCTAAATGATCTCTTATGTATTCTAGACTCTCAAGAGTCTGAAATACTGGACATCTCAAAATTCAAAGTGGATCCACTGGCCCTTTACTCTGAAAAGAGGAAAAGAAATATCAAACAAGAGCCAAGCCACTCAAAACGAAAGGAACTAAGTGACTCAGAAAATGATTATTCTGAGTGTGAAACAGAAAACCAGTCATTTGAAAATTCACTGGCACTACTGACCAAACAGTTTGGAAGATTAAAAAAGAATCCTTCCTGGTCAACCAAAAACAATTTTTCAAAAATTGCAGAAAATAAAAACCGGTCATCTGACTATAACAAACCTTAAGTTGACAAGAGTCAGATAAAGTGATTCAAATTTGGAACAATGGGACACTATGTTTCAGAATTGCAAGAACAAAAGACTCAAAGATGCTGCATACTACAAAAAGAAGTACGAACAAGCTAGCAGAAAGAAAAAGCATTAATGGCTGAAGTTGAGATCTGGGACTCTGAGTCATCATCAGATGAAGAATGTCACTCCAACAAATGTCTTATGACAAACGACTAATCCCTCTCGATTGATCTCTCTAAAATCTCACATAAAAAACAAGTAAGCTCATCTCACACTAATCTAGTCTTTCAATTCAATAACATATCAATCAACTATAAAGTTCTTCAAGAAAATTCTGAAAGAAACAAACTATTAAATGAAAACAAGTTTAAAACTTTTGAAGAAGAAATCAACTCTCTCCTATCTGAACTTCATCAACTAAAAGAGGATAGAGAAAAATAATTATTGAGATTAAGACAACTAGAAACACAAAATTTGAGCAATAAAGCCAAAATTGATCACTATGAGACTGAACGTGCAACTTTATATCAAAGGTTTCACATGGAAACAAAGAAAATAAATGGTCTCATAAATGCTCATGATCAACTTGAAAATATGACTAATACACCCAGAAATCATGGGCAAGGGATTGGGTACATTCATAGGACAAAAAATTCCAAGACTGTCTTTGTAAGAAGCAGCAGTAAAAAGGAATCACAACTGGATGATCATGCCAAAAAGAAAAGTCCAGTCTCTGAATCTTCATACAACAATCAGTCTAACACTGATGACTCAAACAAAACCAAATCTGAGTCAACCAGCTCCTCAAGTCTAAATCTTGAAAATTTTGGAGAAAGTACCATATACAAGCACTGCATGTGTAATGAAATGGTAAAGCTGATTGGGAAACACTACAACATTAAACAAATACACTCACCAAAATGTAACACCTCTTTGAGTATATCCCCCAATTCTGTGAAAATAAAAAGAAAAGAAACAAACGAAACAACAAACGAAACAACAAACGAAACAACAAACAAAAAACCCAATAACAAATGGGTTCCAAAAACTAAATAAAACTTTTTCTGTTCGCATGAACAAATATCCTTCAGAAATTCTGAAGAATATCTGTTTCATCCAAGAGACTCCCAACCATGCATATATCTAGGGGGGAGTCTTCTCTTTTATTTAATGATTTTTTTATCTTAAAAGACTCTTGTCATTTTCAAGACAAAGTTGACTTTATCTTCCTGAAATGAAATGATGCCCATCAAATCACACACTTAAGTGGCAATAGGCATATCGGGAAACAAATCTTGTGAATTAAAGCTTATAGAAAAGGTAATAATAACTCTAAAAATAGGAGAATGATGAAAATAAGAGTTAATTCCCTCTCACAAGCCATCCCAACTACCTCTATCAGGGGTCTAAGCAGGCGACAAAACCCAAAAGTCTTATTGCCAAATATCCAGACCTCTGAACTCTTCCCGATTACAAATAGATGGATATCACTCCCAACTCATCCAAGTACTCATCCAAAAAAATCCAATCTTCACTCAAACATTCATCAGAAAATGGATTTTCAAGCTATGTTAGATAGACAAGCCTTCCAAATTCCTCTTCATCAAACTCACAACCTCTGTCTTCATACCTCCAACCATTAGCCAACCTTTACCAGAATGATGAGCTTCTTACTTCTTGAAAACACTCCCTTCAGATACGAGTTTCTAAGGGAATTCTGGGTCAATGCAAGATCTGTACCCAATTTACCCGGAAGCCCAATAAGAACTCGAGTTAACCACCTCACCTTTGAAATCACTAAAGACTCCATTCGCTCTGCTCTCAGACTAGATGATAAAAATGAAGCCATTCACTTCAACAGGGCCCAAGTCAATGAAACCTTCATTGACGTTGGGTATGATGTAAATATTTTCGAAAAACAGGCCAACAAATTCCACCTTCTTCTCATCTGGCAATTCTTCTTCTCTCAAATTCAACTCTGCTTCTCTTCTAGAGTCAATAACCATCATCTTGCTGACCATGAAACTCAAATGGTCATGCATGTTCTAATTCACGGACTGGATATGAACTTCTCTCACTATCTTTTACATAACATGAAAAATAACTGCTATCTCTCTGTGGAAGAGAGAGTTATTCTATATCCTCGTTTTGTGACAACAATGATCTGCCAGGCCAAGCAATGGGAAGCATTTCCCCACAAATATCCTACCCAACCTGTACCTTCTCACAGGTATGTTGGTCCTCACATCAATGGACTTCCAAATGAGATAATAGAAGAGGACGAAGGCCTGAGACCCATCTCTCATAACAACATTCCTCTCCAACTTGAAGCCAGAACATATCCTCCAAAACCCACCAGAATTATCCTACCTTGTACATGTACAACTACATGCACTCACTTAAACTTATGTTTAAATAAGTTCTATACTAGGTATCTTGTTAAGAAGTTGTTGGAAAATTTGTTAGAACTGGATCTTTTAAGATTAATTCAAGAAATGCTGAAAGTTGTGTTAAGCTAAAACATCTCTTCTAGTGATTCTGTATCTTTCAAAAAATTGGTCATACAGAACAACTCCAGAAATTCCAAAGTAGTTCTGTACAGAAGCTTGAATGCTAGAATGAAACAAAAAGTGGAAATAAAAAAAGGGGAAGAAGGAGTAGAGAGGCAAAAGAAAGAGAAAGAGGGAATGAGAAGGAACCACCTAAAGGTTTCGTAAAAAGAAAAAAAAACTGAAGTTGTTACGAGGAAAACACATGTGATCTCACTTTGAAAATTGGGATAAAAAAATCCTTCATCTAAGAAATCCCAATCGACAATTGAAGACGTCAAAAGCTCCTAATAAATAGGAACGGTAACCTTTTCAGTTACGAGGAAAATCAATGATCCAACGGACATCCATTTCACCACCCAGTTAATCCAATCAGTGAAATAGAGCCGTTAAAATCCTAGAATCTCTCTCATACTATAAAATCCTCACTCATTCCCAAAATCAAACACCATTCACAATACCACAATCCTCACCAAGCAAAGCATTTCTTCGAACAATCAAATTGGCTTCATCCTCCCAAATCTGCCTATTCAAGACATTCAACATAGAGCAAAACAATATGCGAGCAAATCTAAATCCACCGGCTTACTCAAGCGATGTTTAGATCATCATAGAAGCATTGAGGTATTCGCCTCTCATGAAAGCTCTCACTGAAGATGAATAAATCACCAAAGAGGCTCTTATGAATGTCTGGTCAACAATAAGAGTAAAAACTGAAAGTGTAACTAAAGATGTATGGATTGAAGCACTCATCGAAATCGAAGATCGATCCACAACAACTCTACAGTTTTCAGAAGAAGATTTCAGACAAGTTATTGACCTCAGAGTACCACAAGACCCTGCTCATCGCCCAACTAAATCAGAAATTCTCAAGACCATCAATTCCTTGAACAAAGGAACAAGCTTTACCACAATCTCAGGTATAAACATCAACCAGTTAGAGAGAAAGTGGAAACTGATGATGCACACTCTCATCTACAGCCTAACTGCTAAAGTCAGCTCATCAGATCAGGCTAGTGAATCAGTATACTCCATAATGGTCGCTATAATTCATAATAAAAAAATAGATTATGGAGCTATGCTGTTGAGAAGTCTAGTGAAAAGAATTGAAGATAAACAAAAGGAAAAGAAAGAAACTGCCCACATTCCATTTATAAGGTTTCTTTTTCTACTCATCTTCAAAAAATGTCAGGAAGGATCGTTGGCTATGAAGGGAGCTAAGTATAGGTCAACCACTCTGAAAATTCTGAAAAAGTTTGAATTAGGTACAACACACTCAATATCCTCTGTACCTATGTCACTACTTTTAAATATACCAGATGGTTCCCCTGTTCTGATGAACTACAAAGATGGAATAGAATTGCAAGAACATAATTCATCTGAACCTGAATAACCAACTCCAAAACACAGCCCACAAACATCTCACTTTTCTAATCAGTCAATCTAAACAGAAATTCACATGACTCTCCTACATCAAAATCTACCACCTCAGCCTACAAAAAGTTCAACTTTAGCCCACCAAACTCACCCACTTAGATCCACATTCCTGAAATAGCCACCAAGCTCAGCCTGTTTGATGATTCTGAGAGTCATCAACAAGCACCAATAAGTAGAGACTCAATGAGTCAAGGAAACTTGGAAAGAACCCACAGGGATTGGTTCCCTAAGGATTCGACACATGAGAATTCTAAAAATAATTATCAAACAACACATGAGCCTGAATCATTCAGGATAAAGACAATGAATGTGGAAGACCTAGGAACATCAAATATTTCTGGTATTCTAGGCACTAACAAAACTCTCAACAGAGACACTGTTTGTAAAATTGCTGGACATGTGTTGTCCATTGGTATGTTAGAAGGAGAAAGATCATCTATTGATCCAACTCCAAGCTTACCCAGTATCCTACTCAAATCTGATCTCTTAGAGTTCTCTCAATCAATTAGATAGTAAATATTCAACTACAAAAGGGATCAGAAAATTAACCTTCATGAGCTAGGGAAACTCAAGCACTCAAACTCAGAAAAGCTCATGAAGATGGAAAGAAACACAACTCAGAACACAAATCAACTAAACACTCTAGTAGATGAGTTGAAAACCTGGAAAGAAGAACTAAGCAAGGAGGCCAACAAGATTTCAGAAGACATCAGCAAAAGTCTTCAAAATTTGCAAGCTGTAGAGACAATTGAAGATGAACAAATCATTAAAAATTTCTCTACAGAATTAATAAACAAGAAAAAGCCTCTTGAAGATATAGGCAAAAATCAGGAAAAGAAGGCACAAGAAGAAATAAGATCAGTCAGAAGCAAGCTGACAAGAAATCAACTGAACTCTGCAAACCTGGAGATCAAACACTCTTTTCAAAAAGATCAGATGAGAAAGATAGAAAGAAAATGGAAAAACAAGTAAAAAGAACAGATGAGAAAACAAATTCAATCACAATCTCTGTTGAACCTCCAATGAAGAAGACAAGACTTCAAAGCAGTAATCTAAGTGAAGAAAAAGATGAAACAAAACAACTCAAGAGAAAGAACTCAAAGAAGTGCAAACCTTCAACTCAAGCTTATGAAGGAATGCCACCTCATCCACCTCCTTCTTCACTTAAGCCACCAATAAAAACTGCCCAGAAGACAACTGTCTCTCAACCTCTCTCCACCAGAACAGCAAAGGAAACCCCAGCTAAATAGTCTCATTTACAATCATCCTCATTAGCTGGATCCTTTATATATGGATCAGCATTTGAAGACGATAACTCTGAAAAGTAAAATATGCAAAAAGTCATCTTGGAACAAGTTAGAGAACTACAAGAGAAACTACTTAAGAGTGAAGAAGACAAGCCCACAATGAGCCCTCTATCATGAAAAGCTTTTGACAGGTCGACCGGAATACCAGTTGAGGAAGATCCAAACTACACAATGCCTTCGATCACTGAGTTCATAAAAATCAAGGCACAACCTTTAACAAAACACCTTTGGGTAGACCACTTCAACTGTTACACAGTGAAGACAAAGGATGAAAGCTTCAAGGAATTCACTTATAAAGACCTACAACAATTTAACCCAATACAGTTGGTGTCATTCACAAGGTACTTCTCAAATCAACCCTCAAAAACAGAAAAGGGTAAGCACTGCCTTATACCAAGGAACTGAAGCCGGTAAAAGGATGTTCAAAAGACAAGCACAGGTGGATGTCGAATTAGCAAAAGAATCCAACATCCCTCTACTGTTCTTAACAAAACCAAATGAGACTGTCCCTCCTGAAGTCTCATGGAGAGGATCCGGTACAACATTTCTTAGCCCAATTTCTCGTATATGCTTCAGAGATCTCTCTGAAGAAAGAAGGTTCTTCAGGCTAAAAGAAAAGAAGAAGTATACAAATCTGGCCTTAGAATTCTTCCTATTCATTCTAGATAAATGCAAGACCAACAATAGCAGCACCAAGGAAATCGTCAAGTCAGAAATTGATGCACTGATAAAGTAAAGAACTGTCTTCAAAACCCTCTGGAAAAATATACTACATAATACAACTTTGAAATTAACTCACTCACTGGTAGGGAAAAATCAGAAAAGACTTGTAAATCCTTAAATTATGATAGACAAGAGTTCTTTCATATTCCTTTAAAAGATCAACGAGAATGATCTATGCTTACATTACTTTCTCTTTTTATTTATTTTCTTCAAATACTTAGGGGCAGATGTTAGAACACAATGTAATTGTAACACAAAACAGTCAAGTATTAGAAGAAAAGATAAGACACATCCTTAGAAGAGAAAGGATACGAAAGTCTGTATGAATTACAGATTCCTGCATGATTTCTGTATTCATACAAAATTACTCTGGAAATTCCGAAGTAGTTTTGTACATACTAAAATCTACAGAAATCCTCATTTCTATAGAAAGCTTCTAATGGGAAGTATCAGCAGTCTTCAAAGAAGAGTCCAGAAGGAGTTCTCGATTATCAGAAGATAAATATTACGAGAAGGCAACTTGGCATTAATCAAGAAGGCAATTGAAGACAGTTGAAAAAGAGATAAAGTGAATGTGTTCAATTTATCTCTGACATACTCCAACATCAACTGTCCTCAACCACCTTATCCAAATACAACTTGCTACATTTGCCTATAAATAGCAAGGTGACTTCACCAAACAAAGCAAGACATCAAGCATACAATTCAATATCTTCTCAAAGCAATTACAACATCACTCCCATAGAAAAGTTATTTCTGTTGATACATAGTTATACTATAAACTCGTGTAAACCATTATTTACATTTGAGATACATAGAATAACCCTTTTATGAATTGTTGTCTTCCAATTTGATTTACTTTCCGTAACTTATTTATTTTGTTTAAATCAAATTGTGCCAACATCGTTAAAGACCCTTCAAGGGAACCATCACCTTGGTTATAGGGTGAGATGTGTCTTTACCAAGAAAAACAAATTTATTCACTTACATGTTAGAAATATTTTACTTCTAAAAGTTTTAAGTTCATGGTGTTGATGAGATATTTACAGATTTGGAAATTCACAATCAAAATGTATTGGATGAATCTGGGGTACATGTAAAAGATCCTTTTAGGTTTTACGTTTTCCAGCATCCCATCAAATATTATTTTTGAAAAGTTAAAATTTAGCCCATTTACCAATCCATGAAAAGCGGATGATTGAGGTGCATCAAGTTTATCCCATGTTGTTTTCTTCTAAGATAGGCACTGGAGAATGGTAGACCAAGGTACCGCCAAACATTGGGCGGGTGTCCCTTTTTAATGGTCTTGCAAGTTAAGTCACATCCATAACCAGTTGCTTCATAAGTCTTGATATACCCATCAAAGTTGTACTTCTGATCACCTCCTTCATCATTGCGTTTCATATGCCTCCTGATCATTTCTTCAGTTACACTCATCTCATGACCATTGACTTTGGCACCCACTTTATGAACCCCATTGCTATCAACATATTTTTTTGTTGAGTCCCAAAATTTAGCAATTCTCTCATTGCATATTACAGGATCCATAGTTAAAGCAAAATGAATGTTGGATTTCAGGAGGAAATCGATCATTTCATCAAATGGCTTTGAGTTGTTAGACTTCTCGTACTACCCTAGAACATGGTGCTCAGCAACGAATAGTTGAGAGGCCTTTGATGCAGCCTTTCCCTTTACTTTGGGTGCCATTTGTGAGTGATTTTGGTTGAAATGGAACAAGGCAACATTTAGGTTTAAACTGCCTATCAAGCTGGAGAGAAATTAGAGGGTATCTATTTCTGGAAAAAGGCAGTTTTCTTTCTACTCTCGATATTTATAGGGAAGCGGCAATTCTTTTGGAAATTCCTTTTGTCAATAAATTTGCAAAAATCTATAAATTTGTTTCCTCGATAATAAGCGACATTTTCCGATTACGTTGCAATTGGGATGGGGGAGTTGTAGGCAGGAGTAAAAAATTTGAAATTTTGGTTTAATATTAGTTTTATTATTTCTTATTGGCCCTAATTGGTCTTCATTGGTCCTAATTGGTCCTTATTGACCCTAATTGACCCTATTTGGTCCTCATTGACCTTAAATGTTTCTAATTGGTACTATTGACCCTATTTGGTCCTCGTTGACCTTAAATGTCCCTAATTGGTCCTAATTGAGCCTAATTGACCTTAGTTGGTCTTTATTGGGCATAATTAGTCCTCATTGACTCTAATTGGTTCTCATTCATCCTAATTGACATTAACTGACCCTTTTTTAGCCTAATTGGTTCTCGTTAGTTCTAATTAAGCATAATTAACCCCTCATTGTTCCTAACTTGTGCTCAATGAGCCTAATTGGTCCTAAATGAGCCTAATTGAACCTAATTGGTCCTAACTGAGCCTAATTGGTGCTCATTGAGCTTAATTGGTTGTCACTGACCCTAAATGGTCCTAACCAAGCTTAATTGAACCTAATTGGTCATCATTAAACCTAATTGACCCTAATTGGTCTTCATTGGTTCTAATTAGGCATAATTGGTCCTCAATGACCCTAAGTGCTACAAATTGGCCCTCATTCATCCTAATTGACCCAAACTTACCCTCATTGAGCCTAATTTGTCCTAATTGAGCCTAATTGGTCCTCATTGGTCCTAATTGAGCCTAATTAACCCCTCATTGGTCCTGATTGGTCCTAATTGACCCTAATCGGTCCTCATTGGTCTCAATTGAACCTAATTGGTCCTAATTGAGCCTAATTGGTTCTCATTGACCCTAATTTATCCTAATTGAGCCTAATTAAACCTAGTTAGTCCTAACTGAGCCTAATTGGTCCTCATTGACCCTAAATGGTCCTAATTGGTCCTAATTGAACCTAATTGGTCCTAATTTCTCCTCATTAATCCTAATTGAACCTAATTGGTCCCCATTGACTCTAAATGGTCGTAATTAGTCCTAATTCAACCTAATTGGTCCTTTTTGACCATAGTTGGTATTCACTGGTCCTAACTGGGCGTAATTGGTCCTCATTGACCGTAATTAGTCCTCATTCATCCTAATTGATCTTAGCCGATCCTCATTGAGCCTAATTGGTCCTCTTCTATCTTAATTGGGCATAATAACTCTTCATCGGCTCTAATTGATCATCATTAACCATAATTGGTCCTCATTGGTCCTAACTGAGCCTAATTGAACCTAATAAATGGTCCTAATTGAGCCTAATTAAACCTAATAAATGGTCCTAGTTGAGCCTAATTAAACCTAATTGGTCCTCACTAAGCCTAATTGGTCTTCATTGACCCTAATTAGTCCAAATTGGTCCTCATTCATCCTAATTGGACTTTATTGGTCCTAATTGGGCATAATTAGTCCTCACTGACCCTAATTATAAAGAAATCAAAGAGGATACTTTTGATATTGATGATGATAAGGCCCCTATGGCTGATGAGTTCACCGCTAAATTTTTCAAGGCTACCTGGTCTATAATTGGGAATGAAGTGTGTAGAGCCATCAAAGAGTACTTTCAGAATGGGAAATTGATGACTAAGATCAATGCTACCATCATATCCTTGGTTCCTAAGTGTCATAATCCTTCTTATGTTGCTGATTTTCATCGTATTGCCTGCTGCAACGTTCTTTATAAAGGAGTTATAAAAATATATGTAATAGATAGAAACATTCACTTGAATTGGTGGTTAGTTTCAACCAGTCTGCTTTTATTCCTGGGAGACAAAATTTTGATAATGTGCTGTTAACTCAAGAATTAATGAGAAATTATTATAAAAAGGGTGGGGCTAGAAGACTTGCTCTTAAAATTGACATTCATAAGGCATATGATACTGTTAACCATGATGTTTTGGAGAAATGCTTGATTCACTTTAGATACCACCCTTGTATGGTTGCCTGGATTATGAGATGCCTGAGGTCTGCTTGTTATTCTATTAGTATAAATGGTGAGAGTCATGGTAATTTTTAAAGGACAAAGAGGATTAAGGCAAAGAGATCCAATGTTCCATACTTAATTACTTTGGTCATGGAAGTTTTAACTTTATAGACTAACAGAAAGATTAAGGATGCTGAGAACTTTAAGTATCATCGGAAATGCAGGAAGTTGGGTATAAGAAATCAACGCTTTGCTGATGATCTCTTAATCTTTGTTAATGCTGATTGTTATTCTATCAAAGTGATTAAGATGGCTCTTCAGGAATTTAGTGGAGTTTCTGGTTTACTTCCTGGGTAAGAGCACCATGTATTTTGGTAATGTGCTTCCTAACACTAAGGCTAAAATAATGAGTATGCTCCCTTTCAAGGTGGGTACACTCCCAGTTAAGTATTTTGGGTCTACCTTTACTGGATAAAAGGCTATAATACTCTAAAGACTGTTCTAGCATAATTGATAAAGTTAAGAAGAGGGTGAATATTGAAAGAATAAATCTTTATCTTTTGCTAGGAGGCTCCAACTAATTAAGTCTGTTCTTGCATCTATGCAAGTTTATTGTGCCTCGGTTTTCTTGTTGCCTAATTCTATAATTGAAGATATTGAAATAATAATCAATAAATTTTTCTGGACTCAGACTGACAGTTGCAATGGGAAGGTTACGGTGAGCTCGAAGGAGGTGTGCTTTCTCAAAAGTCATGGGGGTCTAGGAATCACGTCTTTGAAAGTTAGAAATAAGTTTTTAGTTTCAAATATATTTTAGAATATTATTAGTGGGAAAGATAACATTTGGACAAAATGGATCCAAACTCATAGATTATGAAATGTAGATCTGTAGTTTAGCCACATTGTTGTTCTAAGATTGGTGATGGTAACAAGACTTATGTCCGGTTTGATTTATGGCATCCATTGAGTCCTCTATGTGAGTTTATCAGCACTAGGGAGATTAAAAAAGTTGGGCCTAGTACTTCCTTAAAAGTCAATGATGCTGTTGTGGATGGCAGATGGGCATGGCTTGAAGAATGGAGAGAACTGTTTCCTGGGTTATTTAGCTCTGTTCCTCCTGATCTAATTACAGGGAAATCTGATGTTGTGCTGTGGAAAACCAATGAAGGATCTTTGGTTCTTTTTTCCTCTAAAGTTGCATTTAATGAGTTTTATGATAACCATCATGTGGTGCCTTGGGCCCCCTTGTTTGGTATAGTCAAAGTATCCCTAGACATAACTCTAACTTATGGATGGCTTATAAACAAAGACTTCTTACTCAAGATAGGCTTCAAAAGTGGGATAGGGAAGGAAACCTTCAGTGTGTGTTTTGCAAAGAACAAAGAGATAGTCATCCTCATCTATTCTTTGACTGTGCATACCCTAAGAGTGTTTGGACTAGGCTAAAAAGGAAAGCTATGCTTGAAAATGCCCCTGATTCTATACAAGGTTGTATTTCTTATATCCATGCTTCACCTAAATCCAAGTCTATTAGAAGTATTATCCAAAAGCTGATGTTTGCTGCTATCGTTTATTTTATTTGGCAGGAAAGGAATTGGAGAACTTTTCAAGGGAAAGAAACAACTGCGGAAGTTTTATGTGGGCAAATTACGAAATGGTTAGACTTAAACTTCTGGGGTTGAGGATAAGGAAAAATCCTTTAACTTCTAAGGTGGGAATAAGCTGGGGATTCAAGGTCTATGAGAATGATAACAACATTAACAGTCATCATGGTTCCATATTAGAAAGTGAATTGATGGGATTAGGGGAGATTGAATATACTAGGGTTAGATCACAGAGAGAGAAACATTGGATCCTTAATATTTCTTTTTATTTATCATCTTGGTATATGGAGTGGGGTCTTAGGCTGGTTAGGGCTGATTCTTGACTTGATGAGTTTTAGGGTTTGGGGTGGAACTTGGTTTCATACACATTGCACATATTTTGCACTTTGATTGCCGAGTTTTGAGAGTAGATGTGGTGAGGTAGGTGGGGATGGGTTTTTCTTGGATTGGGTCTTGTCAAATGATGTTGATGACCTCAAAATATGTTGGTTAGTCATCCAGCAACCTTGGTTGCTTCCTTGTTTCAAATCTCTCCTTATGGTGTCTTTTTATTTTATTTTTATGCTCTGTTAGTTATTTGGTTCACATATGAATGAATAACTGATTACGCCCTTTTGAATTGGTTGTTAGGTTGTTGGTGGCATGTTATATGCACCTGCCTGGGAGTTATAAGGTTGGAGCATACCGGGTCTTATAGAACATCTTATTCCACCCAAAAAGCTATGTTTTTAGCACCATTCACCGGTATGCAAGCCCTCTTGTTAAAACTGTTGAGTCAGCCTTATATTTTACTTCTTTTGTGTCTTTATGTCAATTTGTTATTTGGATATGGGTTGGGGAGGGAGATGTGTTCCTTTTGGTTTTGCTGTATAGGGTTATGTTGGGCTATATTTATTAGAGGCATGAACATTAGTTATGGGCTAGCTTATTATTAGCTTTGGGCTTAATTAGTTTATGTGTAGGCCATGTGGGCCGATTTTATTGTGTTTATGATTGGGCCCTTTATGTTTATGATTGGTCTTAGGGTTTTAGGAAGGGTACTATATAAACCCTTATGTTTATGATCAATGCAAGCTTTTCCAATACAATACACAGTTTACGATTTCTGGTGTGCATTTCCTGTTTACGATCAGCTTCATCAAGTAGGGTTTCTCATTCAAGACTAGATCTTTACATTAGATCTAGTCTATTTCTTCTACTTGTTTCTTGAATCAATCACTCATGAGGATTCCGCACTCGTTTGTGATTAGATATCGTGTTCTTGGTTTGATCTCGGACCAACAATTGGTATCAGAGCCAAGAATCAGTGATTCGAGGCTCACACGATATTGATTCAAGCTGTTTTCTGGGTTATAGTTCGAGTTTTTGAAGATTCAAAGGGTTTTGGGGGTTTACGACATCTGCTGCTGCTGCTGTTCTTCACGTTTACGAGTGGGTTTCTGGGTTTCTTTGGAGTTTACGACGTTTGGTGTTGAAGATCTGGATCGGAATTGGGTTTACGACATCAAGATTACTTTTTTATCGTGTTTACGATCCGGAAATAGGTGTTTACGACATTTCTTGGTCGTAATTAGAGTTTACGACTTTGTGCTACCGGAATCTCGGATCGTAATCGGTGTTTACGATCTTGTCTTATCGTAATCGGTGTTTACGATTGTTACTTATCGGAAACAGGTGTTCACGACATACGGAGTCGTAATTAAGAATCGTAATCAGGGTTTACGATTCTCGCTATCGGATTTGGTGTTTGCGATTTTGCCTGGATCGTAATCAGTGTTCCCGATCGTAATCTTGTGTTTGCGATCGTAATCAAGGCTTTTTATCGTAATCTCTCTTGTTTGGACATTTGGATTTTAAATTTTTGTTCCCTAAGCTATCGTGATGGATTTCGAACCAAGTATGTATCAGAAGTTGGATTTTGAGATTGGATCCATCACTCGCCCACCTAGACTCACCTCGGCGGATAACTTTTTGGAATGGAAATATCGATTTGAAAATCACTTGAAGAGTGTTGACCTAAGACTCTGGAGGGAAGCTTATTCATGGACCATTCACACCTACTCACGCAGAAGGAGTTAATGCAGGGAAGGTCAAGACAGAAGATGAGTATGATGATGATGATTGGGAAGATGCAACAAAGCAGAAAGAGCTTTTGCCATCATGACTATGGCATTAACACCAGATATTGCTCAAGGATTTAAACATTGCAAGACCGCTAAAGAACTCTGGAACGCTTTGGTTGTGGCTTATGAAGGGAATCCTGACATAAAGGCAAGCCGCAAGCAAATGCTGAAGCAAAAGTTTAATCTGTTCAACCATGTACAAGGTGAATCCTTTGAAGCTCAGGTGCAGAGGTTTGTGTCTCTGATGGCTGAAATGTCCAGCTATAATGTTGAACCAGACAAGGAAGATAAGAATCTGAAACTGTTGAATAGTTTACCCAAATCTTGGAACACCAATATCTCTATCATTAAGGGCAACAACAAACTGAGTGAACTATCTCTTGATGAGTTAATCAACAAACTCAAGTCCAAGCTAATCGATGACAAGCAGAGAGAGTTGAATCATATAAGCTCTCTTAGTTTGGCGGGGAAACTAAATCAAGCTCTGTTGTCACAAGATGTGGAGGCTAAGCATGAGGGGAAGTCAACTGGAAATGGATCAAGCTCAGTCGCAAAGCCAACTGCTTTTGTGGCACAACCTCAAGGAAGTTCAAGTGGAGGTGTCAACCCTGATGATACGAATGATCCCAATTTTGCTCTTGGTATGGGTTTTATGAACAGCTACCATGCTCTCATGGCCGGAACTCTTGTACCTTCCGATATGTTATCGGGTGAGCTAAACCAGATAAATCCTGAAGACGTTGAGATGTTGGATGTCTCATGGAAAATGGCAATGGCGGTCTTCAGAGCAAAGAAGTTCATGGCAAAGACTGGGAGAAACGTCTGGAAAGATCAAGACAAGATAAGGATGAGGGTTTGACAAAAGCAAGCTGAGGTGCTACAATTGTGATGAGTACGGGCATTTTGCTAGGGAGTGCACTAAGCCTAAGAGAGAGAAGGTCGAAGAGAAGAATGTTGCTGAGGTCAAAGGAAAGGGAGAAGCAAAGGCTTTGGTTGTTCAAGAAGGAGGTGGTTATGATTGGACACCTCAATTGAAAGAGTTTAGTATGTCTCATGCAATGATTGCTGCCATGGAAAGGGATGAAGAGGAAGAGCATGCTTTTGTGGTTACTGATGATACTCCTGTGGAAGATAAGGAAGCCTTCGTTGCTGAAGCTGAAAACCTCAAGGTATGTTCTGATCCCACTTGTGCTCGTATAATTCCTGGTCTTAGACAAATCTGTAAAAATTATCAAATATAATTGTTTGAGATCAAGTGTGAAAGGAGTTCATTTATGGGTAGATGGCAGAAAAATGAGGAGAAGGTTAAAGCACAAAAACTAGACATAGTAAAATATCAAAAACTGGCAACTGAGAAAACTCTCCTGTATGACAATGCTAAGTTAGAAATAGCTGAGCTTAGGAATCAGGTAGATGAGATCACACATAAGTACAATGAGTTGCAGGTTAAATTTGATATGAATCAAATGAAAAGCAAAAGAATGTTTGAGGCTAGAAAATCTTTGAACTCCTGTATAACTGATGTTAGAATGGGAAAGGACAAGGGTGGAATAGGAATTAGTTTCCCAGACACAAGTAAGAACAATATTCTTCAAGATAACTCTAGAGATATCATAGGAATAATCTTTGAGGAGGACCAGATAGACAGATCTGAATCAGGAACACATGAGATAGGACCTCCCTTAGATAGTGTTCTGGTAGGAGTGACACCCTTGACCCCTCAGGAAATAGAAAATGAGAAGCACATGTCTTATGGGTTGGGTAATCAGGATAAAATTGTGACTGACACTTGTGAATCAAGTACTTCCTAGGAGTCATTAAACAATGATGTTGGACCTGCTGATAGTTTTGTTTCATGTGCAGATGAAGTAGGTATTGAAGATGTATCTGGGAAGGATGCAGAATGTTTGAGAGTTAAACAGTGTCATGTGTCAAGTAGTGTAGTTTCTGATTTACCTAAAGATGATGTACTGGCATCAATGTCTGAATTGAATGAGTCTAGGTCTATGAAATTAGTTGTGTCCAAGTCCTTAAAACATGTTTCAAATTCTAGTAATGAAATTCATGGTTTTAAAATGCGTGTGCCTAACACTAAAGTAGGACGTGAGACCAAACCCAAAGATTTTGTGGATTATCCTCAGGTTGTGTCTGCTTTTAATAGGACAAACAAATCTAAATCGGAACAATTTTGTTTGATTACACAACCTGAAAGGGATACAAAACATGTTATACGCAAATGGGATGATAAGCCAGAGTGGAAATCATCGTACCCAAGACGTTCATATTTGTGTAGTCATGTAAATGGGCCTAGACCTATGAATTGTTTTCAATGTGGAAAGCCAGGACATTTTGCTGCATATTGCTTAAATAGACCTTATCAACCATACTGTCCGCAAAACCCACGGACCAGTATGTTGCAGAAAATGATGGCAGGAGAAAACAAAAACCAAAAACAACAAGCTTTGTCTAAGGGGAAGCAGATTTTAGAACTAATGAAGACTGAACAGTCTAAGGTTTTGAACACAAAAGCTCCGATGACAAAGCATGTTGAAGAAAAGTGGAATGTGACTAGACCTCCAAACTCATCTTACAAACCTAAGGGAGTTTATCAAAGAAAAGACAAAATGAAAACAAAACCTTTCGAGAAACAAGTGCCTAAAGTCAACCATGTTGCTAAACCTAAGGGCAAAGCAGTTATTGAAAAACCAAAAGAGGTCACTCTATAGAAGCATATTCTTATGCTACATTGTGTCTCGTGTATTGTATCCGTTTAGAGCTTGTGTGAGTCTAGTTAGGCTGCTGGGCGTATCACATGGTCCGCCGGACCAGTTGGTGCAGCGTACCAGTTGATACGCTGGGTGGTACGCAGGCTAATTTAAGTTACCTATAAATAGATAGCATGTGTAGAGAGTTCAACACTTCTGAGAACTTCTAGTCATATTCTACATTTCTGTGTGTGTTTTTCTGTGTGTATGCTCTCAAGCTTATATCAATACAAATTCTCATTTGTATTTACTTGTTTGATCTCGTCTTCATCTCATTATCACGTGATTAGCAAACGATCCATCGCTCCTTGCGTTTACACACTCAAACAAAACAAATGGTTTATACTAAATTGAAACTTGAGTGGACACCTATTGTTAAGTCAAAAGGTAAAAAGGTCACATCTCCATCAAAGAAACCGTCACCAGCAAAGAACTCTGCTAGCAGTTCTAAATCTCAAAAGAAACCTAATTGGAGACCAAAAGTCAACATTCAAAATGTGAATGTATCTGAACCAAAACCCGAAATGGTCCTTCAAATGGTTAATTACACTGACTCCAAAGGAGTGCCCAGATCTGTTATGGCCTGGGTACCTGAATCTCACTGATTTCTAATTTTTGTAGGGACAGCCAAGTAGAACTATCGACAATCTCTGGTATGTTGATAGCGGTTGCTCCCGACACATGACCGGAGACTTATCCCTTTTGGAAGAGGTACAAGACTTCAATGGCGGAGGAGTATCTTTTGCAGGTGGGGTAGGTGGAAGAATCAGTAAGAAAGGGGTTGTGAAGAGTGGAAGCTTGACTTTTTCTGACGTACACTATGTGGAGGAAATATCTCACAGTTTGCTCAGTATATCGCAAATGTGTGATAAAGACTTTTCAGTCCTGTTCATCAAGAAGGAATGCATAATCCTCAAGCCAGGTTTCAAAATTCCAGAGGAGTGCATCTTGATGCGTACTCCAAGAAGAGGAAATTCCTATCAGTTGAATTTGGGAAAACCTCCAACTACTGAAGAAGCATGTCTTATCTTGAAGCAGAATGAGAATCTAGCGTTATTATGGCATCGTCGCCTGGGGCATGCCAATATGAAGAATCTGTCTAAGCTGGCTAAAGGAGAGCACGTTAGAAATTTACCAATCAAAGATTTCTCATCTGTGGAGAAATGTGTGGCTTGTGCTAAGGGGAAGCAGCACAAGTTGCCACACCGTCCAAAGGTTGTAAATTCTGTCTCTTCTGTACTTCAACTCTTACATTTGGATCTTTTTGGTCCCATGCAGGTACAAAGCATCAGCAAGTTTTCTTATTGTCTCGTAATAGTGGATGACTATTCGCGTTTTACTTGGGTCTTCTTTTTATCAAACAAGTACGAAACTCTGACCCTTGTAAAACAGTTCGTCACACTTTTAGAAAACAAGCTGAACAAGAGAGTGAAGGGCATAAGAACTGACAATGGAACAGAATTCAAGAATGCAGAGTTGAACATGTTTTGTGGTGAGAAGGGTATTGAAAGGCAGTTCAGTGCTCCCTATACACCACAACAGAATGGAGTTGCAGAAAGAAGGAATATGACACTCATTGAGGCAGCGAGAACAATGATGTGTGAAGCGAAACTACCAATCTTCTTTTGGGTAGAAGCGGTGAATACAGCTTGTTATGTGAAAAATAGAGTACTTCTGAACAAGCGACACGAGAAGAATCCATATCAGATTGTTTATGGAGAGAAGCCGAGGGTGGGGTACTTCAAGACCTTCGGAGATGTCCATGCACGGTGCTAATTCAGTCCGATGTAGGGAAATTCGAAGCAAAAGCTGATGAGTGCTATTTTGTCGGTTACTCAGCAAATAGTGCTTATCGCGTGTACAACAAAACCACCAAATTGATTATTGAGACCTTTGATGTGGATTGGATGGAGGATAATCCAACCGATGCGAGTACTGGACCAGATTGGGTTTTTGACTACGGATCACTGTTTGAAGGTTTCAACTTCTCCAATGTTTTCCACAGTCTGGGAGAAGAAGAAGATATCATTGCTCCTAATTCTGAAGTGAGGCCACATGTGGAAAGAGCATCGGCAGAGACTTCACGAAATTCTAATGCAAATGTTCCAGAATGTTCAAGAACACACGATGCTCGAGTGGATTCTCAAGGCCCAGGTATGTCTGATAATATTATTAATACTAACCTTCATGTTACTTCTTCAGTGCCTGATGTCCAAGAGAGTAGAATAAACAGAGATCATCCACTCAGTAACGTGGTTGGGCCAGTGACAGCAGGAGTCACCACTAGAAGCCGCACGGGAAACATTAACTTCTGCATGTTTTCCTGTTTCATTTCCCAGATCGAGCCTCCTAATGTGATGGTTGCTCTCAAAGATCCAAATTGGATGGAGGCCATGCACAATGAATTGAATCAGTTCTCAAAGCTGGGAGTGTGGCGACTTGTGAAGAGGCTAGAAGACAAGAAGGTTATTCCTACGAGGTGGTTATATAAGAACAAAAAGGATGACACCGGAATAATTGTTAGAAACAAGGCGAGATTGATAGTACAAGGGCACATGCAAGTTCATGGGATTGACTATGATGAGGTATACGCTCCGGTGGCTAGATTGGAAGCAATTTGGATCTTTCTTACTGTGGCAACGTATCTCAATTTTACGGTACATCATATGGATGTGAAGACTGCCTTCCTTTATGCAGAGATGAATGAAGAGGTTTATGTAACTCAACCACCAGGGTTCATAGATGAAGAAAATCCTGACCATGTTTATCTGCTGGATAAAGCCTTGTATGGTTTGCATCAAGCTCCGCGCACCTGGTATGAAACTCTGTCCAATCACTTGGTGGATAATGGATACACAAGAGGAGTGGTTGATCAAACATTGTTTAGAAAGAGGGTGAAGGAGGACATAATCATGGTGCAAGTTTATGTAGATGACATTATCTACGGCTCAACAAACGAGGAATTGTGCACTGAATTTGAAGAGATTATGAGGAAAAAGTTTGAAATGAGTGACCAAAGGGAGATGAGTTTCTTTCTTGCATTACAAGTAAAACAGGATGAATCTGGAATTCTTATTCATCAGGCAAAGTATGTGACTGAGATTATGGAAAAATTCAAGATGCAGGATTGCAAGCCCATTTCCACTCCCATGGCATCCAGACCACTTTTGTCAGCTGATCTCAATGGGGAATCAGTGAGTGAATTCCAGTATCGGTCGATGATTGGATCACTTATGTACTTGACAGCCAGCAGGCCAGACATCATGCATGCAGTTTGTGTGTGTGCACGCTATCAGGCTAATCCTAAACTTTCACATTTATCTGCTGTTAAGCGTATCTTTAGGTATCTGAAGAGCAAGCCTAGGCTTGGTCTTTGGTACCCAAAGAACACTGATTTTCAATTATATGCTTTTACTGACAGTGATTATGGAGGTAGTGACCTTGACAGGAAATCTACTACTGGAGGATGTCAGTACCTGGGAGATAGGCTCATTTCTTGGCAGAGCAAAAAGCAACATACCGTATGAAAATCAACTGCCGAAGCTGAATACGTGGCAGCATCTGCCGGTACTTCACAGGTACTATGGATTCAAAATCAGCTCACAGATTACGGTATGGAATTCGTTAACACTCCTATCTTTTGTGATAACGCTGCTGCTCTGGAAATTGTAAAAAATCCCGTCCAACATTCCAAAACCAAGCATATAGACATAAAGGTACATTTTATTCGTGATTGCTATGATCGAGAGTTAATTCAGCTTCAAAAGGTAAGCTCCGATCAGAATGTGTCGGACATTTTTACAAAACCCCTTCCTCGTCCAAGTTTTGAATCATGTGTTGAAGGCCTAAAGATGATTGCCTTCGAGGAATGATCTGATCATTTTGTTTTTGTACAAAGTCTCTGTTATTTAAAAAAAAATGGAAGTTGACTGAAAAAAACTGAGTCTTATTTCAAAAGTCTCACAAAAACAGGGGAAGAAATGGTGCTGGTTGAACTAAAAAGTTTTTATGATGTCTTTTGATAGGACGTGCAAAAATGTTTAAAGACGGTCGGAGACTGACACGTGTAAGGCTGATGTGAAAGACTGCTCAAAGATGATATGTCGGTAAGCTCAACCAAAACTATGACCATCTATGTAAGTGCAATAATCCTAAACTCTATAAATGTTTAGTTTCCCATCCTAGTCTACATGGTTTAAAAAACTGAGTCCCGACAAAAATGGGTTGAGAGTGGTAATTACCTAGTATTCACTCTCTCACACGCCATGCTTATACTGTAAATGACAACACCACAGAAAAAGAAAAAGAAAAAGAATTCAAAAAAAAAAATTGTGAAACAGAAAAGGAAAAAGAAAAGATAAGAAAATAAAATTATTCTGTTGGTCTTCTCTGCGTGCTTATGCAGCCGACCTGATCACCAACTAATAATTCATGAAAATTGAAATAAGTGGTAGTCAAACCAGTGTTGTATGGTTCCTCAAGTTGGGAGTTTGTGAATCCTCAATGAACTCTGAGGTTGGGTAGGTTTTGCTATGAAAAATTAGGTGTGGGGATGGTTAAACATATCGGTAATATTGTACCATACTTTAGCACTTAACTGGATGTGAGTTTATGTGTTCAAATCACCTGGCAATTGTCTAGAGCGTCAAGTAACGGAGGCTGAAAAGGGTTCCTCAGTCAAAGACTCGTCTGATATTATCAATGAAAATTATCAGCACCAGGCAAGTAAATATTCAATTTCTGCAGTAAGTTTATAAATATTTCAATTTGGGCTTTTATCTGTTTTAAATTTTTAAATTTTTTATCTGTTTAAATTTCTTTAAAAATTTTATGATCAAGATCAGATACTCGGGGCTAAGTCTGAGGGGAAGCTTCGTAAATTCTCAATGTTTCACAAAGTTAAATTTTTCAAGAGAATTGTTATTTTTTAAATGTTTGGGAGGTGTGTGCAATTGTTTTAAACTATGAGTGGTCAAAATGAAAATTTTGAAAAAGGGGTATATAAACCCTAATCGGTTTACGATCCACACACATTCATCTCTCTCACCGTTTACGATTCCGACTACCCAAACCCTAACCACCGTCTGCCTTCACCGGAAAACTGTTTCCAACCACGTCCGACCATCCTCCATCTCATCCGAGCACAGCATCACCCTCGCCATCGTTTTCCGACCAAAAACCCCATCACAATCGACTGTTTTCACAAGTTTCTCTCGATCTATTCACGAGTGTTGTGTTTTTGAGCCCTAACTCGAGATTACTCTCGGATTTTTCTGCATTCGAGTCATTTTAGCGAAATTTGAAGACGGTTTTGTGTTTAGAGAACATTTAAGGTAATGGTGGTTGAGTATGTTGAATTTCTGTGATGTTTAACATGTTTACGAGTTTTTACAGGTTTGGCTATGGCGTTTTTGGGGTGTTTACGATATTCGCGTCGGAGAAGACGACTGTTGGGTGTTTCTGATTACTATTTATGATCGTCGTTTACGATTTATGATTACGATTCCCTGTTCACGATCGGGTCGTTTACGATCCGTATAAACGACAAAGTTGATTACGATTGGGCCTTAACAAATTTTTGATGTTCACGATTGGATAAGGCGTTTACGATTGGACCTTGTTTAGCCTTGTCGTGAACCCTTTTAACAGATCGTAATCACAGATTTGGACCGTAAACACATAATTTGAATTGTAATCAGATAATAAAAATATCATACACTTATTTTTTTTTTTAAATCTCATCAAAACTTATTAAGTGTAAGATAAAATTGATAGTGGTTTGTGAGCGTGTGTTTAAATCAAATATTTTCCCTGAATGTTTAAATTGAAATTTTCTGAACTTCAAAAATAAAAATTTGTTTTCCAATTGAACTTCGTCAAGGGTTAATAAACTTAATTTCTCTTTGATGAACAAGTCTGATACATGTCTTTCTCAGATGGCAGACGAGATGCTCGACGAAGAGATTAAGTTCGAACCGGATCATTGCATTCCAGCATATCTTGAAGATCCTCCGGAGAAGCATATGGAACTATTTTACTCTCTGGTAGCCGGGATGAATACTTGCAAGATAAACCATGCCCTGAGGACGAATGTACTTATTGATGAGATGCTGGTGATGGAGTTCTGGGGTTCTGCTAGAGCTGATGCAGATAAAACGACCATTGCTGCAAGGATTCAGAACAGGGAGGTTGTGATTAAGGAGGATGACATCAGAAAAGGGCTGAACATCAATGATCGTGCTATCGATCCGATTGAATATTCGAAGGAAGCTGTTTTAGCGGGTGCTCAATCCATGGGCTATGAAGGAAAATTCCCGCCTATCTTTAAGAAGTTGTTGCCGCATTACTGGAGATGCCTGGCTCATTACATGCAGAAATCTTTTCTGGGCAAAAGAACAAGCTTTGATCAGCTAAACAAGCTTCATGGAACTGCATTCGTCGCATTGGCCTTGGATTGGAACTTCAATTTCTCCAAGATGATGTTATTAGATTGGATAGGCAATGCTGACCTAAGCACCAGAGAACAGTTCCTGATGACACCAAGGTTTGTACAAATGGTGGTCATGAAGAAATACCCCATGATTGAGGAAAGGGTTGAAAAGTTGGACATAAAAGAGATGGATTGTGGGGTTTTTGGTCTACAAACCCAAGATAGAAAAGGTAAAAACAGTTTCCAAGGAAGACTTGAATGGGTAAAGAGGGGTGCATTTCCCGAGGTGGCCAGGGAACAAGAGTTTGAAGAGCAAGAGCCTGAAGCCGATATGCCAACTGTTAATGCATCGATTGCTGAAGATCAAGACATAACAGTAACTCCAGTTGTTAATGTGCAAGAAGAAGATGTGACGATACCCTCTGATGAAGAAAATGTGATGGATGACATTCTTGCTGGTCAAGAGATGACAGATGATGATATCTATAGGGATTTGGGGCCACTTAACCTTAAAAGGTCAAGGGATGACATGATTGGTTCATCGGGCAGTGATACAACCCCTCCCGAGCTAAATCTGAATGTTGAGGATGTTCTTGAAGAACCTATTCCTGCTCGTGAACCATCTCCAAGGAAGAGGTCTGATCCAAGGAGCGTAAGGTTCAAATTTACAAAGACAAGCTCAAGCATAATGATAGTACAACCAGCAGGGCCCAGTTCTGAAGGTCCCAGTGTTCAAGAAGTAACAACTGCTGATAATGTTGAAGTTCAGCCTGCACAAATGCAAAATGAAAGTCCTCTTCTGAATGAACGTAGCCCTGTTCATGAAGAAAGGCAATCTATGGAGGTTGATAACTCTGTTGTTACACCCAGCCCAGTCAGAATAAGTGTCCCTAGTGAAACAAGCTTGCCGCCTACTGTTATGCCAAGTTTCTGCCCACTTCAAGTTGCTGAGCTACCAATTGAGATGAGGATAAGCACTGATCCTCATATTAACTATCTGATGTCTCAGAATAGAATCAGAGAGAATGAGATAAAAGCTCTCCAGGCTGAAAATAGAAGATTACAAGAGAAGGAAGTGGCGGACAAGAACAGAATGAAGTGGCTCTATGAGACTTTGATGGACCTAAAGAAGAAGTTTAATGAATTGAAAGGAGTTGTGGAGGAAAAATCTTCTGGTGATCAAGGGCAAAGCTCATCTCAAGGAGTTCAGGGTACAAGTGCAGTACAAGAAGATGAAGGAGACGACACGATTGAAATGTCTGAATATGTTCGTGGTGGAAGATACATTTCTATGGCTCCAGAAGGACAAGTGAATTGGTTCAAGGAGTTTTTCAGAGGACCTACTCCTGTGAAATATAGCATAGATGTGGGTGAAAGTGAGATAGACAAGAAAGGAAGCCGACAACCAATTCTGTGTTGGCATTATGATGCAGAAAAGGAGTTATTTGCTGTGGTGAGAGATGGATATAGTCCAGTCGAATACTACAGATCAAGGGGTCAATTCCACTCCTGGAGCGAGACAGAATTGAGGAACTTGCTGAGGGCACCGTTCATTAACAGGTGGAATGCTAATCATGAAAATCTGGTTCGCAACAACTTAGTAGCACAGATGGAGCAGAACTTTGAAAACTTTGATCTGAAGGCTACAAGGTGGGTCGAAACCGGAACTGATCCTGTCACCAATGAACCAATCGGTGAAATGAGGTGCCCTCCCACCAAACGAACCCGAGTCATCAACATGCTCGATGAAATTGAAGACCATACGCTTGTGAAGAATTTTGACAGCTGGTTCTTTGATCCCACAACGTATGAAGTAGTGGTTGTTTGCAAGAGAATGAGAGAGTTCCGAATGTATGATCCCGTAGACTTGCTAAAGTTCGGAGAGAATGACATCAGGCTCCTGGCATCCCGTCCAATTCTTGGTGACGAGCATGACATGCAGAATGCTATACGGGTGGGATTGTTTCATGGCACAGCAGGTCTGATCATGGAGAAAGAATGGTGGTCAAGGAAAGAGGCGCATACATTCAGATTTGATTTGCATCTTCCTTAGACTTGCTAATGGTTCATGCCTAGGGGAAGATTGTTGGGCTATATTTATTAGAGGCATGAACATTAGTTATGGGCTAGCTTATTATTAGCTTTGGGCTTAATTAGTTTATGTGTAGGCCATGTGGGCCGATTTTATTGTGTTTATGATTGGGCCCTTTATGTTTATGATTGGTCTTAGGGTTTTAGGAAGGGTACTATATAAACCCTTATGTTTATGATCAATGCAAGCTTTTCCAATACAATACACAGTTTACGATTTCTGGTGTGCATTTCCTGTTTACGATCAGCTTCATCAAGTAGGGTTTCTCATTCAAGACTAGATCTTTACATTAGATCTAGTCTATTTCTTCTACTTGTTTCTTGAATCAATCACTCACGAGGATTCCGCACTCGTTTGTGATTAGATATCGTGTTCTTGGTTTGATCTCGGACCAACAATAAGGAGGATCATTCTGGCGCTCTATATAACATTAAACTTTTACCATTTGGATACACATGGAGGGGTGAGTATATTTTTGTTTGGTGGTGGATGTGGCTGTTATTTTGCCTTTTGAGAGTGGATGGGAGTTGGCATTATAATATCTATAGAAATGATTTGCCTCAGTTACCTATAAAAGTTGGTTATGTATGTTCGAGTGGCTTTCATTACATAATGTTAAATACTGGGTTGTTCACCCTCCATATTTATCAGGGGAGGCTGCTGCTGATCATTTCTAAGTTGCCTACTAATTGTGATTACGATACTATTTGTACACTAATTGTTGGGTCCCTTGAAGGGCTCTTTAACAATGTTGGCACAATTTGATTTAAACAAGATAAACAAGTTGCGGAAAGTAAATCAAATTGGAAGACAGCAACTCATAAAAAGGGTTATTCTGTATATCTCAAATGTAAATAATGGTTTACACAATTTTATAGTATGACTATGTATCAACATAAATAACTTTTCTATGGGAGTAATGTTGAAATTGCTTTGAGAAGATATTGAATTGTATGCTTGATGTCTTGATTTGTTTGGTGAAGTCAGCTTGCTATTTATAGGCAGGTGTAGCAAGTTGTAATTGGATAAGGTGGTTGAGGACGGTTGATGTCGGAGTGTGTCAGAGTATATAGAGATAAATTGAACATATTCAATTTTGTTTTCAACTGTCTTCAACTGCCTTCTTGATTAATGCCAAGTTGACATTCATTTTGCTTTGTTCTCCACACAAAGACAGAAATTGTTCTTCTCGTAATATTTATCTTCTGATAATCCAGAACTCCTTCTGGACTCTTCTTTGAAGACGTTTGATGCTTCCTATTAGAAGCTATCTACAAAAATGAGGATTTCTAAAGATTTTAGTCTATACAGAACTACTTCGGAATTTCCGGAGTAGTTCTGTATGAATACAGAAATCATGCAGAAATCCGTAATTCATACAGACTTTTGTATCCTTTCTCTTCTGAGGATGTGTCTTATCTTTTCTTCTAATACTTGACTGTTTTGTCTTACAATTACATTGTGTTCTAACAATCTCCCCCTAAGTATTTGAAGAAAATGAATAAAAAGAGAAAGTAAAGTAATCGTAGATCATTTTTGTTGATCCTTTCAAGCAATATGAAAGACGTCTATTCTATCATAATTTGAAGATTTACATGTTTTTTCTGATTTTTACCCTACTAGTGAGTGAGTTAATTTGAAAGTTGTATTATTTAGTACTTTCTTCCACTAGGGTCTTGAAGAGAGCTCTTTCTTTCATTAGTGCATTAATTTCTGACTTGATGATTTCCTTGATGCTGTTTTTGTTGGTCTTGCATTTCTCTAGAATGAATAGGAAGAATTCTAAGGCCAGATTTGTAACTGCTTTTCTTTTAGCCTAAAGAACCTTCTTTCTTCAGAGAGATCTCTGAAGCATATACCAGAGATTGGGCTGAGAAATGTTGTGCCGGATCCTCTCCATGAGATTTCAGGAGGGACAGTCTCATCTGGTTTTGTTAAGAGCAATAGAGGGATGTTGGATTCTTATGCTAATTCGACATCCACCTGTGCTTGTCTTTTGAACATCCTTTTACCGGCTTCAATTCCTTGGTATAAGGCAGTGCTTACCCTTTCTGTTTTTGAGGGTTGAGTTGAGAAGTACCTCAAGAATGAAACCAACTGTATTGGGTTAAATTGCTGTAGGTTTTTATTAGTGAATTCCCTGAACCTTTCATCTTTTGTTTTCACTGTTTAACAGTTGAAATGAACTACCCAAAGATGTTTTGTTAATGGTTATGCCTTGATTTTTATGAACTCAGTGATTGAAGGCATTGTGTAATTTGGATCTTCCTCAACTAGTGTTCTGGTTGACCTGTCAAAGGCTTTTCTTGATAGAGGGCTCATTGTGGGACTATCTTCTTCACTTTTGAGCAGTTTCTCTTGCAGTTCTCTTACTTCTTCCCATATAACTCTTTTCATATTTTTCTTTTCAGAGTAATCTTCTTCAAAGGCTGATCTAGATATGAAGGATCCAGCTAATGAGGATGATTGTATTTGAGTCTGCTTGGCTGGGGTTTTCTTTGTTGCTCCGGTGGAAAGAGGTTGAGAGATACTTGTTTTTTGGGCAGTTTTTGTTGGTGGCTTAGGAGAGGAAGGAGGTGGCATTCCTTTATAAGCTTTAGTTGAAGATTTGCACTTCTTTGAGTTCTTTCTCTTGAGTTGTTCTGTTTCATCTTCTTCTTCACTTTGGTTACTGCTTTGAGGTCTTGTCCCTCTTCATTGGAGTTTCAATGGAGATTGTGATTGGCTTTCTCTCATCTGTTTCTTTTACTTTTTGTTTACATTCTCTTTCTATCTTTCTAATCTGATCTTCTTGGAAGGAGTGTTTGATCTCCAGGTTTGCAGAGGTCAGTTGATTTCTTGTCAGTTTGCTTCTGACTGATCTTATTTCTTCTTATTCCTTCTTTGCCTGATTTTTGCCTATATCTTCAAGAGTCTTTTTCTTGTCTAATATTTTTGCAAAGAAAATTTTAATGATTTGTTCATCATTACTCATCTCTACAGCTTGCAAATTTTAAAGACTTTTGCTGATGTCTTCAGAAATCTTATTGGCCTCCTTGCTCAGTTCTTCCTTCCAGGTTTTCAGCTCATCTACTAGAGTATTTAGTTGTTTGGTGTTTTGAGCTGTGCTTCTTTCCACCTTCATGAGCTCTTCTGAGTTTAAGTGTTTGAGTTTTTCTAGCTCATGAAGGTCAACTTTATGATCTCTTTTGTAGTTGAATATTTTCTCTCTGATTGATTGAGAGAACTCTAAGAGATCAGATTCGAGTAGGATACTGGGTAAACTTGGATTTGGATCAACAGATGATCTTTCTGCTTCTAGCATACCAGTGGACAACACATGTCCAACAGTTTTACTAACATTTTCTCTATTGAGAGTTTTGTTAGTGCCTAGAATACAAGAAATATCTGATGTTCCTAGGTCTTCTACATTCACTGTCTTTATCCTGGGTGATTCAGACTCATGTGTTGTTTGATAATTCTTTTCTAATGTGTTGTTTGATAATTCTTTTCAGAATTCTCATGTGTCAAATCCTCAGGGAACCAATCCCTGTGAGTTTGTTCCAAGTTTCCTTGACTCATTGAGTCTCCACTTGTTGGTGCTTGATGATGACTCTCAGAGTCATCAAACAGGCTGGGCTTGGTGGTTATTTTGGGAATGTGGATCTGTGGGGGTGAGTTTGGTGAATTGAAGTTGAAGTTTTTATAGGCTGAGGTGGTGGAGTGTGATGTGGGAGAGTCAGGTGAATTTTTGTTTAGATTGACTAATTCAGAGAAGTGAGATGTTTGTGGGCTTTGTTTTGGGGTTGGTTGTTCTGGTTCAGATGGGTTGTTCTTGTAGCTCTATTCCTTCTTTGTATTTCATCAAAACTGGGGAGCTATCTTGTATGTTCTAAAGCAAAGAAATAGGTACAGAGGAAACAGAGTGTGTTGTACCTGATTCAAACTTTTTCAGAATTATCAGAGAGGTTGACCTATGCTTAGCTCCCTTCATAGCCAACGATCCTTCCTGACATTTTTTGAAGATGAGTAGAGAAAGAAACCTTGTAAATGGAATGTGGACGGTTTCTTTCTTATCCTTTTGTTTATTTCCAATTTTTTTCTCTAGATTCCTCCATGGTATAGCTCCATAATCTATTCTTTTATTCAGGATTATAGCGACCATTATGGAGTATACTGATTCACTAGCTTGATCAGATGAGCCAACTTTAGCAGTTAGGCTGTAATTTCCACTTTCTCTCTAGTTAATTAATGTTTATACCTGAGATTGTGGTAAAGCTTGTTCCTTTGTTCAAGGAATTGATGGTTTTGAGGATCTCTGTTTTAGTTGGGGGTTGAGCAGGATTTTCTGGTGTTGTGAGTTCAGTAACTTGTCTGAAATCTTCTTTAGAAAACTGTAGGGTTGATGTGGATTGATATTCGTTTTCAATGAGCGCTTTAATCCATACCTTGTTAGTTGCAGTTTTAGTTTCCACTATTGTTGACCAGACATTTATAAGAGCCTCTTTGCTGACTTTTTCATCTTCAGTGAGAGCCGTCATGAGAGGCGAGTACCTCAGTGCTTCTATGATGATCTGAACATCGCTTGAGTAAGCAGGTGGATTTAGATTTGCTCGCATATTGTTTTGCTCTATGTTGAATGTCTTGAATAGAGAGATGTGGGAGGATGAAGCCATTTTTGATTGTTTGAAGGAATGCTTTGCTTGGTGAGGATTGTGATTTTGTGAACGGTGTTTGATTTTGGGAATGAGTGAGGATTTTATAGCGTGAGAGAGATTCTACGGTTTTGACGGCTCTTTTTCACCGATTGGATTGACTGGGTGGTGAAACGGATGTCCGTTGGATCATTGATTTTCCTCGTAACTGAAAAAGTCACCATTCCTATTTATTTGGAGCATTTGGCGTCTTCATTGTCGGTTGGGATTTCTTGTTGAAGATTTGTTCTGACCCCGAATTTGATGAAATCAAATGTGTTTTTCTTTTATCAACTCCAAATTTTTCAGAACCTTTCAGTGGTTCGTTGTCATTCCTTCTTTCTTCTCCTCCCCCCCCCCTTTTTTTTGTGTGTGAGTGATGGTATGTAAGAGATTTTTCATTTTTTGTTTTATTCAGGCATTCAATCTTCTGTACATAACTACTTCGGAATTTCCGGAGTTGTTCTGTATGACCAGTTTTTAGTGTGAATGATCAAGAGCATGTGTTTGATGGTCCTTTTTGTTGCATATTGACATTTTTGCTTTTACCTATACTACTTCGGAAATTCTGGAGTACTTCTGTATGATTAGATCCTTAATCATGAAGTACAGTATTTTTATGCAATTTTGACCTCTTCTTGCAACGTCCCCAAAAGATTATATTTCAATAACTTTTTACAAAACTAACACCTAATACAGATCTTTATTTAAATATTAAGTTTAGGTGAAAGCATATAGTTTTACAAGTACAGGGTAAGATGATTCTGGTGGGTATAGGAGGATGTGCTCTGGCTTCAAGTTGGAGAGGAATGTTGTTATGAGAGATGGGTCTCATGTTCTCATCATCTTCCTCTATAATGTCATTTGGAAGCCCAGTAATATGAAGACCAAGAAACCTTTGGGAGGGTAGGAGTTGGGTGTGATATTCACGAGGAATTCCTTCCCATTGCTTGGCTTGGCAGATTACACTCGTCACAAAGCGAGGATACAGAATAACTCTCTCTTCTACAAGCAAATAGCAGTTCTTTATCATGTTTTGTAGAAGATAGTGAGAGAAGTTCATGTTAAGGCCGTGAATCAGAGCATGCATGACCATTTAAGTATCATGGTCAGCAAGATGATGATTATTGACCTTGGATGAGAAGCAGAGTTGAATTTGAGTAAAGAAGAACTGCCAGATGGGGGAAAGATGGAATTAGTTGGCATGTTCTTCGAGAAATTCTCCATTATACCCAATGTCGATGAAGGTTTCAATGACTTGGGCCCTGTTAAAGTGGGTGGCCCTATTTTTGTCATTTAGACAAAGTGCAGAGCGAATGGAATCCTCAGTGACTTCAAAGGTAATTCAGTTCACTCGTGTTCTTATGGGGCTCCCTGGTAGGCTGGGGTCAGATCCTGCATTCAACCAAAATTCCCTCAGAAATTCATATCTGAAGGGAGTGTTTTGAGTGAGTGCAAGATCAATGGTGCAGGTTTGCAGAAACCTCATCATTCTGGTAAAGGTCAGCTGATGGTTGGATGTGTGAAGGCACATATTGTGAGTTTGGTGAAGAGGGATTTCAAAGGCTTGTCTATCTAATAGAGCTTGAAAGTCCATTTTCTGATGAGGGTTTGAATGAAGATTTGGTTTGTTTAGATGAGTGCATGGATGAGTTGGGAGAGATATCCATCTATTTGTAATCGGGAAGAGTTCAGAAGTCTGGAGAGTTGGGACGTTTGAGTGCATTTTTTTTATGTCGAAGTGTCTTCCGATTATTTTTACCATTTCATTGCACATGCAATGCTTGTAAATGGTACTTTCCCCCAAAATTTCAAGATTTTGACTTGAGGAGCTGGATGACTCAGATTTGGCTTTGATAGAGTCATCAGGGTTGGTTTTGTTTCAACTCAGAGAATCAAGAACTAGACTTTTGTTTTTGGAATTGTTGTCCAATTGTGATTCATTTTGACTGCTACTTTTTACAAAGATAGTCTTCGAACCTTTACTTCCTTGTATGTACCCGATTCTTTGTCCATAATTTCTTGGTGTGTTTGTCATTTTTTCAAGCTGATCATAGGCATTTTTGAGACCATTTATTTTGTTTGTTTCCACGTGCAATCTTTGGTATAGAGTTGCACGTTCAGTCTCATAGTGATCAATTTTGGCTTTATTGCTCAAATTTTGTGTTTCTAGTTGCCTTAATCTTAATAATTCTTTTTCTCTATCCTCTTTTAGTTGATGAAGTTCAGACAAGAGAGAGTTAATTTCTTATTCAAAAGTTTTAAACTTGTTTTCATTTAAAAGTTTGTTTCTTTCATAATTTTCTTGAAGAACTTTATAGTTGGCTAACATGTTATTGAATTGAAAGATTAGATCAGTGTGAGATGAGGTTACCTGCTTTTCATGTGAGATTTTGGATAGATCAGTTGAGAGAGATTCATCGTTTGTCATAAGACATTTGTTGGATTAACATTCTTCATCTGATGATAACTCAGAGTCCCAATTCTCAACTTTGGCCATTAATGCCTTTTCTTTCTACATGGCTTGTTTATACTTCTTTTTGTAGTATGCAGCATCTTTGAGTCTTTTATTCTTGCATTCTGAAGCATAGTGTCCCATTGTTCCACATTTGAAGCATCTTATCTCACTCTTGTAAACTTCAGGTTTGTTGTGTTCAGATGACCGATTTTTGTTTTCTTCATTTTTAGAAAAATTGTTTTTGGTTGACCAGGAAGGATTCTTTTTGAATCTTCCAAATTGTTTGGCCAGTAGTGGGAGTGATTTTTCAAATAACTCATTTTCTGTCTCATACTCAGAATATTCATTTTCTGAGTCACTTAGTTCTTTTTGTTTTGATTGGCGTGGCTCTTGTTTGATGTTTCTTTTTCTCTTTTCCGAGTAAAGAGCTAGTGGGTCCACTTTGGATTTTGAGATGTCCTGTATTTCAGACTCTTGAGAGTTTAGAATGCAGAAGAGATCATTAAGATTTTTTTCTTCTAAATCCAGGGTTGATTGAGGAGTCGTGGTTAGACTTCTCCATTCATGAGGAAGACTTTTGATAAATTTGATGTTTGTTTCCTCATTAGATTTAGAAACATTAAACTTCCTTAGATTATTTATTATTGTAGCAAAGCGATTGTAATTGTTTAAAAGTGGCTCGCTTGGAAGTGACTTGAAAGATTCATGTTCATTTAGAGCTTTTGTTCTTTTGTTTCTTTTCATTTGATCCCCCCCCCCCCCCATCAAAGAGTTTCTCAAGGGCATCCCATATGCCTTTGGCTGAGGTGTAGCAGTCAACTTGACAGAATATATCATGAGGAAGAGCCATGATAAGGACTGTCTTGGCTCTGTCCTCATCTATCTCTTTGGTTTTCTCCTCTTCACTCCACCATTTCATTTCTTTAGGGATGGTGCGAGCGGGCACACCGGCTGAGGTTTCAGCTTCTTTTATCTCAAGAATGTCAATTGTGGGGCAATGGGGTCCTTTGGCTATGCATTCCAATAGGGAGTTATCAATTTCTTTTAGGAAGTTGGTAATTATGATTTTCCACTGTGGATATTCCTCCCTAGCAATCATAGGGGGTTTTGCCAATGTGCCAAGAGATTTCTCCATTGTTCCAGTTTGAAGACAATTTTGAGGGACAGTTAAAGAGAAGATGTTAAAGAGAAGGAACTTTGAATATTGATTATTCAATCTGCTCTGATACCATTTGTTGGGTACCTTGAAGGGCTCTTTAACAATGTTGTCACAATTTGATTTAAACAAGATAAACAAGTTGCGGAAAGTAAATCAAATTGGAAGACAACATTTCATAAAAATGGCTATTCTATATATCTCAAATGTTAAGACATAATGTAGTTGGAAATTGCTTTGAGAAGATATTGAATTGTATGCTTGATGTCTTACTTTGTTTGGTGAAGTCAGCTTGCTATTTATAGGCAGGTGTAGCAAGTTGTAATTGGATAAGGTGGTTAAGTATGGTTGATGTTGGAGTGTGTCAGAGTATATAGAGATAAATTGAACATATTCAATTTATCTTTTTTCCAACTGTCTTTATCTACCTTCTTGATTAATGCTAAGTTGACATTCATTTTGCTTGTTCTCCACACAAAGATAGAAATTATTTTTCTCGTAATATTTATCTTCTAATAATCCAGAACTCCTTCTGGACTCTTCTTTTGAAGACTTTTGATGCTTCCTATTAGAAGCTATCTACAGAAATGAGGATTTCTGTAGATTTTAGTGTATACAGAACTACTTTGGAATTTCCAGAGTAGTTCCGTATGAATACAGAAATCATGTAGAAATCCATAATTCATACAGACTTTTGTATCCTTTCTCTTCTAAGGATGTGTCTTATCTTTTCTTCTAATACTTGACTGTTTTGTGTTACAATTACATTGTGTTCTAACACTAACTGATGTGTTTAGAAGAGTTATTTATTTACTGGCTGCTGGTTTTGAATGGTTTTACACTAGCATATATAGCTTCACTCTTAGCAGCAAATCTAGTTCTGGGCTGCTGTTGAGTGGTAGTAATGTTGCTATTTTGCCGAAGAAATTCTATTTAGATCAGATATTGATAGCAAGGGCATTTGTTAGTGAGTTAATAAGAAGTAAGAAACTGCAAGGGAAGAGGTTAATTCATTGCAGCTTTGTCCTAACTCAATCCTGTATGCTGATAATTGGAACTAGTGCTGAAATATTGCTAACTGGTGGTAGCATAAGAGTTCAAATGAATAGTTTTTGTCTGCTTATTAATATGATGCTGTTAGCTGATGCTACTCATGCCAAATTCGTGGAGAAAGGATTTAATTCATATATACCTGATTGGTTGAGATGTTGGGCCAATCCTAAAACCAATGACTTTGTATTTACTACTAAGATCAAAGCAATTGTTTCTTTTTTGACCATTGCTACTACTTCGGGGAATTGGTTTACAATTGTGTAGAATGCATGGCTTTGTTTTACTGCAATGGGGCATATGATGCTACTGTGAAGCATTGGTTTATAACCTGGTAAAGAGAATCATGGTCAGAGGGTTGGAGACAAGGCTGATTTGCTGATGACTGTAGATGGTATAAAGGAATGCTTTCAGCTGTTTATCAATGGTTATAAAAAGCAAAGGTTGCCTATGAGCAATGCTGATATTCTGCTACATGTTACCAATTCTGTTCAAGTTAGGGAATGGTATAATTTGTTTATAGTTACTAAACAGTGTTGCTGGTCTTTTGTTCGGATAAGGGATTATGCATATACCACTGTAATCAGAATAGTTGGAGTGTCTTAGCTATTGTTGGCTTTTTTGTAACTAGAACTGGGAGTATGCTGATATGGTGGCTATGCGGCATGGTATTTATTCAAGTAATGATGGATCAGGAAGAAATTATATCTTAGAGGATTGTTGTTGAAGATTGTGCAAAGAATATGGGGAAGTCTTCATGCATTTATAATGATCATAGAGTATATTACTACTGCTGATTGGTGGCTCTCAATGTGGGCCTTAAATCCTTGATGTTATTTGTGTAAGAAGTATTAGGTTAATGTCATGGGCCGATCTTCGGTTCCTCCTTGTCTTGAATTTAGGGGTCGGTTTTGTTTTTTTTTTTTTTGGCTAGGTTTTCTTGCCTTAACCCGTGGCCGGATTAGTTTTTTGTTTAGATTGTAAGGTTTTCTGTCTTCCTGTTGGCTTGTCTTGGATTAGGCTTTAAACCTCCAAATTTTGTTCTTTGTTTTTTGATTATTAATAAATGTTTACCAGAACTCGTTCCTTTTCCCAAACAAAAAAAATTAAATAGAAAAAATCGGTCCTCACTGACCCTAATTGGTCCAAATTGCTCATTATTTGTCGTAGTTGACCCTAATTGGTCCTCATTGGTCCTGATTGAGCCGAATTGAACCTAATTGGTCCTAATTGGTTCTTATTGAGCCTAATTGGTCCTCATTGACTATTATGTGTGTGGGTGTGTATGAAAATATGACAATTATGGGCTTGTTGCAACACCACTATTGCATGTAAGCTTTAAATTTATAAAACACGATGATGAACAATCACTACACACCACATATACGGGCAAGTGCACCCATCGTGGCGTAGTATAGCGAGGGTAAGAGATCGAGGTCGTCCACGGACACAATGTACAGAAATGAGGGGGCTCTTGATACTTTGCCTTTGTCAACAACTAACCAAATCTTACTTTTAAGTTTAGATTAAAGATAAATTAGTAAAATAAAACAAAGATAAGATGGGTTTTTAGTTTTATGAATCGAAGTTAATATCACTTGGGGGAACTTACCAACAACTGAAATGGTAACTTGATTGTTTATAACCTTTCCTTAAGGTTGTTACTAACAGAAGAAGGGACCACCTTTCAACCTCAAATCCAATCTCACTATCCTCCCATTAATCACCCAACTGGTAGGATCCCCGGGGGAACGTGCTGTTAGGAACAAATATAGTGCGCGTGGATGCCATTTAGTTGTATGGACCAATGGTCAAACTACCGTTACACATTCGGACACGTTATCATGAACTAGCAAGGGAACATCCCTCACACCAGATTATTTTATTATAAAAAGATCTTTATAAGGGACTAAGGTTCATTTCCTCCATGCGCCGCACTCGTGCATACATGGGCAGTCGTAACCGAAGCCAAGTCCACCAACATATTCACCACCAAATCTATGCGGTGACCAAATATTACCAACCCTTTATCCCAACCATTACCTTGAGACTGCACATGCATAAAAACCAAGTTTGTTTACATGCGGTGTCACAAATCCGACTGATGAGATTTTGACTCCTCAAATGGGCCGCAATACACAAGATACATTTGTCAAAGAATGAAACAATACACTTTCAATATAAATGTTTTCTATAAAGTCATTTGTACTCACCTTAAAGTGAGTTTAAAAAGTCAATTACCAACTCACCAAAGGTTTGTTTATTCCTAAGTGAGTATAAGTTAAAGAGCATGAGCAGATGGATTGTTTACTCGATCTAGCTATTTCGGATATAAAGACTGTATTAAAAGATTGTTTATTAATCACAAAAGAACAATGTTTACAATCTGGACTCACAAAGACAGACAGAGAAAACACAGACTCAGAAACACACACATTCACTCAGATCTCTTAATGCGATTACAAAAAAACACCTATTTATACTATAAGTACTGCCCACAAACTAGAGGTCCACGAACTGGCAGTTCATGGACACGAACTCATCCAGTTCGTCTCCACTTCATGACCAGCATACTTTGCATCCTCGTCTTGTTCAGATACTCCACACGACGAACTGATTATGCTCTAACAATAAGAGTTTAGCTAATCTTGGCTTTTATGATTTTCTTAAGAGAAGAAGAAAGATTCATAGATAAATACTTAACAAAATCTACTTAAGTTAATATTCTATTAAACTTGATTTAGAAAACATAAAAAGCGCCAAATGGTTCAACAAAAAAACAAAGTTCTACACTACTAAGAAAGAAAGAATTGAGCAATTTTTCTCATGAAATGAGGCTGCTATTTATAGGCGAATTCGGGGTTGGAGCACGAGCCGTGCTTGGCAGAACACGGGCTATGCTTTTCATTATATCTGCAGGAATCTTCGATTGTTTGAAATATGGGTCGTGCTTTCTAGTGAGCACGGATTGTGCTTGTCAGAATCGAATATTGGTCTTCTAGAAGCTAGCTATAGTAGGGTACGAGCCATACTTGGGCCAGAATCACCAAGTCTTCAGATATCTCATGCACATTTAACTTCTTTTGTGATCTTCACATATATTAAGCTGAAAAACTAAAAAGGAAACAATTATGAATTGTTTTATTGATGGCCATTCAGTTTTTGCTGGGATTCTGTGTACGATTTAAAATATTACAGTTCGTTACTTGAAACACAAGTCACGTGGCGGAAGCGTGTACACAAGGTAAATTCTTAATTGATCCCATCTGTGATCCAGACAACCCAAATAAACAGAAAATTAACTAGTCGTGATTAAACTAATCAAGACACTATGGTTCAATGAATAGTCTTGCTAGATGACTGTTTCACGATTAGGGTTTTAATCTCATAACTATTATGACAAAACCTAATAATAATAAACATTGAAAGATAATTAATATACATTTCTGGAAGACCGGCGAGAATACACGACGACTCATGATTGCACGATCATGATGGTGGCGACAGTGATCCTTGGTGGCGGTGGTGGTGATGCAAGGAGGAGGGGTAAGGGGCCGAAATTTCTTGACTCTCTCTGTTTTTGTGACTTTTGGATGTCTTGAATTATAGGGTTTTGATCCCTATTTATAGATTAAGCTGACATGATAATTATGTCAGCTATATCAATTTGAATCAAACCCTAATAGCTTAAATAACTAATTATTTAAGTTATTTGAAATTTAAAATAATACATATATCATATATATAAGATCTAAAAAACATCTAATATATATATATATATATATATATATATATATATATATATTAATGATCATGTAAAAACCATATCTTTTTGTGAAAACCTAAAAACTAATACTAAAACACTTACAACTTTTTCATACGTTCATATTTTCTAAAAACATTTGCACCAAAAACCTTAAATTTTTCACAATTCTCATTGTTTCACAATTCTCATTGTTTCTCTTAGATTTTATTTATTTAATTACATAATATCTAAAAAAGTTTTTTTTATTGAATTTCACATGCGAAATAGAGTAATTTCACATGTGAAATAGAGTGTCTACATGTCTACACTTATGGGGATGTCTACAATGAACCTCACCCTATATATATATATATATATATATATATATATATATATATACTACTATATAATGTATATTGATACAAAGGGCATTTTAGTAATTATGGGCGTCTTAATTTTAAGACGCGTATAAGTTATAAAGCACTGTGTACAACTTGCAAAGCATGTGTTTATCCCAAACTATTTTTCTCTTTTGCTCTCTGTGAAAGCAGCCGAATTAGGTCAGGTTCTCTTTTGACCTTTTGAACAACGACATTTTTAGAGACACCAGAGAGGAATCTCCCTTTTGAGGGTGATTTCAGTTTCCTTTCACCCAAGCTAGAAATGCAGAGGATAGCTCTTTCATGCATAAGTGAATCGAAGGATAGCTATTTCACGCAAATTGGGGGATAGCTCTGTGAGGACCATATTCGAGCAGCTTGTTCTCATATGATTCATCACACAAGTGCGAAAATCATGTGTGATGGTCGATTCAAGGAGGAATCTGCATCAATGCCCACCCATTGATGATTACTAAAGCTCAAGAACACACACTAACACCAAGAACAAACACACAAAGGCTCTCTTGCAGGAATACTACTCCACCAAGCATTGCCAATAGGGTTTTCTCAATGGTATTTATACTACTAGAGAACCTGGGACAAATAGAATGTTTGACATGACACAATCATTACCTAGAATTCAACAAAATATCCTAACAGTAGAACAAGTTCGCTAAGACGTAATTGAAGTTCGCTAAGACTTAACAAGT